>CM034415.1:5925000-6312232 GCA_019925095.2 Dendrolimus kikuchii
AATCTTATTTTAAATTATTATCTTTGTAACTCCTTGTTTCGAATACTTACTTACTAAAATTATTACACTCACGTCGTAGTTCTTAAGTCGCTTAAAGGGACTAACACCTAATAGACAGGCTTGGCCTAGTTTAGGTGTTAGTACACAAGCAGTTTTAGTTTTATGACAACATGTAAATTTAATTTTGGTGTCAATAAAATCTTATTATTATACCTTTCAACGGCTTCTGGGGCCTTCAGTTCGGCGGCCTGCTGGCGCTCCACTCTCCGCCTGGGAGCCCTAGGCCTCTGCTCAGGAGGCGTCGGCGCAAACGTCCCGTACAAGAAGCCCAATTGTGGCACTTCTCTTGGGAACATCAACTCCCAAAACTCAGGGTTTTCACGCTAAATAAAAAACTTATTTAAATACCTACATATTACAATAAATTCTAAAACAATGTTCATATAAATAAGCAGGCGTACAATTACTGTATCATCATCACAAGTTTAGAACAAAATGATATAAATATTTTTAATTACTGTTTAAAACCTATAAAATTATAACATTGTACATGTAGTCTTTTGTTTTTTTAGATTTTTTGTGTATGTTCGTTCGGGTTTCACATAAAAACTACTCGGCCGATTTAGATGCGGCTTGCGCTCATAGGTAGCAAATTCCCGGATTTAAAATCTTCGGTATTTTACATCCCGAAAATCCTACGGGAATTTTTTTTTAAGTGCCCAGGTCGAAAATGATATGGTTCCGATGCTTAATTTTCACTAAGCGATAAAATCTTTAATAAAACAATTATAGTTGTGTATGCATTTATTAACATTACTTATCCTGAATTTATATGGGAATTTCCCGGGATTCATGTATTTTCATACTAAAAATCTATTACCCTGCTGAAAATAACCTTTTATTTTATAATTAGCAAAATAAGTGTGACGCGTAAGAAGTCTTCAATGAAGCACCCTTTGCTTGAATAATGCGTGTATTTCAATTTTTTGCAATTCGACAATAGTTTTTAGTTGCGCGTACAATAATTCGTTTTTCCTTCCGTAGTGAGTTTTTGAATATTGGCAGTTGGCCGTAGACTAAGAATGATTGTCATAGGCAATTTTATGGTATTGCGCGTACACACCGGCGCGAGGGTACTGGTTCATGCCCGGCTGGACCAGTGTGTACCTTCCTTTGGTAAATCATGGGTCGACAAACTATGACACTTGTTACCTGTCCAAGGTGGACAAAGCCGCGGGGTAATTCTGGTCGTACAAATTTAGGTAGCTTCGATGTTTCGTAAATTTATAAGTTTTTTAAATTTGGTTGGGTGCCTCATTTCCCTTCCTTTCCTCCCGTTCCGCAGCCACCCGCTAGTTAGCTACCGGGGGCGCCACCAGTTGGCGAACTAAGAATCGTTCCGGCGTCCGGCGGGCGACTTAGTCAGTGGCTATCTCGCGAACATCACAAGCACATAGCATGAGTGTGCCGCTGTACTAACGATTTTTGAAGTGATAAACGTAACGCATTATGGCGCCAGTCTGTCTGGCTTCCCTTTCTCTCACGCATACGGCAGCGGTAGACAGGCTAAGTTATCACTTATATCGGGCGTCCCGAGACCCACACGTTTTTTATTTTTATATACCCGCACTGCTCCATTATATGTTGGTGGTTTGTCAACTTCTGCGCCAGCGTATCATCAGCTGTCGTTCTATCTGAAGACAGCCTTGCGCTCTAAGGTTCGGAGATCTCCAGGTGAATACCGCGTGTTCTAGCTAGCTGTGGAGTTTCCTGCCTTCCACCACCATCACCTTACACAGACAGGAGCACAGCTGTTAAATGATGAATAGATGTAACACTTACAATATGCTGAGCCAGTTCATGTTTGTCATATGTGTTGATGTTGCCGCTGACTGCTTCAGTGTAGCGCACTGCCAAAACGCTTGTTGCCTTTAGCACCCTTGAGTCCAAGTAGCCCTCGCCTGGTCAAAATTAAATTTATATGTACAAATATTATCATGAAACAAAAATACTTAGGAACAATAATCACCCAATTACAAAAAAAACTCTAGAATGCACTTCGATTGGCGCCATCAATCAGTTCTTGTTTTTGCAGAAAATATCAATTAGAACTTCCAATCAACGTGGCAGAGCCATGCTAGAATCATTAGCTTGATCCCACAACTGGTAGACCCATGCTAGAATCATTAGCTTGATCCCACAACTGGTAAAGACATGCTAGAAACATTAGCTTGATCCCACAACTGGTAGAGCCATGCTAGAATCAATAGCTTGATCCCACAACTGGTAGAGCCATGCTAGAATCATTAGCTTGATCTCACAACTGGCAGAGCCATGCTAGACTCATTAGCTTGATCCCACAACTGGTAGAGCAATGCTATTATCATTAGCTTGATTACACGTCTGGCAGAGCCATGATAGATTTATTAGCTTAATCCCACAAATGGCAGTGATGCAAGAATCATTAGCTTGACCCCACAACTGGCAGAGCCATGCTAGAATCATTAGCTTGACCTCACAACTGGCAGAGCCATGCTAGAATCATTAGCTTGATAACACGACTGGCACAGCCATGCAAGAATCATTAGCATGATTACACAACTGGCAGAACCATGCTAGATTCATTAGCTTGATTACAGAGGGCCAGCTCAATCATTAATCAGTCATATCACTGTGAAATATTTAACCTTAACCTAATTGGGTGTCTGATGAGTGAGAGTTCTGATGACCAAATTCCAGTAACCATTTTCCATTGGGTGGACTTGCTGCCTTCCCTTGTAAATGGGTAGGTGGAGCCAAACAGTTTATGATTTATTTTATTATAATTACCAACACTTTTCAAAGGATGTGTCATCATTTAAAACATATTTTTACATTAAATCAATCAACACATTAAATAGAAAGTATAGTACCATCAGACCCTAAAATACATTATTGTACCAGGTACATGGGCTGGATAAATTTTAAAAGCTATAAACACATACCAGGATGTTTAACCCTTTCCTCCACTCCCCCCTCAGCAAGCAACTCCTGCACTTCTTGTACCGCCTGTGAAGTTTTCTCCATACATTCATCATTACAGTTTTCGTCTCCTGTAAAGTGAAAAAGAGTAAATAATAACCATAAACGAAATCAAAACTAAATAATTAAAATGAATAAGTTGGCAGTAGACTAAAAAAAATTGTAAGTACTCATTGACACTTGACATCTTTGTCTTCCGTGATCACGGCTACTGAAAAGTGGCCGAAACTTCGGGGAATAATAAAAATCAAATCAATTACCGCACTTAAAACTGTTAAAACGTGGTTTTAATAAGCATAACAATATTAAAGAATAATTTATTTTTTAAATTTCGAAACTGGCAACAGGCACTTAGCCCAGCTAAAAGAAAGTGTTCACTGTCAGTGTCACCTGTAGACATCTGCAACACTAGAGGTAAAAGTCAATGTATTGGGGTCCTTATAATGGGATAGGGATGGCATAGAAGGAACAGACTGGAAGAATGGTATAGTAATAAGAGGTGGGCTATAGTTATAGGGGGCATTTATTTATAATATAATTTATAATGAACAGATCTGAACTTTTTTAATATTCTTGTGGTTATTTTGTCTTATAACTACCCAGAATTCACTTTATATCTCAAAAATGTGCCCTATAACTATACCACACCCAGAATAAGAGTGATGAATTAGGGAAGATATGATAGGAGGAAGGGGAAGTTCTTAAATTTAAAATAAAATGATTTATTCTTGTTGTCTCATTCTATTTATATAGAATTTGTATGAAAGAAAAAAATTTCTTTATTTTGATACATGATAAATGTTATGATACCGTCGTTTAGGTTTGCACCTGAACCTGATTGCAGCTCTCATTATGAAACAGGAGTGTACAAACTTAGGGGTTAATTCAAGACTTATCAATACACATCAATATTCTGTACAAGCATGGCACTATAGCAATCAAGCTTGCCTTAAGCTGTAATCAGGATAATGATTACAATATGGATATGGCTATGTCAAAACAAAAATTACTATTTAAAATATATCTATAAGCTTGCTAGCATAAGTCTGTAAGGTTAAGGACACACAATGATTTATCAAAATCAGACTCAGCTATGAAAGGATAAGTCCGGTCCTGATTTCAATCCAATGTTTCTGTTCTTTTTCTGAAACTGTTCGGAATTTAATCAGTTTGGTTGAACCGTCTAATAGCAACATGCATAACATACATTGTCTAAGAGTATGTGAGACGGAGAATAATTTTCATATTGGTTTATATTGCTACTGGTAACTCATCTAAACAAATCTATAGTATATGAATAACTTTAGGGTAACATGACATATATTAATATTGATAAATATCAGTAGTAAACTCAAGATTGAAAGTAATTTTGGAATTCTGAAAGACGAACGAGTAGAACCATAGATTTGTTTGTATGTATTTAGTTTGATATTCGCCGCCAAAAAGAGTAGAAACAGAAGCAGCTTTACCTAAAATCGACAAATCCTCAAGCAATGTTCTGTAGCGTAGTTTTCTGTCATGACTACGCATACTACTCCGTCGAACAGTTGTACCGTTTAATGATGACATTTTTCACCTCGCAGATCACTTATAACTGTTCATCTAATAAAGAAAAACAAATTAAATAAATGAATCGCAAAAATAAAACTAACTTGTATATAGATCAAATTGTTTTTGTTTTGTTTTTTTTTTACTTAGCCGGAAGCAGGGAAGCAAGTCCATTGGCTCTTTTGTTTTGTTTTTATGTCAGTCAGGGTGACCAGATTTACATACATACATAACTTCACGCCAGTTCCCTTGCGGGGTAGGCACGAACAACAGAGCGCCATTCAGGCTTATTCAGATTTAAATTAAGGATTTTGCTAGCCGTCCACAGAAATTGTGTTGAATGCTTTTTAAAAATACTAAAACTATGTACTCATTTTTGTACGTATAAAATAAGTCACTAAGTATATGAGTATCTATTTATTAAACACTAAGACAGATATGTATTTTTTTGCTTATCAGGTAGCTGTAATAAGTAAACTTTCTTAATTTTCCATGTCGACTCAATTTCCTGTTGAGTTTTCATAAAGTTCTGCTAAAATCTGATATGTCCAATCTGCGACATAATCTGACAAACTAGTGTTGCCAACCGTCCTTTTTCCCAGGACATGTCTTAGCTTTTGTAGTGTCCTGGGATGTCCTGAATAGTTTTTAAGCAGCGTCCTATATTTTTAAAGCGCCCTGATAAGGTTATGTATTTTAAAATTCGCGCGCCACTTTTACAATCTTTAAACTTCAGACAGCCTCACGGCTTGCAAGTATTGTTCTTTCAATTCGTATAATTTTATTCAAATACTTTTATTATTTAAAAATTATTATCATTACTTGAATTTCGTTTAACTTATTTGCGTATTAATAATGAATTTAACTATTACAACTCTATTACTGCGTCCTGTTTTTAAACTGAATTGTCTTGGTTTTTCCAACTGCAATTCTAGTTTTTAATTTTGGGTTTGGCAACCCTATGGTGACCCTAATGTTGTGGAGGGTTTAATTCTGCTAAAATCGTAGAATTCAGCAAAACCTGGTTACCCAATGTTAAGTTTCATTCGCAGATTAATTATTATTCTGAACTCATATTATTTTTATTTTTAGTCACACAATAATTTTATTTTATATCTGATAAGACATAAAAGAAAATTATTGTATAATATGTAAATAATTGTGCTGCAATCATTTTAAAGTATTGTATATATATAAATTCTAAAATAAAATACACATAAGATTAACGACGAATTCAAGTTTACGAACGTATCTATTGCCTAAGATTTTAAAGGTGTTTACAGTTATAAGCCGCAGCTAACAGACGCGGCTGAGGGGCGTGACTTACAACGTATCTGGATAAAAGAGTCCATTGAAGTGTGCACATAAGTCATCAATCGTGGACGAGACCTCGAGCATTCGGATGTCCTAAAGCAATCTGGAGAGTGTGTTGCGGTTCATATGTGCACAGTGTTCGAATGCGTCCGTCAGCGGCAGCTGATGGACGCGTTCCATAATGTGTGGGCTTGACATCTATCATATCTAAACAATTTTGTCTTTATGAAAATTAGTATTACTATTTTATGAAAATACCTATTCCGGGTAATACTATAAATAAATAAATTATACATGTTGATTAGTATGCTTCGCCTATAGGCTCTTTAAAAAAGTTATCACACAGTGTTAAGCAGGACACATATTATTTACACAACACAGTAACGTCAAATCAAAATGTACTATTTTCTATAACCAGTAAAAAATTATAAAAAATCAATGCGTCTCGATACTTTTTGTATTTCTTTTTTCATAAAAAGTGACACATGAAAAATTAATTGATATTCTCAAGAAATATCCTAGCTCTCTAATTCAGAAATTTCCTTGGTGAAATGACGTCGGGTGTTATTATTGTGTACAGTATACTAATAATAAAATGTGCCTTTATTCAATTGCATTATTTATATGAATAACATTATTTCCAACACCGGCTGCTGTTTCTGCATTAACTGTGAGCACAAACTACCATGGATACTACGTAACTGTGAGCAATGAGAGATGTCAGAATATTTGAGGTTCATTTATGTGAATGTATTGGGTAGTTATATCATACAAAAAAGTAATAGCCATCATGGAAGATTGTGGATGATATAAATTCATCGTAGTTCGTAATAAAGCGTTGTAAATAATATGTCAGCAGGAGTAATAGTAGAAAGTGTCGCATTTTTAGAATTAAATATTTTCTCTCTTTTTTCTTCTTCTGTACAAGTGGTGTGGTGTTTACATACTCGTGCTATCCACTTTCCTCGTGGTTTTCCTACTCCCTGTCATAGAATATAATGTAAATGGGAGGTTAGGGTGAAAACATACTATTAACACACCACTTAATGCGACGTTTACACCTCGCGTGCCATACATATTCAACAACAACCGATGCCATCTCACTATGACAATTTCTGAAGTCAAACAGTGAAAGCAGCAGAGAAAGAATTTTATCATGTAATCTTAAGAGAGGTGAAGATTTCAGATACTAAAATTGCTAAAAAAAATATATTTAAAGGACTCGAGAAAAACCAAATAACGGGATGTTATAGACATAAAATAAATTAAAAGAGATTAGTCCTTTTGCTATGATTTTTATATTCAGTTATATAATTGTTATTTAACACAGGATATCGTTTATAGACTTAAATAATGCCTTAGCTGTTATTTTTTTGTCAAAGTAAATTTAGAAAATACATGTGCCATGTTTTCCAAAATGAAAAGTGGCGTTGGATTTTGTCCAAACACACTGCGACTACAACGTGGGCTAGTGTATTTTTAAAAAATATGACTCTGATTATAGAAAATACATCATTTTGATCTGATATATGGCTGGTTTTTATATCTTAATATTCATTCATCGGTAGAATTTTGACATTACTTATATAGAGGTTTTGTCAAATTTTATCTATCAAATTTTATATTTAGGAAGTAAAATTAAATTTTGACTTACACGTATGACCTTCAAAAAGTGTTCTCCAGTGGAACTTATTTTGAATAAAAACTTTTGAATTTGAATTTAAATATCCGATAATAAGGCAACTAAACAGTAACATACATAATACACTTTATATAAAAGTTAGTAAGATATTATAGGAATCGGCCATTATCATGCGTTACGTGGCGTCGAGTCGAATCGCGTGTTGATAGTATGTTTAAATGACACAAATTATTAAGAAAATAATGAAGTGACAATGTCATAATAACTATCTTGTTGGGATTTATTAATTATTTTATGGTATCACTAAATCTAAAAATTTTATAGTGATCAGCGTTATGAGAAAGACAAAAAGCTGTTTAACGTATTCAATTTTAAGAATAATAATAATTTAGAATGAAATGATTTGTAATTAAATATTTAAGTTAAATTATAAATGAGATTCGTGTATATATTTTTGTTTTTTCTATATAAACGTCAATGACATTGTGAGTGGTTTTTAATTGAGGTTATAAATTGAAAATATCGAATTTGAGGTAGTATTCCATTGAAAATGGATTCACCACCAGCTCAAGAAGTGACGGAATTGTTAAGACAGTGGGAGGAGCAGCACACGACGCCCACATATGACCCTATACCAACTTTGACAAGGTATATAATGTTTTGATTTTCTCAAGCCATATTTAGCACAGGCACATCGGTGCATAATGTTTTCACAATTGCCTTACAGTGCCATATAGTTGGAAAATTAATATTAATGTATTTTAATACATATTACATGTAGTATAATATTCTAATACATTTATATACAGTAAAATACTTTTAATGGGTGTGTATGGGAAAAATCTGTTAGGTTTGCAAGTTAATAAAGTTAGGAAATTCCCTAAACAGCTTACATTGTTCAGAAAACATTACTAGGCACATGTTTAAATTATTAGTGTGAATTCTACAGTTTTGTTTTAGTGGCTGCTGTCTAATTTGTTGTTTAACTCGAAACTATTCAATTTTGTTGGATAGTTGTAGCATATATAAATAATAATAATTAATCAACCAAATCTTTGTTGTGAATGAAGTGCAACAGGTCTTATATAAAAACATATATAGCATGTCTTTTATGGCATATTACTATTAACCTCAGACAAATGAAAGTATAGGTGGAGCCCTTCATGAACAAAAGTCAAACAAAGTGGAGTATTTGTACAAACTTTAGTGTGTACAGTGTAGTATACATGTGGTTTGCTTCTGTGTGGTCAATAGTAATGTGACCACTGATAACTACTCTACTTTTATTTGCACTAATTTGTTTATTTAATACTAAGTTCTTGTTATGGACTGCAGTACAATTAGCTTCCTTTAACATTATTAGTGACCAGGCTCCAGTCCCCCTTTAGAGAGCAGCAGCGCTTTTATAGCACCTTGGGTGTTGTAAATGTCCATAGGCGATGGTAACCGCTTTTCATCAAGTGGGCCGTCTGCCTGTCTGCTGAACTCCTGCAATAAAAAAATTAAAAAAACAGGCTTTACTCTGAGAAATTGGTGCTTTGCCTACCTATTTTCTTAATCTGAGCTGATGATCTGATTAAAAGGTTAGGAACTTTTTGAGGTAATCATCATTAATATTTATTGTTTTTTTTTTATTGCATGAATTCAACAGACAGCCCACTTGTTGGAAAGTGGTTATCATTGCCTATGGACACTTGCAACACCAAAGGTGCTACAAATGCACTGCAGCTCTCTTAAGGGATACTGAAACCTGGCCACTAATGTCAGAAGACAACTCAAGGTTGTAATGGTGGTGTACTCTAGACCAGGGGTGGGAACCATCAAGACAAGCAAATACCCTACTACCTGGCAGTGGGTTGTTCTGTCGCCTCTTGCGACAACCTACTTGGCTGCAGGAAATTATATTCTTTCTCCGTTCCTACACAAATAATTGACTAATTATTAATTACAATTGTTACATATTATTATAATTAGTGATGAAACTAATATTACTTTACTATTATTATTATCATCAGCCTTAATTTACGTAAAGTCTAACCAAATAAAACATGACATGCTTTAAAGTAATTTTATTTCTATTGTTTAATGTCACCTTTGATGGATTTAAACACAAATATATTTTAATGATCTTTACAAAATATGTTCTTGATTCATCTGAATATATTTTCTGTAGTTTTTCTAAAACTATCCATGCTGGAATGGAGAAAGAATACAATTTCCTACAGCCGATCAGCCTGTCATAAGAGATGAGAAAAAAAAAATGGACAGCCAGGTGGTTGGGTATTTGCCTGTCTGGATGACTACTACCCCTAGTCTAGGGCATGTTGATGTAACATCATTGAGATGTGTTCAGGCATTAGTGACCAGGTTCCAGTCTCCCCTTAGAGAGTCGTAGTGGTAGCATCTTCTACAAATGTCTGCTGAAATCAAGCAATAAAAAATATACACAACAATAATAATATATATTTTTATATGAATACTAAAATAAGCCCGTGACTTAGTCCACATTTGACTTGAAATTCCTGCGAAATTCGCTGGACGCAGAAGTACCACAGCATTTTAAAAATATTGTAAGATATCATTTTAGTAAAAACTATGTTAGATAAGTTAATTTTTATGCATCTGAACAACTATGAATTACTTCTGGAAAAATTACCAGGATAAAACAATCACACTTTTTATTACATAAAATTTGCTATTGATCATTAAAAAAATCACTTTGGAATTCGTTTTTCTTTTCAATTTGGCCATTTTAAATCATTCCCAGACAAATTCCAGATTCTAAGTCTAAGAATTTGCTGTTGATCAGCAAAATACCGCATCCAAATCGGCCTAGTAGATGTTACATGAATTCCGTCTATTCCAGTTGTTTTTTTTTATTGCATCTATATACAGACATGGCACATTTAGAATTTAATAATATTATCTATATATTAATATGTGAGGCAAAAACACAAGCAAAAAGTTGTACCCCTTTTTACTGAAATTGTGCGGACGGAGGAGTATGAAATTTTGCACACTTATAGTATATATAGAGAAGGAGTGCAGAATACTAATATTTTTTTAAATTATGCATAAAAACACTTCTATGTATTTGACACACACAGGCATATATACTGTTTTGTTTATTGTTCAAGTCAAATTAACAGTGTAGTCTTGTCGAAATCTGTAATTATAGTAGTATGTTCTTTGACAGCGGAACCTTAATAATGTTCAAACTTATAATTTAAATTAATTATTATGGACGAATTTCGACCACAGGCGACCACTAGTAGATAATAAAAATGTGAGGTATTTTAGATATTTGTAGTATTAGGGTTCCTGGTCTTGGTCTTGTTGGTGTATTGATTGCTATAAAATTTGATATAATAATATAATCTTTCTTACTTCTGACTTTTTCCTTATATGAAATGGGCCTCATTAATTCATTTAATTAGAGTATTCAGCCAGTTCAAGGAAAATTTTGTACCTTCAATAACAAGAATTAATAAAGATTACTTGTTTATGATAGTATTTTCTTAATATTAAAACTACATATTATTTTTAATGATGTCTATTTGTTTTTTTTATGATTCTGTATCCATTTGGTCAAAAATGAAACCTTTATTCTTTTCCATTTTTGGTTGGAATGGCACCAAAATTGTCAGGTCTTTCTGTCATCTGTTTATTTTTCTGTGTATACACAGTCATTTTCTCAGAAACTCGATAGCTTCTGAGAAAAGTGACTATGTATACCTTGTTATCTAATTTCATTTGTATAGGATCCAGTAGTCCTATACTATTATGTACTGAGATGAAGGTAGTTTGGAGAACTAAATTAGTCAGAAAGGTATAGGCCTAATATATAGTATTAGGGGTGGCTGTTATACAGGTAACTAAGGCTTGGAATAAATTATCTTAGTGCACATAGTTGTCGCCTTCTGCGAGACCATTATGTCTGCGAAGGAAGCTGCGGAGCGGGAGGGGAAGCAGACCATCACGTTCCCCTCCCACCAGAGCTAACAGTGGTAATGGAGGGTCGTCCACAATGACCTGCAGCCACCATAGGCTACGGCCGTTCGGGCAACCGTCGGGGGAAACCGGATCCGCCCATATATAAAGGCCGGAAGGAGGGACGTGCAATGATCCGCGCACGGCCTCTCACCTCGAATTGAGACCTGAGGTAGCGGGAAAGTCCCAGCTCTTCGGCTAACGAATGTAGGGGCCAGCCCGTAAAGGCCCTGGCCATCGTTCATCCGCCATCCCGGACAAGGGACGTGTCGAGATCGACCAGGGATTTTAGTGCGTATCTAAAACCATGACGTGGCAATAGAATTCCTGTGGGAATGCTAGTGGTACCCCAACGAGACGAAACCCATACACGGGCTGCGACATTTCCCCTTCGCGCAGTCTATGGTCCTCAATCAGATAAAAAAAGCAGTGTACATAGCTGTGTCCTATTAGTGAGATGTTAAAAATATGAGATAAGATGTAGGATTCGGCTGTAAGCGTTGCATGGTTTCCTGACAGGATTCGAACCCACGCCCACCCCGCCTTACTCAATTTATTACTTTTTTTAGAATAGCAGAGATAATAGAAGCGGAAACAGAAAACTTCCTGAAGAAGGATCCAGATCCGTTCGATGAGCGACACCCGTCGCGCACTGACCCAGAGTGTGCCCTGGGCCATGCACTCAAAGTTATGTTTAAGAAAGACAACTTTATGACTAAGGCAAGGCAGAATGTATTATGAAGTTTCTAAATCTTATAACTCTATGAACTATATATATATATATATATATATATATATATTAGATATTAAAAAAAATGTTGATTCCCTTAAAAAACTTATAAAACGATTTCTGCTGAATTGCAACTGTCGCATAGCCGTTACACCTTTTGTGTCCTCGTGACTATTGTACATTGGTCTACTCATTTGTAAAAACCAACGTACTACACTAGTATTATACATTAAAATTTATTCTCAGGCTTACGTGTCATACAACATTTTTCAACACATTTGTGAGAAAACAGTACAATGGGTAATACATAAATATCAGTCGGAAAGTCGTTACAATCTTTGAAATTTTTAATATGAAAATGGCGCGCATTTTCAAATGGCACCACCTGCATGTGGTGAAAATTAGAACTATATCTTTCGTCTAATTTTCTCTATAGTATTAAAGTGAGACAAATGTCTAGATCAAAAGCGCTTCCAGGCACGTTCGATTTAGCTTATTTATTTTCGTAATGAACAACTTCTTGGTGGAATTTTCAAATATTTTCTTAGTTATCGCACGCGTGCGGTAAATAGCTACTTAGGTGAGCTATTTTATCGCACGTTCCATTGTGTGGTGCGTAATTTTAGAACTTTCGAACGATGTATATAGATAGGCTTAGTAAATGCATTTATTGAGCAAATGTGTTGAAAGATATAATTTTCATTCATTCATTTATATAATTTGTTGTTGACAGCTGGTGAATGATTACGTACGCGATACTTACTACTCGCGTCAGAACATCACTGGGCGCGATGTGCACAAGTTGAACGTGGCTGCCTGCCGGCTCACGCTCGACCTTATGCCGGGGCTGGAGATGAGCGTCGTGTTCCAGGTTAGTACATACACGCACATTTATATCACATAGTATAAAAAAAGTCCCTTTCTGCTTCTGTCTGTGATGTAATACTTGCCACAACTCAGAAGGGTTTATGGTAAGTAAAAAACAGAAACTGTTCACTATATTTATAATCAGACAACCTTACTGCTTCAATACATTTCATACACCGACTCTACACACTGGACATAGGTTTTTAGAACACCTCGCCATCCCTCTAATAATTTTACAATATAAAAACTTAGAAAATTGGCGCAACCCATAGCGGATTGAAGTCATTGATATACTATTTTAGTTAAAAAGGTTATGGATGACAAGAATTTGTTACATTACTGTTTGGAAATTTGAGATAATATTTCATATAGATGATTATATTTAAAGTTTTACATGTAATAAAATGAATCGAACACAGTAAAAATCTATTGCATCGGCCAACATTAAAATAAAATGTAGTTAATATACATGTTCTATATACAATTTAGAATGAATTATAATCTACACAATTACCACATCATATTAGAGATAAATATTCGTACATCAAATTATTGTAAATTATAAAAAATTACTCTATACAAAAAAGGACCTAATCACAGAATACATACATACATGCATGCATAACTTCACGCCAGTTCCCTTGCGGGGTAGGCACAAACAACAGAGCGCCAATCAGGCTTCACTGTTAGCCATCACAGAATAAATAGAAATATAACATCATTATAATTCAATTATCATGTCAAAGAAGCAAGTGAGGTGTGTAAGAATAAGCCTAAATGGCGCTCTGTTGTTCGTGCCTACCCCGCAAGGGAACTGGCGTGAAGTTATGAATGTATGTATGTATAATTCAATTAATTTTTAGAAATAAGAGGGTACATAACAGAATTAATTATTAACCTTAAAAAGAAACATGACAAGAACAACTATGCGTTTAACAAATGTAACATATATCCGATAAATTTTCACTGAAGGTTATATATAATAATATATAATTAATCGGCGTCAATGTAAGACCTTGCAACTACATTTTTTACATAATTGTTTTGTCAGAATTGTTACATATTACGTGCATAATAATGTTACAATTTTAATGAAGAAAATAATGTAAAAAAAATGTAGTTAAAAGGTCCTGCGCCAACGCCGACGGTATTTAAAAAAACCTAATTAAGATTTTACATAAGTAAAAAAAAACATTAAAAATTTATTGCAATGTAACATGTGTGGAAGAAAGCTTGTTGATTAATTAAACAAGGGTTACGTATTATTACCTACATCGCCAGATTAGTTATGATTTGCCTTTCATTTAGGCTGCCTGGAAGAGATTGCTTTAAGCGATAAGGCATCTTTTTTTATTGGCTGAAGCAGGCAAACAGGCAGATGGCCCGCCTGATGGAAAGTGGTTACCGTCGCTTATGGAAGTTTGTAACACCAGGAGTGTCGCCAACGCGTTGTCGACTTCTAAGAACATAGCGCAAAGGCAAAACCTTATTGTATGTCCTAGAAACTAGAGATATGCTTTGTTTTATAATTGTATATTTTGGTTTGCAATAAAGTGTTCTTTATCTATCTTGCTAAGGTTTTCTCTAAGAAAATCTTGCCAGGTGGTAGGGCATTTGTCCGCCTGAATGGCTACCACCCCTGGTCTAAAGTATGTCGCCATAACAACCTTGAGTTGTGTTCCGGCATTAGTGACCAGGTTCCAGTCTCCCTTAAGAGAGCAGCAGCGCATTTGTAGCAACTTTAGTGTTGCAAATGTCCATAGGCGATGGTAACCGCTATCCATTAAGTGGGCCGTCTGCCTGTCTGCTGATCTCCTGCAATAAAAAAAAAAGAAGAAAACTAGTGTAATAATGAATTATGTTTAAGGAGCTACATAAATGGAGTGAGAATTCACTTACGACAAACCTATATTACACAAATCTCACTGATAATGTTACGACGATTCAGGCTAGGTTTCATTTAATAATATTTTTCTTCACTAGAATTGATTTTTATATTATTGAAATGTATACCTATGAAGTCAAAATCAATTTTGAAGTGAAACTTCTATATAGACAAGAGGCTCCCTGCCTTAGGATTTTTCTGTCACGAAAAAGCGTTACGGCCGCGTGGAGGGGCGGCATAATTTTAGAGTAGACTATGGATGCGTTTTTTGGTTCCGGATCGAATTCAGATTTTTTGTTTGATTAAATAAAAATATGTTTAAATAAAAAATACATTCATTAAAATGTACCTAACCTAACTAAATAAGAATTTGCAGTAAACCTGCGAAAAATCGAAATGTGTGCTGGGACACATAGTAGAAGTGAAACTTCAACGGACAAGTGGTAAAATGAATCACAACAAAATTTTAACTTGAAATTTTACGGGCGGGTTTTCAAATTGGACAAGTACATTAACAATCTGTCCGTAAAACTTCAAGTTAAAATTTTGTTACGATTCGTTTTGCTATTTGTCCGTTGCCATTCGTTTTTCCACTTGTCCGTTGAAGTTTCACTTCTACTAGGTGTCCCAGCTCACATTTCGATTTTTTTATTGTTGAATAGTTTGAAAGATCCTCTTGGCTACTAAGTCTAAGAATAACTTAGCCCTTAAATGCTGTCATTGATTGTTGACACTTGTCTGCAACAGACCTAATAAGCTCTTAACATAGTGAAGTATTCGATTGGCTTCAGGATAACGAGGCGCTGATCCATCGGCTGGTGACGTGGGCTACCAACTCGCCAGAGCCACTGCAATGTTACGCCACCGGCCTCCTCGCGGCCGCTATGGAAGTGCAGGAGATCGCCACTAACTTCAGGTATGTACCTTGACACGCTTACGAGCTTCCCATATGTAATGATAGTAAGCAATAGAAAATATTTTCTTTTAAGGCTCGATGCGCACTATGATGCCGTTTTCGGTTAAACCTTGGTCCGATCAAATCTCGCTGTGTGTACGCGCCATTCATTCCATTCGTTCGTTCCTTCCCATTCCATACCCAAAATCTCCCCCTCTACCCTCTACCCCGCACCATTTTTCAAAAAAACGAGACGTTGCAAAATCCGCTCGCTACGCACGTACACGTACTAAAAGTCTCCACTCAAAAAAATATTTAAAAATAAATTCTCAAAATCAATTCATCCGCGCCGCGACGTGTATAAAACTTTAATATATTGAAATTAGAAGATGTGAGAGTGTTATACTGGTGTCTGCTCATTAAGCTGTCGAAGGACACGACAAATTTGTGCAAGTTGCGTACCCTTTTACCTCACACTGTGTGTACATTAATTATTACTAGTTTTCGGTTAGTTTCTGTTGTCGCTTCTTTCAAATATTCTTTTCGCTTAACCTGTATCGGCGCGATATCGGATTGCATCTAGACTAATACAATTATAAGAGCACGCTGGTTTTTTCTTATCTAAGAATATTTGAGCAGACCGGAAATATATCGAGACCCGAGAGTGATTGCACTGTTAACAGTACAGTGTGAATCGAGCCTTAGGGTTTCATTGCCGTTTTAGCAAAACGGAAGGCATATGTTATCATCATGGTCATCTGTTTATCATCTGTGTACACCGTAGTGATTATATTTCGGAAACTATTAGGTCTACATATATAGATGAAATTAAAAAAAAAATGTATAATCCATTCAACACTAAATAAATGTTAATTAAAAAAAAAATGTTAACACCAAAGGTACTACAAATACGCTGCTGCTCTCTTAAGGGAGACTGGAACCTGGTCACTAATAGTGGAACACAACTCAAGGTTGTTATGGCGGCATACTCTAATTACAACCTAATAACGTGTGCTCCATCTCCACTCAACATAATGGGTGGTCCATTAATCACGTGATGCAGCAACTTTTTAACCAAATATCATGTGTATTTTTGGTACAAAGTGGCTTCAAAATTTTCAAAATATTAACTCATAACTAATTTATTCATAACAGTGTTGTTACACGTCAAGGATTTATATGTATTGTTAAGAATTTTATAATTATTAAAATATCAGAAATTTTCATATTCCATGAACTCTTTCAAGTAGTAGATGTGCTCGATTAGACATTTCTTAAGCTGGCAAGAGAATATAATTAAACTACTGGAGAGTTTCTGATAGTTTGTTATATATGGTCGGACCGATAACATGGGTTACTGTCTTTGATTTCTCTAATCGCCTCGGCAGCGGCGCAATTCTATGTCTGTTGCGAGTCTCATACAGGGCGCGTTCCTTTAGTATATTACAACGCCCAAAAGACAAGAGCTATGAATGTCAAAGAAGCAAGTGAGGTGTGTAAGAATAAGCCTAAATGGCGCTCTATTGTACGTGCCTACCCCGCGAGGGAACTGGCGTGAAGTTATGTATGTACAACGCCCAAAAAATGTTTAAATAATGCATGATGAAAGAATGACTAAACAGATATACAATGCAAAAGTGGATGGACGCAGAAGTCGTGGAAGGTCACGACACACCTTCCATGATCAAATTGATCGTGTACTAGCAGAAGGTGATGTCAGGAGCCTTAAGAACAGACGAGCGTGCATGACAAGAGCTATGAATGTCAAAGAAGCAAGTGAGGTGTGTAAGAATAAGCCTAAATGGCGCTCTGTTGTACGTGCCTACCTCGCATGGGAACTGGCGTGAAGTTATGTATGTATGTATGTATGTATGTACAACGTCCAAAACGCTCTGTCTGCCGTTTCACATGGCTACTGTTGATTGGACATGAAGATATTGTTCATTATTAAGATTACAAATTTAATTTCAGAGACCTAAACGCTATGCTTGTACCACTTATGCTTAGGAGGCTACACGGACTTAGAAATAAGAATCAAGAGGAAAAGGTCAGTACAGTTATTTTTTAGTTTCTAATGTGGCTTAGGACAGGCTCGATCGGTCTGTTGTCACGCTCTTACAGGACATTATTGTGAAAATGTTTGCCTTGAACTAATATTATTTACTATATCTTACTGTTCATTCTGTTGCCTTACCATTGGCAGTAGTTTGATGTTACTTGTATGGAACATATGTCGAATCCTAACTAATAGTAAGGTGAATGAATGATCGGTAAGATTTAGGAATGGGTCACAAGAAATTTTAATATATTTTATTATGTAGCTGCACAATAATATTACCACTGTATGTATACAAAATAAAAAACAAAATTATATTATTATCTTCAGCGGTTTCAGGTGTACAGAATATACAGAGTTTTTTTAACTACGGATCTGTGCATACACATTTTTAAATGTGTGTGTAGTTTTTTTGGCGGGAACTGAAAGGGGGCGTTGTGATGTGCAGTTTTATTTCCTAAAAATGTGTGTTTTATCCGTGCAAGAATGGAGAAAGAATACAAGTTCCTGCGGCCGGGCGACCTGTCGTAAGAGGCGACTAAACAACCCACAGCCGGGTGTGGTAGGGCACTTGCCCGGCTGGATGGCTACCACCCCTGGTCTAAAGCATGTCGCATTAACAACCTTAAGTTGTGTTCCGGCATTGGTGACCAGGTTCCAGTGACCCTTAAGAGAGCAGTAGCGCATTTGTGGTACCTTTGGTGTTGCAAATGTCCATAGGCGATGGTAACCGCTTTCCATTAAGTGGGCCGTCTGCCTGTCTGCTGAACTCCTGCGATAAAAAATTTAAAAAAATTACTCTAAAATGAACAATAGTTGTAGGATATTGATATTTTTTGAGTAGTAGTAGTTTTTCATCCGTGCAGGAACGGAGAAGGAATACAATTTCCTGCGGCCCGGCGGTCTGTCGTAAGAGGCGACAAAACAACTCACAGCCAGGTGGTAGGGTATTTGCTCGACTGGATGGCGACCACCCCTGGTCTAGAGTATGCCGCCATAACAACCTTGAGTTGAGTTGTGTTCCGGCATTAGTGATCAGGTTCCAGTCTCTCTTAAGAGAGCAGCAGCGCATTTGTAACATCTTTGGTGTTGCAAATGTCCATAGGCGATGGTAACCGCTATCCATCAAGTGAACTCCTGCAATAAAAAAAATAAAAAAATAGCAATCATGTGTTTTTGTGAGAAATGTGAACTGTATAGTCAAATGTGGCCTTTCGAGTTTTCACAAGAACTCCATTGAATGGTGTGGATTGTAGCCTACAATACAACTGCGCCTGGCTTAAAGGCCTAGTTGCCAAGCCTTAAACATTAAAAAAAATGTGTGTGTGTGCGCAGTTAACACACAGTAGTGGAACAAAGTGTGACAAGCGGTGGGAAGGATTCTAAATTTCGTGACGTCACATTTCATATATTATATCGTTATAATATATTTAAGCTTTAAAACAACGAAATCTGAAATATTATTGAAAAATTTCAAAACGTTTCATTATATTATATACAATTTGTATTAATTTAAGTTAATCGTAGTATTGGTTAAGTTTATGACTGTATATAGACTATTTAAATAATAAAATTTCCTGAACAGAATTGGGAGTGATATGGGATACTATTAAAACAAAACAAAAAAAACTATCTGTATGAGCATAGTGTTTAAATTATGAAATATAATGTATTTCCACCTCATTCTCTCGCAAGTTTAATCCTATAGATTAATGTGTTTAACTCTTTCTAGCCTCGCGTTTTCCTTTCATCGGGTTGCAAATCACAACAATTGTAGGGGTTTTCCTACGTAGGATGATAATGATACATGTTTTAGGATGTTAATTGTTTATTGCTAAATTATGGTAATGAAAATGATGGTGCTAATGCTCTAAGACTAATGGCTGTTTTGCCGACTGACCAAGTATGGTGCTAAACAAGTACTGATGTGATGTTGAAATGCACGTGTCGGCGTAAACCGCTGACACGGCAATGTACAGCTGTTGCTAGCGCGTACAATAATTTTAAAGAAGTTTCACTTCAGAAGATTTATTAATAAGGTACGAATGTTTGATGGGAGGTTGCCAGCTATGATGCCGTTTAGCCTATTTCTGTTCCTTTGCTTTCAGCAAAATAACCAGAATGCAATATCGCCATCGAATCAGACGCGGCATTTCGCGCGTTTCGACAAGAAGAGAAGCAGCGATATGAAGTGCAACGGGCCCACCAACGACAAGAAAGGTACACATCGATGGCCGGTTCCAATGTCTTATCGACCGTGCTTTCGCCTTACTATCGGTTCAAAATTGACACAAGCTCCTTTTTTTATTTATTTTTCATTGCATGAGTTCAGCAGACAAGCAGACGGCCCACCTGAGGGAAAGCGGTTACCATCGCCAATGGGCATTTGCAACACCAAAGCTGCTGTTTTCTTAAGGGAGACTGGAACCTAGCCACTAATGCCGGAACCCAACTCAAGTTTGTTATCGCGGCATACTCTAGACCAGGGGTGGTAGCCATTCAGACGCGCAAATACCCTACCACCTGGCTGTGGGTTATTTAGTCGCCCCTTATGATAGGCCGCTCGGTCGCAGGAAATTGCTTTGTCCGTTCCTGCACGGATTTAATATAACAAGTAACTAATGTCAAAATTCAACCGATGCTAAGGCAAGCTAATGAATAGGAAGATATACGAACCGGCCATAAATCGAATTGGTGCTGGGATTATCGCCCGGATAAAAATACAGCGGAAACTCCATGTAACGTCACTCGATTTAACGACAAACTCCCTTAAGCGTCGAAATTACTTGCCTTTGGTTGGTTTGACTCGTCTTCCATATAGTGATATATTCTATATAGCATTACATCCACTCTCAATAACGACAACAATTAAGTAATAAAAATTACCTTTTAAGTTGCCAAAGTTAGTAAAAACTGTGCAGCTATGTACATTCTTTTATCGCTTTATTATCCTAGCCCGTAATAAACTCGACTGTCGGCATCATGCATACCGAAATTTCTAAGTACTTCCTTTGTCACCAAGATGCCTCAATATCGCAAGAATTGAATAAGTAAAAAATACAACAAAACTACTGGTACAGCAAAAGACGTCAGGCAAATATAACAGACTTCTTTCCATTTAACGACAACTCTCTATAATGCCATAAAATGCACAGACCCTTCAGTTTCGCGTTATATAGAGTTTACGCTGTAGTTGCTGTAAAGGTCTTTTAAGATCGTTGGATTTGTCCTATGATGCATTAATTTGTGTAACTCTAGTTAAAAAATTGATATTAACACCATACCATACAGCTCCTTGTGGATGATCAGCCTTCGTGGCTGTGAAACCAGCATTAAGCTGAGCATGGATCGTTTTAGGACACCATAATTGATGACATCATATTTGTCTGCCGTCATCACGGCAACTGAAAAGTGGCCGAAACGACGGAATAAAAATCAAGTAAAATGCCGCGCTTGAAACCGGTAAAACGTACTTTTAAATCACGTGTTCTAGCCGCGAACACTTAAGAAAATACTACCATAATTTATTGTTACATTTATTACTAGAGTTTGCCCCGCTGGGCTGTTGCTTTATTTTACTTTCATAAAAACTTCATCGGTTTTTACATATTATATTGTTACGAGTTGCAGGACTCGAATTAAAATGCCGTTAGAATTACTAGAATACTAGAATTTATTAGAATTATACAATCACGTATAACACAGGTACAAATATAACTGAACATAATCAGTCCAAACGTAATGCACGATTCAATAACACGCGCAAAGTCGGTCACTAAATAAATAGATTATCGAATGTACACAAGTCTGCCTCGCGGCTGGTTATCGCTAGACTGCCGATCTCTCCATTGGGGCATTGCTTTATACTGCACAAATACAATATGCCTCTCGACCGCATAGACCGGATTTCTTAGAATCAGTTCGACACACCTGGCTAATGACTGCCATAAAAGATTATAATACACAATGGGCTGTTTTTCTAATTACAATTTTTAAACAAAAAGTAAACAGAAGAAGTACAAATGCGGGAAGATAATAAAGTGTGCTTTTATGGTATGCAGGTGTTACAGTTAAATATAATAATAACAAAGAAACTAAGTCTATATAGTCTACACAACTGCCTAGCAAAACGTAGAGGCGATTCCAAGCCCATGCTAATACACACCAAAAAATATTCATCCAAATCGGTCTAGGAGTTTAAGAGGAGTTCGGTGACACACTTGAACACAAGAATATTATATATGTAGGCTCAGGCCTGCCAATGGCCGAGAATAACACAATAATAATCTGAAATATGTTTGATTTTGTATTGTTTAGACCGTGACAAAGACGACGGTGGGGGGACCGAGATGTTGGTGGACGAGACCCCGCCGCAAGCCAGCAAGGACCCGGAGACGCCCGTCAAGAACTGCAACAGTGAGTTCATTCTTCACATATTACCTTTAATTGAGTATTGCATAAAAGTGTCTGTTTAAATACCTTGTTATCATCTTAGTTTTAAAATTCCACAAATAGCTATGTCTAATTAACACAATATAATCTTGCCAATACATTTATTATAATAACTTACATATTTTGAATGATGTGTATATATGTATGGATTTGTATATTGATTTCTTAAATTAGTTTGAGTATTTATGTATCTAATTGCCTTTTACCTGCACCACCTACATCGCCTGATTCGATTTTCTTTCATTTAGGTTGCCTGGAAGAGATCGCTTTGAGCGATAGGGCCTCCTATTGTATTGCCTAGAAAATATTGTAAATATGGTCTGTTTTTGTAATTGTATATTTTGATGAGCAATAAAGTGTTATCTCTCTCTCTCTCTAGACATATGGCACTCCATATTGGTTATAGGTCGTTAGTCAGATCTTGAAAAATCATGATTCTTCCGAGTTTTTTTTTTAAGTCAATTGGCTTGCGCCCCTTAGGTGCCCGGCACCCCTGGCACTTTCGGGTAAGGACGGTCCTGGTAATGACAGAACTCTATTATCACGGAGTGACGTTCGCGGACCGCGTTCGTAATACCGAAGTACGAAAGAGAGTTGGTCTGAAAGAGAGTGTCGGGGTGAAGGTAAGGAAAGAAATGCTCCGGTGGTTTGGGCATGTGGAAAGAATGCATGATGATAGAATGACTAAAGAGATATACAATGCAAAAGTGGATGGATGCAGAAGTCGTGGAAGGCCACGACACATCTTCCATGATCAAATTAATCGTGTACTAGCAGAAGGTGATGTCAGGAGCCTCAAGAACAGACGAGCGTGCATGACAAGAGCTATGAATGTCAAAGAAGCAAGTGAGGTGTGTAAGAATAAGCCTGAATGGCGCTCTGTTGTTCGTGCCTACCCCACAAAGGAACTGGCGTGAAGTTATGTATGTCTATTATCACTAGGGCCGTCTTAGCATACTGACCTCGGTAGGCTAAAATGTTGGGTGTGATATAGGCAACGCGGCGTTGTCGCCGGAGCCGTGCGGCATGATGTCGCCGCCGCTGCGGCCGCCCCCCGCCGCGCACCACGCGCCCCCCGCGCACGAGACCTCCTCCAACTCCAGCTGGGCGGAGATGGAGACATACGTCATCGGTAACATATCACAGTCGACTCTCGATAATTTGACACTCGGGGACCAGAGAAAAATTTCAAATTACCAAGAGTTCAAAATAGTAGGAGTTTATAACCAAGGCTACGTTCCATTAGACTCACAACAACCGCGATTTTTCCCATTTCACTTGCTTACCAGCGTCACAATTGTAAACTCAATTGGTACGGTTATTCGACGTACCTTTTGACACGAGTCGTTGTGAGCGCTGCGCGAGCGAAAATCATGACTTCATTAGTGACGTTTTTGCCACGACCTTAACGACCGTGGTCGCCTATTGGAACGGCAGACTGAGCATTTTGAGCGTTGTGAGATACTAAAGGAACGTGCCTCAAGAGGGAAGGAGTAAAAAATCAAGAGTTAGATCAAAATTCTAGTTGTTCATTTTGAAAATAAGTCAGTAATTTTCTTTTTTGTGAGCGACTTCAGTCTATCATTGTCCAATTATTTTTCGATAGTGGCGAGAGCCGAGAAGTAATCGTCACTTGTTTCGGTTCGGTGAGCGTAAAAACGTAGAGTAGCGCTTCAAATTATAGACAATAGGGAAGTCCAGATTTAAAATTACCGAGGGACCAAGACAGTAATATTAATTTTATTCAATTTATTGACTATTTTTTAAGGGAACGGGGAAAATGTTCAAATTATCCAGAGTCGACTGTATCATAAACGCACTCTTGATTCTATTTCTTTGTATAATATATTTTTTTTCTTGCTCAAGTTCAGAAGATAGGCAGACAGCCCACCTGATGGAAAGCGGTTACCATCGCCTATGGACATTTCTAACACCAAAGGCGTCAGGCTAAGGCTACCAATGTGCTGCCACTCTCTAAATGGGAGACTGGAACCTGGCCACTAATGCTGGGACACGACTCGACGTTGTTATGGCGGCATACTCTAGACCAGAGGTTGTAGCTATCCAGACGGGCTAATACCCTACCACCTGGATGTGGATTGTTTTGTCGCCTCTTACGACAATTTATCCGGGCACAGGAAATTATATTCTTTCTCCGTTCCTGCATAGATAAAATATGATAGATGAGAGTGTAACGATGCACTCAATCCAATGTACATTTTAAAAAAATTCTTTAGGCCACACTTCACCCCTAATATAGTCAGGGTTCTTATTTAAAGCTCTTTTCAGCCAGTTGTACTTTTCTGAACAGAATCATTTAAAAAAAAAATTGATTTGAACTGAAAAATGTTATTGATGATAAACTTAAAACAACTACATATAAGTATTATAACATATTAGTACCTAATAAAACTACGTTTTAACGGTTTTAAGCGCGGTAATTTTATTTGATTTTGGTTTTTCCCACGTTTCGGCCACTTTTCAGTGGCCGTGATCACGGAAGACAAAGATGTCAAGTGTCTTCTTGACTTTGACGTTCTTGACTGATAATTACTTTTATTTTTCCTTCCACCCATTTTAATATTATATAAAATTATTACAGCTAGGCATGTTTGCTGAAGAGTTTCTTGCGCCGCTTCTTCTCTTCAAGCCATAACATGTTGCGAAGCGGTAGTAAATTAGATTAGGCTCCCATAGAGTAAATAATAACAAGTTGGCAGTAGGCTAAATAAAACTTTAACAATACTCGTTGACACTTGACATCTTTGTCTTCCGTGATCACGGCCACTGAAAAGTGGCCGAAACTTCGGAAAAACCAAAATCAAATAAAATTACCGCCCTTAAAACCGTTAAAACGTAGTTTTATTATGTATACAAGTCGCGAAAACTTAAGAAAATATTATATTAGTACCTATTTGAATCGATATTAACAATTTTGAATCAATTCTTTGTATTGCTAGAGTTGTTGTAATCTGTAAAGCTTCCACTGTGACATACCCCATTGCATATATAAAAGACTAGCCATTGATAATGGAATTTTTTATTGTTTTTATTCCAGGCAACATACAAATACATCCACCAACAGATGCCACGAAACAAATGTTAATACTGAGGTATCTAACACCGATGGGCGAATATCAAGAGGTGCGTTTGTCATTATTATATCATATATAGGTATTACTCTAATCGTATATCTTGGATGTGCTTTGAGCAGGGATGGAAGGTACACCGCTGATATAGAAAGAAGAGTGAATTTGGGGAATAGTTTGAATGGAGCGTTAGGCGCTAAGAACCTCAGCCAGAAGGCCCAGCTCGTCATACACAACGCGGTGCTGGTACCTACGCTCACGTATGGAAGCGAGAGTTGGGTATGGAAGAGAGAGCATGAAAGTAGAGTAAACGCGGTCGAGATGCGAGCACTGCGCAAAATCTGCGGAGTGACGCTCGCGGACCGCGTTCGTAATACCGAAGTAAGAAAGAGAGTTGGTCTGAAAGAGAGTGTCGGGGTGAAGGTAAGGAAAGGAATGCTCCGGTGGTTCGGGCATGTGGAAAGAATGCATGATGAAAGAATCACTAAACAGATATACAATGCAAATGCGGATGGATGCAGAAGTCGTGGAAGGCCACGACACACCTTCCATGATCAAATTGATCGTGTACTAGCGGAGGGTGATGTCAGGAGCCTTAAGAACAGACGAGCGTGCATGACAAGAGTTATGAATGTCAAAGAAGCAAGTGAGGTGTGTAAGAATGGGCCTAAATGGCGCTCTGTTGTTCGTGCCTACCCCGCAAGGGAACTGGCGTGAAGTTATGTATGTATGTACTCTAATCGAAGAAGAAATAGGGAAGTAGACATAACGGGCTACATAAGTGGAATTCATTATTTATTACACACCACATTCCGAAGATATAAATTGATTTTTACTTACGACAAATAATAATCTATAAAATTCTAAAAATGCCGTCTGTACATTAAAGCTATTCACTATATAAACGATAGACAACACGATGTATTTTTTTTAATATTGTTTGTTTGTTCGAGATTCACGTAAAAACTACCGGGCCGATTTCGATGCGGTTTTTGCTGATCGACAGCAAATTCTTAGACTTAAATCTGCGCTACTTTTTGTCTTGGGATTCCCGTAGGAATTAATGCCTGGGAATAATTAAAAATGACCAGATTAAAAAAACGTAATTCCAATGTGATTTTTTCACTGATCTATAGCAAATTTTAGGTATTAAACTGTGATATTTTTTATCCCGGGAATTTTTCCGGGAGTGGTGTGTAGTTATTCAGGTGCATAAAATTTGCTTATTCTGACAGTTTCCACTTAAACAATAGCTTATATTCTTTTTTAAATGCGAGATATTATGTGCGGGAATTTCGAATCAAGCGTGGACGAAGGCGCAGGCATATCCTAGTAAAATAATATAACAATAAATACAATAAATAATATAGTTTAAATAAATACAATCTCTTCGTATGTGTGCCTTTCAGTTCCTTTCGCATGTATTCGAGCAAAACGCCCTCGGGCTGATCTTGGGATACCTAAATGTTCGCGAGTCGCGGGACTCGCGGCTCGCCTTCGAAGCGCTCAAGTACTTGGCGGCGTTGCTCTGCCATAAGAAGTTCTCGATAGATTTCATCAATATGGGTGGACTGCAGGTGAAAATCCAAGCTCTTATTCTGATGGTCGATTTTGAAACAACTCACAGATATATAAACAACACACTCACTCATACACCAAACTCACTCATCATACTCACTCATACGCTACACGAAACTCACTCACACACCATATTTACTCATATGCTATACACACTCATCCATCAAACTCACTCATAACACCAAACTCACAATACAGCCTGCCTTTAGAGAGCGGCAGCACATTGTTAGCACCTTTGGTGTTACAACTGTCCATAGACGATGGTAACAGTCTTCCATCAGGTGGGTCGTCTGCCTGGCTGCTGAGCTCATGGAAAACAAAAACACGATATACACTTAGTCTCAACTGACTTCACAAAATCCTTACAAGGAGCTATTAATATAATACAACGCTAACATTTTTCTTTTATTTTATTCGGAAGTCAAACAGTTTATAGCTAAGTATATACTACTAAATTAACTACAACCATTTATTTTTTTCCACATATACAATGTGCTAGTAAATACTTTGTATTAATTAAATTGAAAAGAGGAAATTAAAAAAGAAAATTTTTATTATTTAAGTGCAACCCGTTAGTATTCAGACCAGTGCTTTACTAAGGCCGTCTTAACATTTTGGAGATTAGTATTACATCAATGTATATCATGTGTAACAGCTAAAAGATTATACTTCGTTCATTCGTTTGTTAGTATATATAGAAAGATAGATAACATCATTACAGAAAACCTAAGAACTAGTCTTATTCTAATGATATACAAAGGGCGGTCTTATAGCTAAAAAGCCATCTCTTCCAGACAACCCGTGGCAAGAATATTGCTGATTAGGAGTGGCGATGGTGGTATACATAATTATTGTACGATTACTTACATTTTAATAATAAATATATAACTATACTATATATACACATAAGTTTTTTTTTTTTTTTTTTAATTTATTATCCAATATGCTTACATTCATATACATTACATTCACATTTGAACTGTGGCACAGAAACCTCATGGGTTTATTCTTGCCGCAGGGAGTCGTGTACACTATATTTTTATTTTAATAAATAGGAGCAGAGGCGCGTAGGGGCTATCATCATTCTAGTGTTTAGTTTCGATTTGATAATAAAGCGGAGGGGTATCATCATTCTAGTATATGGTTCTCATTTAAGTCCCAGGACTGCACATGATGAACGATGATGAAGTGAACATATACTCCACAACAACATATATAATATGTAGAATTATAGATTGTGTTGTATGGTTCGTAGAAATTCCTGGAGGTGCCCCGTCCGTCCGTGGCGGCCACTGGGGTTTCGATATGCCTGTACTATTTGGCGTACTGCGAGGACGCCATGGAGCGGGTCTGCCTGCTCCCGAGGAAGACCTTAGCCGATTTAGTTAAGTGAGTGTAATGTATTGTTAGTGGGTAATTTATATGGAAAAAAACACAGAACTTGAAGAACTGTTTAATTATAAGTTTCTATTCTCGCATAATAATTAGCTACCCTAGAGCGCTTCATGACATGTGTATCCGACCAAAGTCGGAAGTGAGAATGATCTTTCGTCGCTACGCCCGCTTACTTTACATCAAACTAGCGGGCCCGGCAGACGTTGTCCAGCTTTTTTTTTTTTTTATTGCAGGAGATCAGCAGACAGACAGACGGCCCACTTGATGGAAAGCGGTTACCATCGCCTATGGACATTTGCAACACCAAAGTTGCTACAAATGCGCTGCTGCTCTCTTAAGGGAGACTGGAACCTGGTCACTAATGCCGGAACACAACTCAAGGTTGTTATGGCGACATACTTTAGACCAGGGGTGGTAGCCATCCAGTCGGGCAAATGCCCTACCACCTGGCTGTGGGTTGTTAAGTCGCCTCTTACGACAGGCCGCCCGGCCGCAGGAAATTGTATTCTTTCTCCGTTCCTGCACGGATAAAAAGCTCTGAAAAAATTAAATTCTAGAACTCGATTCTAGCGCCATCTGCCAGTACCAATTGTGAATCTTAACCATACGGGCCCCTCCCCAAACATACACAAAAAATTAATCATGTCGGTCAGGTGCTTAGGAGGATCCTATAATAAATACTTTTTTAATTTGTTGCGACTTTTTCGATACATTCATAGTTATTCTGCTATTTGCGGTAGAGTCAAATACAACAAATCAACTATTATAAAACTTGGTCCAGCCGTTCTTGAGTTATAAACGGTGTAACTAACCCGATTTTGTTTTATATATATAGGTTAGTAATCACAACTACCCGTTGATATTAGGCACTAATTGTGACAAATATTAGTAACAGTATATATTTTGTCAGTTAGCACACCCAACGATGTTACCATACATTGCCAGACTCTAAGGGATTTTGGAACTCCTTTCTTGAACATAGCGAAGAAACTTGTATGTTTAAATACCATTTTATTTTTGAGGTTTACTCCTTAAGAATCGATTGTCATATAATTTTATGAGGAGTGAAATAATACAAGTGTAATCAAATGTTATTTTTTTCTTTTAAACCACACTTGTATTTGAGCGAACAAAACAAAAAGAAAATTGGTCTGTCCGTTTTTATAATTAAAGTAATTTAAGTGTTAATCTCGGTGTCATGTTAATATACACCTCTCCTAGACTAGCTTGCATACCAAAATGAGTTTTATTAAAACTACTATTACATTTCTCTTGGAGGCTCCAATATTACTTATATGATTTTAATCTTTAATTAATACATTTGTAAGTGTGTTTTCTGTTTATATGTGTACTTTCTAGTGGTTAAATAGTTATCTGTCTGTATTGTTTTTATGCATATATTTTTTAATGTTTAAGGAGGAAACTCCAGTCGTGCGTCGGAGCTGACACATGCAAGTTTTTTTTTCTTTCACCTAGCACTCAGACTATGTATTTCTTTTAGATATGCGCTGTGGCTACTGGAGTGCTCCCACGACTCCGGCAGATGTCACGCGACGATGTTTTTTGGACTATCTTTCCAATTTCGCGTTATATTAGAAGAATTCGATAATCAGGTATGTTTACTAGTCCGGCTGCTAATCCACGTTATTAGTTGTTGATATTTAGCATTACACTATGATACTCGTGGCAAACACTCTGCCCGCGGTGCGTCACTTATCGATAAACATTCCTTTAATTGGCACTGTAGTTGAATTTAAAACGAAACGGTTTATTGTTGTTGTCTCACTCGGTTTGTATAGGATTTGTATGAAATGGGTATATACTCTTGGGTATATATGTATATGAATTAAACATTATGAATCAGTCATTTGAGGTTTGCACCTGAAGCTGATACCAGGTCTTCATTATGAGTCAGGAACATTTGTTGTTAAAGAGTTCAGGGTCGATTTTTCAATCGTCAGAGAAAAGTTATTAGTCTTTTATCAATTGAAAATTTTAGACTATGCTAAATAGCGAAAAATACTCAAAGGAGTCTCAAAGTCTATTTTAACGATAAAGTAGTATCATTACATTTATGAACAATAAATTACCCTTGTACAAAATCAACGGATTCGATCCCTGACAAGTTACTTTCGTAGTTATAATATTAATAGGGATTCCAGTTGCTTTTTTTTTAATAGCTTCGATGTATATAGACACGGATGGTTAGAATGTTATAATATTACTAGCTGACCTGGCAAACTAAGTACCGCCTCAGAAACAATAAATGAAAAACGTTGATTTCTGAACGACGGAACGAACATCAAACGTTTGACATTCAAAACCAAAAATGAAAAAAAATACTTCGGGATACTCGGGGGATACTTCGATGGGACATGAAATGTTTGACGGGTAGGAATACTTTCTAAGGGAAAGCGAAATTGTTGTTTTTATTACATTTCAAGCATTTTTTCATATTTAGTCACCTTTTAAACCTTCCCTGAACCTCCATAAATAATTCAGAACCAAAATTAGCCAAATCAGTCTAGCCCGTCTCGAGTTTTAGCGAGACTAACGAACAGCAATTGATTTTTATATATATAAATTTTATTAAATTCACTCAGGTATCTATTCGACTGATAACCTTTATCTAATGATTGAAAAATCGGCCATAAATTTGTCAAGCCATAGTTAGTCGATATTTTTCTTAGTAATACTCATTGATGATTCGCAGGATGGCCTTCGTAAACTATACAACGTGATATCAACGTTGCCCATCCTGGGGTCCGATGAGGAGGAGTCCAGGGTGTCCGATGACGAGACCTGTGCGGCCAGGCAGATAGTGAGGCATGTTTGCGTAGCGTTAAGAAGGTTGGTGCAATTTTTTTTTTAATTCTGTATTGTCGTCTCTCTTTTCTTTCTCCAATAACATACCAAGCACCGATAATAAAATATGTGTATGCATGAAGAGATTAATGAATGTAGATGAAGCAAAAGATGTATGTGAAGATCATAGTAAGTGGAAATCTATCGTCTCTACCTACCCCTATGGGAGACAGACGTAATAGTATGTATGTATTGTCAAATTCAACTCAATTAGTTGCACAGTAATGTTTCTTTTTAAGATTTTCTAAACAGAGTAGCATAGATTTTAAGTCTGGGAATTTTGCTGTCGATCAGTGAAAATAACATCGAAATGGGCCTAGTATTTTTTACGTGAATCCCGAACAAACATACAAGAAATTAAAAAAAAAAATCAATGTATTCATCGTTGTTTATATAGTCTAAAATAATATCTTATGTAAAATATTATCTAAAATTTCCAACCAATAATGTAACAAAATCTTGTCATTCATAATCTTTTAATTAAAATAATTCTCAATGACTTCAATCCGCTATTCGTGATGTGCCAATTTATTTACGTTTTCTAAACTGTAGAATTGTTGGAGGGAAAAATGTGATAAGGTTTTAGTGACGAGGTGTTCATAATGTTTGCTCAGTATAATAGTTCAATTTATGAATTATATTTGAGACGTTTATAAGTTCTCTGATTAAAAATAAAGCGATTAGTTGCTGTATGTTACCGCCACATTTTGATATTTTTGGAATAAAAATGCTTAAGTTGCTTTGATTTGTGTAATGGCGGAGAGTGAAGAAAATGAACGTGTACAATATTTTATAACCACTTGAATAGCTCCTGACACAATATGTGGAGCAATAAATTTTGTTCTCACGCATTTGAGATGTATTTTTTGTAGGTGGCAACACTGATTTTTTATTACCATAAACCCTTCTGAGTTGTTGCAAGTATTACAGTATGTATGTTTTCTTTCAACTTGTCCCAATTATTTGGAGTCGGCACAATATGTCTTTTCCTAATAACTACGTTTTAACGGTTTTAAGCGCGGTAATTTTAAATCTTTCGCTTTTCAATGGCCGTAATCACGGCCATTGAAAAGTGGCCGAAACGTCGGAAAAACCAAAATCAAATAAATTACCGCGCTTAAAACCGTTAAAACGTAGTTTTGTTATGTATACAAGTCGCGAAAACTTAAGAAAATATTATGTCTTTTCCTTCCAAATTCTTTTCTTCTGACATACGTCCTCTTTCACACCACACTTCATCACACGCATCGGTGATCTCGATGTGCAAGTAACATCACCATGTTCTGCTTCACCGTTAGCACTGGTAATTGTAACAATATGCACATTAGATCAGAACACTGCTTAAGTAGTGCCAGCTTTCACACTGTTGAAACTTAAGACCTTAAGTGGACCCCAGGTTTCGAGGCAAACGCCTAGAACGCAACCGGGATTTAACTCTAGGATTTTTTTTTATTGCAGGAGTTCAGCAGACGGGCAGACGGCCTGCTTGATGGAAAGCGGTTACCGTCGCCTATGAACATTTGCAACACCAAAGGTGCTACATATGCGCTGCTGCTGCTCTCTTAAGGGAGACTGGAACCTGGTCACTAATGCCGGAACACAACTCAAGGTTGTTACGGCGATATACTTTAGACCAGGGGTGGTAGCCATCCAGCCGGGCAAATGCCCGACCACCTGCCTTTGGGTTGTTTTGTATGAGGATGATGGTGATGACTGTTAAAACTTAATAGTTTTATTTTTTCATATTTTGAATTATTATGTCTCGACTTGATTATTTTGTTTTAATACGTCTCTCCGATTCGCTAAAAATATTTACACGACGAATTATGAACCTCCTCCTTTTTTAAGTCGGTTAAAAATATTTCTACCTTACTTTTCTTGTTTAGGTACTTGGAAGCGCACTTGAGGCTACGCGCGGCGCAAGTGGCGAGGCAACACGGCGACAATGTACCAGAACCGCCCCCCTACAAGGTGACTAACTATTGTCTATGTATATATATTTTTAATAATATAATTTATATTCGTAATAATTTGAGTGTTGAGTGAATGTTCGCAATTTCAATACCAGGCATAATAATAGCCCTCTTTTAGATTGGAAAAAGTATTGTCCTCTTTCTTGGGGGTTGGTATACGCTTCTTCAATAAGATTCCAGATTAAATGTTAGATCTGCTTTTCACTAAATTTAAAACCACATCAATAAGTATCTTGCTTAAAAAAGGATACTATACTATTGAAGAATACTTAAATGACAAAACTTAATTTACATAGCACCTCGCTCCAGCCTCTTATACTATCTTCTGTATAATGTTTTTATCTTGTCAAGCATGTAAGGTATTTATGGAGATATGTTGCTATATAAAAGTGTCATATCATTATTATAACTATAATAATATTTTTCTTTACTTCTATTATGTCTTAGTTTTACTCAGTATGCATTGTTTGCTACAACTTCATTCATTCTTTGAAAAGTAATTGGGTAATATTTATTTCGCGGTCTTTCATTCTGTCTTGCAATATGGCGTCGAATTGTGGGGACTTCCGCTGATTGGCTGAGAGTTTTCCGACTGCAGAAGAGAGCAGTGAGAATGATAGCGCATGTACAGCAAGACGTGTCAGCTAGACCTTATTTTAAGGATCTGTCCATTCTGACGTTGCCAGCAGTATTTATTTACCAGGTTGCGGTATACGTCAGAGTAAACATGGATACTTTCGCTGAGCGTGGCAGCACGCATTCTTACTGCACTCGGGGCAGGGGAAGGCTCTTGGCCATATCATGCTCGCTCTCTAAGATGAGCAAGACGGTACATGTAATGGGACCTTTAATCTACAATAGACTGCCTCTCAATATAAAAGAATCCGAAAGTCTCGTTTCTTTTAAGAAGAGATTAAATAGTTATCTTATCGAGCAGACGCCTTACTCAATAGAGGATTTTTTTAATTTTAAAATTATTTAATTACTTTATGTATTTTTTCCTTAATGAAAATTGTAAATGTAATTGGTATGACGTGTACAGATAATTGTATATTATTGTACGAAATAAATACTTATGACTTATAAAATTTATTTAAAAAAAACATTTGAGCTAAATGAGTAAGAAAAACAATTTTTAGCTAGACATGTTGCTAGGGAGTTTCTTCGTGCTTCTTCTTCCTTAACAGCAATAACACGTTTTACGAAGCGGTTTACATAGAATAGGAAGTTTTAACTTATATGTATGATCTTCAAAAAGTTATCTCCAGTGGAACTTATTTTGAATAAAAACTGTTGAATTTGAATATGATTTCTCAGGACTTGTTTACGTTATGCCCCATAGAACAGGAATGTAATGGAGCTCCTTAGTGTGAAGATCCCCAAACTAAGCAAATTATTGGTAATATACCGAACACTCTGGGCTCGATCCCAGACACCCAGACCATGATAGTAAATGATGGAAAGGTCGGTTAGGACCGATTACCAATGCAGAATATTATATACTCAACACTTGGCGTTGGCTGAATTTTGGCATTACTTGTATGAAGCTTATTTTAACAGTAAGTTAAATGAATGGTGAGTGATATATAGGAACCGGCCATTAGTAACATGAAGTATTGATAGATAGACACACAACACTTTATTGTACACCAAAGCATAGATAAACAGAAATAGGAATACACAAGAGATAGTACAACCGGTTGCCTTATCGCCAAAAAGTGATTGCTTCCAGGCAACCCTTGGCAGGGATTAATAGATTTATAGAGTACTAGAGTTTACCCCGCGGCTGCGCCGCGGGTCAACCTCTAGTGCGTATCTCTTGTTTAAAAAGCAAGTGGTACAGGTTACATAGTATTAAATTTGTATGTATTTGCCCCCGAAAGATTCGCTTCATTTTATATCGCAAACTATACCACCCCCGTCTATATGTAAACTACATAAATGACAAAACTTGATAAAAATTACAAAATAGATAACATGGTCCAAGTGGACCAAGTGGACCCAGTGGACCCAGTGGACCCAGTGGACCCAGTGGACCCAGTGGACCCAGTGGACGAAATGGATAAAACCACAAAACCTGTCCTAGTTTCCGGAATAAACTTTACATAAATCTATCCCAAAATGTATCCCATTATGCGGGATAAAAAGTATCCCTTGGGCACTCTCGGTATTCAAATTATATATGTACCGAGTTTCAGCCAAATCGGTCCAATAGTCTTTCCATAAAAGGATAACAAACAAAAAGACAAATATATTTTTATCCCGGAAACTATCCCATTTTTCGGGATAAAAAATATCCTATGTTCATTCTCGTCATCGAAAATATATATATACTGAGTTTCAGCCAAATCGGTCCAGTAGTTTTTCCGTGAAAACGGAACAGACAGACAGACAGACAGAGTTACTTTCGCATTTATAATATTAATAGGGATACAATGTTAAATAAATCTCGCACCTATCCAATATGTGAAACATTGTTGCAGGCCTCGAAGTCCTCCCCTGAAGAGATTCAAGAGCAGATAGAGCTCCTCCAAAGCGTCGCTTGGTCCAGATGGGCTCCCGTTGAGGAACTGGTCGAGTTGGGAGGCATATCTCTGTTGCTGCAAGTGGTCGGTTACGCCTACGAGTGGAACTTCAATGGCAGGTGAATGTAAAGAAAGAATGAAATGAAAATGAGTTAATCGTGTTTTGTGAGATGAGTGAGTTTCGATGACCCTCTGTCCCTCTCACCATCCCATATTCCCTATACATCTTTCTTCCTATCCCACTGTTCCATGCCTCTATCTCTTCTCCTCTATCCCATTCCTCCTATCTGATCCCTCTATCCTAAATAAACCTGTTTGTTACCAACCAAAAAATTGTAATACAATTATTTAAAAAAAGTATCGATGATGTCTCCATAGATTTTGTCAAAATTAAACCACCAAATATAATTAAATTTTTCTTGTATTGTCTCCTTGGACACGGACTTGGGCTGCCTGGAAGAGATCGCTATAAGCGATAAGGCCGCCCGTTGTTCTAATGAAAACGTATTCATATTAAATTGTCTAGATTCAAAATATGGTGAACAATAAAGAGTTTTCATTCATTTCATTCATATACATTGTTCGAAAGTTAAAAATTACGCAATATACAATGGAAAATACGTAAAATAGGTACTCCCACCTAAATACCTGTTTTACTACATACTCTGCCTACCCCGCAAGGGAACTGGCGTGAAGTTATGTATGTATGTATATATGTACTACATACTCTCTCCTTTAAGACAGCAGCAACGCATTTGTAGCACCTTTGGTGTTGCAAATGTCCATAGGCGATGGTAACCGCTTTCCATCAAGTGGGCCGTCTGCCTGTCTGCTGAACTCGTGCAATAAAAAAAGAAATAAAAAAATACTCTGTTGTATAGCGCCTTGCGTATTTTTTACGGTTTTTAAATATCCATAAATTCTATTTAAGAATCCTACCAAGGTGTTTCAAATTCAGAGAATAAATAAGCTGAATGAACGAACCTCCTCGGAAGCGATTTGGATCAGTACATTTGTCTCACTTTAAAATCTAATGAAAAAGTTTGTGTTATTACCTATTGTACTGTTGCCTCGCAAATGTGTTTAAAATGAAAAACATTGTATGACACACATTCGGAAGTTGATTTTTACAAACAAGTAGACAAGAGTTTACTATTTTACTGCACATTCTGTTTCATTAATTTTTAACTTTCGAACAATGTATATAGGCTTCGTAAATGAATTTTTGAGTAAATGTGTTGACCATAACTATGATGTATAAAGTTCTTTACTCTGATGTTCGTCCTTACAGATCTGAAACAGTTCGTTCGGCGCTGGACGTGGTGTCCGTATGCTGCGTGGCGCCAAGAGTTCAACTGTTGCTCACGGAGAAGGTCGACATGCGCGACGAAGACCTCACTACTGGAATCAACATTGTTTTAAGTAAGCAACTTAATTTGGGACCCCATTGACATTTTGGTAAAAAGTATTGGCCCTATAGACAAGTGGCATTAGAGCTAAATGAATAGATTGAAAAAATATGGAAAGTAAATAATAGTATATTGAAGAAAGGTCATTCGAAAAGCACTTCAAAGAAATGTGATGTTTATTTTTTGAAGTGAAACTTCTATATAGACCCTAATACCTAATACGCCCGATTAGGATTTTTTTCTGTCACGAAAAAGCGTTAAAAAGTTTTGTGGGCAGAGTGTTAATGTACTTTTCCAATTTGAAAACTTGCCCGTAAAGCTTCAAGTTAAAATTTTGTTTCGATTTGTTTGCCACTTGTCTGTTGCCAGTCGTTTTTCCACTTGTCCGTTGAAGTTTCACTTCTACTAGGTTTCCCAGCTCACATTTCGATTTTTCGCAGGTTTACTGCAAATTATTAATTAGTTAGGTTAGGTACATTTTTTTTTATTGCATGAGTTCAGCAGACAGGCAGACTTCCCACCTGATGGAAAGCGGTTACCATCGCCTATGGACATTTGCAACACCAAAGGTGCTACAAATGCGCTGCTGCTCTCTAAAGGAAGAATGGAACCTGGCCATTAAGGTTTGTTATGGCGGCATACATTAAACCAGGGGTGGTAGCCATCCAGACGCAAATACCCTTCCACCTGGCTGTGGGTTGGACACAGGAAATTGTATTCTTTCTCCATTCCTGCACGGATGGAAATCCTGCATGCGTGAATGTATGAAGCGATTAATGAAAGTTGATGAAACATGTTCATCAGGATCATCGCAAGTGGAGATCCGTAGTCTCTCTACGCCCATGGGAAACAGGCGTAATAATATGTATGTGTATATTATAGATGCTGCAGACGGTGACATAGTCCCAGAGCCAGAAGTGCAAAAAGCCGCCCTGAATGTTTTAGTCAATTGCGTATGTGCACCAGTTCATCGGGTATGTAATTAGGGCTTATTTATTATCTATATTTGTATGCTATCCAACCATTTATTTCATTTTTGACATTTGCATGCCTGTTAATAGTGCGTTCCACTAGTAGCTCACAATGCTCAAAATACTCCTTCAGCCATTCCGTTATGGTCGCGGCGAAATGTCATTAATGACGTCATAATTTAAAGTGGTCGAAGTGGACATTGACCATAGAATGAAATGAAATGAAACATTCTTGCAGAAATGTAGTTGTATACGGGTGTTATTCTTAGTCAGTGTGCAAGTAAGCAGGATCATAACAGTTCTTATATAATAATTAATTCCTATTTATTTTATTAAGAGTAGTGGAACACTTACAAAGACAAAGGGTGGGAGACCTAAATTTCGTGACGACACATTCCAAAATCTAGTATATTTAAGTTTTAAAACACGAAATTTGAACAATTAACGGAAAACTTCAAAATCTATATCATAGTGTTTAGATTATTAAAAAATAAATTAAATGGAAATAAAACTAATTACGGAACTGATGTTTGACACGATGTTTATTGCTGGCCTGTACATAATTATCATGAACTGTTTTTAAATTAAACTAAATACTTAAACTAGATCACACTACAAAAAAAACTTAGAAATTAAATAGTATTATAAACACATTTAGAAGTAAAAGATGTAGTCTAGATCGCTGTCGGTGGGGAGCGTTCCCAAAATGCTGGCAACTGGCAACGCTAATCCGTTGCCCTAAATATAGGCCAGCCCTTTGGTCACGCGAGACTTATTTCAATCATCTTGAAAGATTTTATGTTGTGACTGATGTTTTAATTTAGTAAAATGGATGATCTTGATGTGAGATTGCAAAATATGTGATGTCACACCAACGAGGAGTCACGTATGTGATTTGCAGATGGTCCTTTATGTATTTTTAATTTAAGTGTTTTAAATAGTAGAATATTGCTGGAAACTGCATTGGTGGTATATCTTATACTAATATATAAAGCTGAAGAGTCTGTTTGTTTGTTTGCTTGGACGCGCTAATCTCAGGAACTACTGGTCTGTTTTGAAAAATTCTTTCAGTGTTAGATAGCCTATTTATCGAGGATGGCTATAGGCTATATATCATCACGCCAAGACCAATAGGAGCGGAGAACCAATGAAGAATGTTTCAAAATCGGGGGGCATTTTTAACTTACTTTTTTTAAATTATTCCACGCGGGCGAAGTCGCGGGTAGAAGCTTGTTAGTAATATATCCTAAAAATAAAAACCCTTTCAGGCTGGTACGTCGACGTCTCGCTTCTCAATAACTGGCTCCACTAAAAAGAAGACCGCGCTCAAATCTTACGAGGACGTTATACAGAAAGTCTGGGAGAGTGTCAGAACTAACAACGGAATAATGGTGAGACTCTTGTATTTCTTTTTAGAGTTCATAGAACCTCCAATTAAGGTATTGACTTTTTTATTTTATTTTTTATTGCTGGAGTACAGCAGACAGGCTGACGGCTCAACAGTAATGGAAAGTGGTTACCGTCGCCAATGTGCTGCCGGACTCATAGGCTCGACTGGAACCTGGCCAATAATGCCTGAACACAACTCAAAGCTGTTATGGCGGCATGCTCCAGACCAATGGTTGTATCCATCCAGACAGGCAAACACCCTACCACCTGGCTGTGGGTTGTGTGGCTGCCTCTTACGACAGGCCGCCTGGTCGCAGGAATTTGTATTCTTTCACCTCCGTTCCTGCACAGATAAAACTTTGAAATTGTTTCATGAATATACAGTGAAACTTTATTATAACGATTTTCTCAAATTAACAGATTCTTAGAAATTCCCTAGAACTGGCCGTCGTAAGATTTAATACAAAATATAGCTTTACATTACGAATTCACTTTTGTAAAAACATAATTGCGAATTTTCAATCATTGCAAACCATAAATAGAACGATCAGAAAATATAATTAACCTCTGTATAACGATATCTGTCAACCTACAACTGTTACATAAAGTATTCTACTGAATCATCTAACAAGAATTCATGTCGCGACAGATTGAAACATATTCATTTACCCTAAGACAATCTTGGAATTTAAACTTTCGTAATAAATTATTGTTTGGTGTTGTATGGCAAATAAATGTAAAAACTGTGTTCATTAAAGGGTTTGGTTTTGTATTTTAAATTTACCTTAACCTTACTAAAACGAATCTTAGACCAAATTAACCTCTATATAACAAACGTCATTCTCGGTATAACTAATATTTTCTAATCTCCTTCAGATGTGTATAATCAAGCTTGCATTTTAATTTGAAATTTAGAGCCTAGTTACCGCAGGCTTTGGCCTTTACACCGATTATCCCGTATTTTCCCGGCAATGGCCTATCCCGATACAGTTTCCACTAAAACATTAGGTTACGCTCTTTTTTAAATGTTGCAGTACTTTATGCAGGGCTGTAGCTAAAGTCGAATTTGAGGTAGGGCAGCATTGATTACAGGTAGGGCGGAATTAAAAAATATAACTGTATCGATTTTTGACCAAAACACTCTTTACCCCGTACACTTCACTTACCCAAACTACAAACAATCATAATTAATTTCTAGTTTATGTTTATTTTAGTTTAAAATATAATATGAAATGAATATCACAAACTGTGGTATTTTCGAAATAGGTTACATACCTATCGCTACATTTTTTTTATTTCGAACTATGAACAAACAATTTAATAATTATTATTTATGTTAGTTTTTGGTATTTTTAAGGTAGGGAATTGCCCCACAATGCCCCCCTCCCAGCTACGACCGTAATTTTTGCTGGGAATCTCGCGGGAATTTCAAGTCAAGCGTGGAGGAAGTCGCGGGCATATCCTAGTAGTTGTAATTCTGATTGGTGTACGTGCATTTTCAGGTGCTACTGGCTCTCATGATGGTGAAGTCGCCGATAACGGACGCGGACCGGCTGCGCGGGCTGGCGTGCCGCGCGCTGGCCGGCCTCGCGCGCTGCCCCACCGTCAGGCAGATCATCTCCAAACTGCCACTCTTCACCACCTCACAGATACAAGGTACACTCTCAAGTGAAACTTCTTTAGGATCGGTGTGATTTTATCCGTGCAGGGACGGAGAAAGAATACAATTACCTGCGTTGGGGCGGCCTGTCGTAAGAGGCGACAAAACAACCCACAGCCAAGTCGTAGGGTATTTGCCCCTGGTCTAGAGTATGCCGCCATAACAACCCTGAGTTGTGTTCCGGCATTAGTGACCAGGTTCCAGTCTCTCTTAAGAGAGCAGCAGCGCATTTGTAGCACCTTTGGTGTTGCAAATGTTCATAGGCGATGGTAATTGTTTTCCATCAAGTGGGCCGGCTGCCTGTCTGCTGAACTCCTCCAATAAAAAAAAAGATTTGAAACTTGATGAAACTAAAAAGCGACACTAGAAAGAGTTTTTTTAATTTATTTAATCAAACAGAAACATACATCATTTTTATACATCTACACCTTAAAACCCGAAAGGGTTTGACGAAGATGCTAAGTTTGCACTTTAAGTGCTATAAATAAATATGAGGTTCGGCTCCTATATTGAAAATGTAGCTCAGCTGGCTGCTAAAAAGCTGAGTATACTTACAAAGGTAGTGACCAGATTATCAATAGAAGGCTTCAAAGCCTAAAGCATCAACGCCGGGTTGCTAGTCTATCGGTTTTTTTGTATAGGATTCATTACGGAGAGTGTGCGGTTGAACTTTTCGACCTGATTCCCCCTACACCATTCCATCTTCGGACCAGAAAAGTACAATCCGGGAATCTTCAAGTCTCGTGTGAATAGATAGTACTATCTAGGTAAGCGCGCTCCATCTTCGACCGCAGCATCGTCCAGCACTGGACGTGATCGTGGTCAAACGCAAACCTATTTACAATTAAAAAAAATACCTATACAATAGACACATATATACATACATACACAGATAAACACATAAATCTATAGGAGTAAGCCTGCGAGAGAATGAGATACGAGTTTTACATTGTGCAGCACAGAGTAGAGCCAATAAGGCTGATGATTAAACATAGGTCCACCAATTTGGACCGAAATAAAACTGATAATATCTTTCGACTAAAATAGTGAAAAATTGATAATGATATTTAAAAGTTTATTTTGGATTATAATATGTTGACGGATGTAGGCTAAAGGAATTATATTTATATTAATAAAAGTTAGAGAAGAATTATCTGTGACTATATTCCTCGAAGCCTCACTTCTACTGCATGTGAACTGCACACACATTTATTTTTATAAATCGACAGACACGCACATTGTATATCCCCAAGTTAAGCTTGTGTGTTATGGGTAATATACAACGGACCACTTTGGGGCCGATTCGGGACACCCAGACAATAGTAAATAATGGAAAAGTCGGTAGGTAATCTACCACGCCAGGAATCGAACGCGGAGCCCGCTCAACCACTGAGAGTAGTTTAAAATTATCTATACAAATTGTATTTTATATGAGTCAGAGAGTTATGTGCTGAATTAAAATCAAATTAAGACGGAACCACCACAAATTTGTTGCCAAATGTCACACACGGCTAATTGGGAAGCACCACAAAGTTGTAGTCAAATACAGATAATTGAAACGAATGTTGAACTGATGCTTTCTCCCTCTAACAACATACAATTTGTATTAGAGTAAAAGAGACGATATAAGTCTCTAGGTTTTGGCGCGGCAATTTTGATGGCAGCTGGCAGATTATGGACAAAAATAATATTAAATTTGGCCCCTTTTAAGGGTTAATATCAAACAACAAAACTGAATTCGGTCCGGAACCAATAAAAACATCGATAGTCTACTCTAACAGAAAAAATCCTAATACCCCCGTCTATATAGAAGTTTCACTTCAACAATTGCTTCCAGTACTGATGCGCGACCCGATCCTCCAAGAGAAGCGGCAGGAGCACGTGATGTTCCAGAAGTACGCGTTGGAGCTGCTGGAACGGATATCCGGGAAGAGCAGGCACATGGGCGCCGAGTTCGAGACGTCATTGGCAAATATACACAGGGTGAGTATCAGTGACGCGGGGTGGAAAAAACACACTGTGTGATGCAAGCGCCGACTACACCGCTGTTGTAGAAATTAAAGCCTCGCTTTTGAATGCAAAAAGCATGCATTCAGTGGAGCAGTATTCCAAATGAATTAAAGCCATTTTGGCAAATAAAACTCACTGCAAAGAATTGAGTAACATCCGTGAACAACCACAGCATACTCATTTAATTTTGTAAATAAAACTAAAAAAAACATGTAACTCGCGATGTATTTTCTTATTACAATATGTATTTTTAATTTTGCAATCTCGCTGTGTATTTTGAAACAAAAGCTGGTGCCCGATCGGGTTATGAGTTGCTATTTCATGCAATGCGTGTAGAAAGTCACCAAGCGTAAGAGATACAGTAATAATATATGCGCGATTAAGAAACGTAAGCACCGATGAATTCATGGCGCTTTCGACCTTTTGGTCGCTTCGCTAGATTCTTAAAGGTAGGCTATGTGGAATAGAGTTGTATGAATTCGACGCCAGTGATCAAGTAGGGTCCAATGTCCAAATCTGAAAGTATAAGATATAGCGAATAATACTCAAAGGGGGTCTCGGGTCCAATAAACTAAAGCGGGGTACCGTTAGATTTTTGGAAAAATCAACTACCCACATCAGAAATCAAATCGGCCGATTTTGAACAAAAAAATACAATTGTATTATTAGACCACGCCATAGTGAAGCTTGTAGGGATCAATTTTTGACGAAAAAATGTGTTGCTAGGTTTTGAAATTTAAAATGTTTAATTGGTACTATAATTATATGTATAATAATATCAGCCCATAAATATCCCATTGTTGGGCTTGGGCCTCCCATTATAGGGGTAATGGACAGTATACCCCGCCACGCTTGTCCAAGGCGGCTTGGCAGGTTTGACACATCGGTTATCTCGATGTGCAGGTTGCATCACGATGTTTCCTTCACCGTTGTTAACATGTGGTAATTGTAACAAAATGCACATTAGATCAGAAAACTGACTAAGTGGTGCATACGTGCCGGTCAGGATCGAACCCGCGCCCTTTGACTCCTGGACGTGTGCGCTAGCCATTACGCTACCACGATTTAAGTGAAGCTAGAACATTAAATTTAGGACTTAACTGTTTAAAATTATTTCTTTAGGATTGAGTGTAAGAGATTAATTATTGGTACTTTTAATTAATTTTTTTAAGCAATTATGATGGTGACAGTTTCTACTTGAAAAAACCCTCCTTAAATAAATAAAGATTTAAAGTAAAATGTGTATTTCCAGGCGAACGTGGTCGCGCAGACGAGGATAAACTACAACGAGCGGCAACTGCTGCAACTGGTTGCCGCCCACTTGGCGGGGAGGGGTCTGAAGGACACCGTGGCGGCGCTGCAGCGCGAGGCGGGGCTGCCCCCTCTGCTCACCGCCGCCGCCCCCGCACCGCACCCTCCGCCCGTGTACACCCCCTCCACCCCTATAAGGGTGAGTACATTGGACTCAAGCAAATATCGATTGAAACATCACAAAGTTTCTTTACAGCATTTACTAACAGAAATAATAATACGACCAAAATATCATCATCCTGTGGGCTTACCCTTTAGATATAATATACCGGTACCCATCTCATATTTACTTGTGCACCGTCTTATTTGGTGCACAGCCAAAGAAATAAATAGGTCGTAGTCACTCTTACATTGTAATTAACTGACAATTTATAAAAGAAATATCACGATCGTTGGTTTAGTTTTCTCTAACCGTCAATCCGCAACAACTGCAAATTTCACACACTATATTTTAGTTCGCAGGCGAGCCACTCGCGGCGCTGGTGCGCCTGCGCAGTGGACCTGCGCATGCGCGATGATAGATGGTTGCCCCGTTTATACGACACGACCGATGATGCCTTACGACCAACGAGCTTTGGTCGTAAGTTCGTGTCGATATATACCTATATTTAATATTTATGGACTTATATATATCATACAATTGTATGTGAATTATTATTTTTTATTTCAGGAGTTCAGCAGACAGGCAAACTGCCCACTTGATGGAAAGCGGTTACCATCGCCTATGGACATTTGCAACACCAAAGGTGCTACAAATGCGCTGCTGCTCTTTTAAAGGAGACTGGAACCTGGTCACTAATGCCGGAACACAACACAAGGTTGTTATGGCGGCATACTCTAGACCAGGGGTGGTCGCCATCCATTCGATCAAATACCCTAACACCTGGCTGTGGGTTGTTTAGTCGCCTCTTACAACAAGCCGCCAGGCCGCAGGAAATTGTATTCTTTCTCCGTTCCTGCACGGATAATATAGAATAGTGTAAATATGTGATATATGGGTGAGTGTGTGCATGAAAGTGTGTGTGTTATGTAATACACCCATAATCCCAAGTTTTAAATACCGTTTGCGTTCATTGAATTCGCTTTGATGCTCGAGGTCCGCTTGCCTATCTTTTGTTCTCAAATTCGCGCAGTCTAAGGCATCCCTCATCGTAAGATTGTTGGTTCGCATTACATCTCTCTCTTATAGGCAAACTGGCAGACGGGTCCACTTGTTGGCAAGTGGCTATCGTCGCCCATGGACAACTGCTTCACTAAGGGAGCTGATGCGTTGCCTACCTCGCTGAGACTTTAAAATATCTGTTTACGCCCTTTTTGAAGAGCCCCATATTGTAGCGCTCTGGGAAAACCGCGGGAGGGAACTCATTACACAACTAGCTCACGTATGGCATAAAGGAGCGAGCGCCACCTACAGTGGATAACTTCCAGGTGTCAAGGAACTGTGGATGAACTGCCAGTCGCCGGCGGGCAGTGCAATGGTAAAATGGCGACGTAGGTACCAAACCAAACGGCTCCTCAGAATACTCCCCTTTGTACAACCGGTAGAACGCGCTTAGAACGCCAACGTCTCTTCTGAGACTTAAAAGTTCTAAACCGTCTGTTAAGTTCGGGATCGTCGACAATCCGGACCATTTTTCATGTTGCTATAATAAAATTAACTGTCAATTTTGCATTTTTTCAATTAATTTCCGCTCAGTATTCAAATAAATTTAGTAGTTTTTATCCGTGCAGGAACGGAGAAAGAATACAATTTCCTGCGGCCGGGCGGCCTGTCGTAAGAGGCGACTAAACAACCCACAGCCAGGTGGTAGGGCATTTGCCCGACTGGATGGCTACCACCCCTGGTCTAAAATATGTCGCCAGAACAACCTTGAGTTGTGTTCCGGCATTAGTGACCAGGTTCCAGTCCCCTTTACGAGAGCAGCAGCGCATTTATAGCACCTTTGGTGTTGCAAATGTCTATAGGCGATGGTAACCGCTTTCCATCAAGTGGGCCGTCTGCCTGTCTGCTGAACTCCTGCAATAAAAGAAAAAAAAAAAAAAGTCGAGTATTTCAAATAAATACTTCTTCGTACGGAATAGCGTACCGCGTAGTCTTATGGAGTTTAAATGAAGAAGCCTTATTTGACTCGCATTATAATATAATATAAACTATATATATAATATATATAGTTTTAGATAATGAATTTTTTTATAATAATCTCTCGCGGTGTCAGTTCAACATTTATTGCAACTAACCCTTTTACCGGTATCAACAATAAGCCATATAACTTTCCAGCCCTAGAGGTATCCGCTGTATATTACTTATTAAAACGCAAGCAAGGCTTGAAACCGGTTCAAAATTAACCGGTTATAACCGGTTTTAGTCAACTATTTATTTCGGTTATTTTCTGTCCGAAGTCTAGCTGCTAACTGCGCGAGCTATGAGCTCTGGCGGGTGGGTCAGGGGGACGCTCTCTGTCCGCAACCGTTCCTATGTACTTAGGCTGTAACCGGTTCGATTTTTTTACTGATTTTCCAAGCCTTGAATGCAAGCGTAACTTGCTTAGTTTAGCTATATTCTAAGTCAGTGTTCGTCTGCAGATTATTTTTTATTTTATTCACGCAGCCTCGGCTGTCGGTGTCGCGAACGAGCAGCGTCGGTTCGCTGCAACGCGACTCGATGGATTTGAATTCGTCACACGGCACGTTGCCTGCGGATGAGAACAGCCCAATGCCCCCAGTTATTAAGTTACGGTAAGCAAATTCCAATACTGTGAACTATATGTATGTACGTGTTTATTGAATTGAGTAACAAAACGCTTTTGTGTCTGAATTTATTTTTTATTTATTTATTGAAAGAAACCAACAGTGCATATTACAATAATACAAACAAACAAAAAAGTACTTGAAATGTAGGGCTTATAACATGTTTCTCTATAAAGTTAAATTACGAACAAACAAGCAAACTGAATTTGTGTAAAAAAACAATATATATATTCATACATATGCATAAAGAGATCTGAATAAAATACATTGATAGATACATTTAAAAATTCACATAATATACAATAACATTTAAATAAAAAAATATATACATATTAATATTAATTAAACATATTACTTACATATATTTTTATTTTTATATGATGTGGTATTTATTCCAATAATTGATTGGGGATTAAACTTTTGAATACAGGCTTAGAGTAACGAAACAAGTCAATATCACGAAATTTGTGGTGGTAAGTCTTAGCAATTCGAGTAAATAAAATATACTTAGAGGACATTGCCCATTTTGGGTCCGCTCTGAAATCGGATGAGTCTTACCCAAATAACTTTCTAAAATCTTGTTATTTTTTATATTGTTATAGTAAAATTGTAGGAATTTTTGTAACTCAGATACAATAAACAATATACAAATTTGTTTTCCGCTACCAACATCTACATATACATGTGTCTTGATTCATGATTTTTATGTTTTTATTGACTGCAGAAGAATAATAAATATGGCTCTAGAAAAGTTACGTTGCTTCTTAAACCTGGTTCAAGGATTTAAATATTTCTTAAGTATATGATAATTATTCAAATTTTCTACAAAATACTGAAACTATCGTAATGGCTCATGCAAGTTTATAAGAATCCCAACTCTCCTAACAAACAGAGCAATGTCCTTTAACCTTGCATACAACAGTACAAACTTACAAACAAACTCACTAGCTAACAGTGGTCTTGTTACCCTTGATGTTATAATGGTTTCGAATAATTTCCTTCCAATAATTAATGAACTATGTATGAATGATTTTGGTAAATTGACTTTAGTTTTTTTTTTAAATCTTTAAGATATTAGTTTAGAAAATATTTATTTTTTGCTATTTAGTTACTTCTCAAGTTGCTTTGATGTTATAATGGTTTCGAATAATTTCCTTCCAATAATTAACGAGCTATGTATGAATGATTTTGGTAAATTGACTCTAATTTTTTTTTTAAATCTTTAAGATATTAGTTTAGAAAATATTTATTCTTTGCTATTTAGTTACTTCTTAAGTTGTTTTTTTTTTTTGCTAGAAACGTGTTATAAACTATTATATTAGGCTCCCACAGAATAAATAATAATCATATACAAAATTAAAACTAAATACAGTGTAAAGTCCATGTAACGTCACTCGATTTAACGACAAACTCTCTTAAGTGTCGAAATCACTTGGCTTTGGTTGGCTTAGCTTGTCTTCCATACAATGATACACTTTATGTAGCATTACGCCCACTCTCAATAACGACAACAATTAAATAATAAAAAGGACCTTTTAAGTTGCTAAAACTAGTAAAAGCGGCGCAGCTGTGTACGTTCTTTTATCGCTTTATTATCCTAGCCCGTAATAAAGTCGACTGTCGGCATCATGCATACCGAAATTTGTAAGTAATTCCGAAATACCGTAATTTCTAAGCACTTCCTTCATCCCCAAGATGTCTCCACATCGCAAGATATGACTAAAATAAGTAAAAATATAACAAAATTACTGGTCCAGCAAAAGACGTCAGTCAAAAATAACAGGCTTCTCTCCATTTAACGACAACTCTCTATAACGCCACAAAATGCACAGTCCCTTCGGTGTCGTTATATAGAGTTTACACTGTAATTAAAATAAACAACCAGCCGAAACGTCGGAATAATAAAAGCAAAATAAATTACCGCGCTTAAAACCGTAAAAACGTAGTTTTATTAACATTTTCATTGTAATTCGTGTCACAGAAAACACCAAAACCAAAGTCACTCGGCGATCCAGAGCTCACTCCAGGGTTCCGAGCACAAACGCTCCCTCCAAAAGCAGATGAGTGTGTCCGCCTCAGAGTCGACGGTGAACGCCGCACCCAGAGTCACTCTGCACTCCATCATCACGGAGTACTTGTACAACCAGCACGCGTTGTGCAAAAACCCGGTCGTCACCTGCCCCCAGTTCAATTTATTCGAGTGAGTATGACATTTATTGAGATGCTAGAGTTTTTTAATTTTTTTATTGCAGAACTTCAGCAGACAGGCAGGCGGCCCACTTGATGGAAAGCGGTTACCATCGCCTACGGACATTTGCCACACCAAAGGTGTTACAAATGCGCTGCTGCTCTCTTAAGGGAGACCTGATTAAACAAAATAATATTTTGAACCACAGACTTTTTTTTATTTTTGTTGTAACATTTCTTCACACGAGACTGAAAAACCAAAAAAGTCGGTTTTTTTGCGATACCCTAATATATATATATATATATATATATATATATATATATATACATATATATATATATACATATATATATATATATATATATATATATATATATATATATATATATATATATATACTAAGTTTCAGCCAAATCGGTCCAGTAGTTTTCCGTGAAAGCGTAACAGACAGACAGACAGAGTTACTTTCGCACTTATAATATTAATAGGGATGTTCCGCTGTGAATCTTTAATTCAGATCTGATCAGTCTCCGATGGATATAAAACTTTTATGAATATATTGTGCCCCTTGTCTTGTCTGTCTTGTCTATGTGTGTTTAACTCGTGGTAGAGTACCAACAGAACACATGTACCTACTACTTAGTTGGTACATGTGTTGTACAACCTAACGTTGTTAGGCAGTTTTCTGACCTGATGTGCATATTGTTACTACTACCACGTGATAACAATTGTGAAGGAAAACATCGCGATGAAACCTGGACATCGATATAATCGATGTGTCAAACCTACCAAACTGTGTTGGACAAGCTTGGTGGGTATATTGTCTTTTCCCCTATGATTGGAGGCTCGAGCCCAGTATTGGGCCTAAACATGCCGTATCTGTACATTGAAGCTATTTAAAAAAAACTGAAATAGACTGACCGATGGAGAACAGGATGCAATTTTTTTAGATTTCCTGTCTGTTTGTTCGGGATGCATCTAAAAACTACTGAGCCGATTTCTATGCAAATTTTTAGACTTAAAATCGGCGCTACTTTTTATCCTGGGAATCTCGCGAATTTGAAGTCAATCGTGGAGGAAGTATTATTATATTATTGTGTGGGTGCAGGCCGCACAAGTGCCCGGAGCCGCGCGGCGCGGCGTGCATCCTGGGCGCGGGCGAGGCGACGAACGTGCTCGCGCGGGTGGCGCGCCGCGAGGTGGGCGTGACGCGCGGCGCGCGGCGTGCGGACGCGCGGCTCGCGCACTCGCACTTCGCCCCCGTGCGCACGCTGCGGCTGCAGAACGACGACGACTTCTTCACCCACACCATATTCCATGTGTGTATACTATGCAAGGACAGACGTCTAAGCCTTTGAAAAACAAATCAAAATTTCAAATTATAGGCCATTGAAAAGTTACATTTAGGGTTGCGTTTCTCAGAGGACTCAATTTTATTTTTTTGATGTGTTCCCCCTACACATCAAAAAAATTTAACTGAGTCCTCTGAGAAACTTAGAATAAGACAATCAATTAAATCAGAGTTGTGTCGGATATAATTCCGGTACAGCAATATGCTGAGTGCAAACCTTGTTTGCTGAAAATGCGGCGTACAAATTCTCAAAATATGCTCTGTGTATAAAAACGTATAAGGAATGTAATTACATTGTTATTTCTACAAATAAAGTTTTTCTTTTTTTATTACAATTTAATTTGCTACAAATAATGTCTTATAAAATTGTCTGTAGGGTTTACGCCAGTTTACGAGATACAGCGCGAAAACATTTTGTACCCCTTTTTCCACTATGGCGGCCGAGGGATAAGGGTGGTGACCAGAAACTTGAACTTAAGCTTATATTAACGCCCCCTACACATCAAAAAAATAAAATTGCGTCCTCTCAAAAACGCACGCTAAGGCTTAAAAAATGTAACATTTCAATGGCCTATTAGATAGTTAATGTCAATAAGTATTTTTTATTGTGTTAAAAAAATATATAAAATCAAATAGGCGTGATTGAGACAGCGAGTGAGTGAGCAAGCGAGTGAGCCAGCAAGCGAGTGAACAAACGGGCGAGTGAGCAATCGAGTGAGTGTACTGCGTCCATATGTGTGTGTGTTTTGATATTTTTGTTTATAAACGTACATATATATTCATGAGTAAACTTTATTAATAAAGTAGTATCATTTGTGATTTTGAAAATTAACGCCAACATTAAAATAAAAACTACCGTCAGTCTGAAAGATTGCCTTAAATAAGCTTTGAAACGGCTCAATGGCAATGGTTTTTCAAACTAAGTCCATTTGAATGTCACCTCTCTACACTTTTAAATGATTGACAATATCTACATTAACACGAGCGAAACAGCGGGAAAGAGTAATTATGAAATGAATAATCGTTCACAGCCGACACAACAGCAACTCCTGACGGCGACTTCGTCGGGCGACATCAGGATATTCAACTTGTTCAGCGGAGTGGAAGAGAACTCCTATCAAGTGCACGAGTCCTATATATATCATATGCAGGTAAGTTTATTTCATACTGTTATTAAAATTAATTCTATACAACGAAGCTGCGGTAGCTTAGTGGTGCTTCTAGGGCTTAGAACCGGTGAACAAGTTTAAACTTTTTTTTATCGGACTTGACTTTATGTTGTTGGTCCGAAGACCTCACAACTTTAGCGGGGTTTTCGGGGCGAACCCGGGAGGGAACTAGCCCTAGGGAGCTTTATCTCGGCTGGACTGTTGCCATGAGAGAGGGATGAATTTAACGATACCGCCTAGAGGGCGACACAATGCATGGATTGAGAACGGGCGACGGGTAATATAAAGCCCGAGGGGAAGGATCCCGACGGATCGGAGGTTCGCGGCGGCCTACGCTATCTTACTGCCGTTTCGCAACGTGTTATGGATGGGAGAGAAGAAACGGGGTGAAAAGTCGAACAGGTTTTTTTTATTGCAGGAGTTCAGCAGACAGGCAGACGGCCCACTTGATGGAAAGCGGTTACCATCGCCTATGGATATTTGCAACACCAAAGGTGCTACAAATGCGCTGCTGCTCTCTTAAGGGAGACTGGAACCTGGTCATTAATGCCGGAACACAACTCAAGGTTGTTATGGCGACATACTTTAGACCAGGGGTGGTAGCCATCCAGTCGGGCAAATGCCCTACCACCGGGCTGTGGGTTGTTTGGTCGCCTATTACGACAGGCGGCCCGGCCGCAGGAAATTGTATTCTTTCTCCGTTCCTGCACGGAGGTTACAGCCTAAAGACACAGGAACCTTTCGGTTTTGCTCGTTTAATGTTAACTTCATCTCATGTTTAGTTGCAATATGCACTTCACCGATTGACGACGCTTTTTGTCTTTTGTATTCTCCTCACGCTTTGTTTACGGACTTCGAATTTATGACCTCCCTGTAAAATCACAAAACAAGTAACAATAAAATATCGTCCCTTAAAACTATGGTTTTACTTTGGCGCGTGTCATTGCGCTGTTAGCGAAAGTTATTGTCAGGCGATTTCAGCCTTATGGGTGTGGTTCACCGCCGCTTTGGTCGATTGTACTACGCGGTAACAAAAATTCATTACAGGTTTTGTATTTTACTATGAATAACAATGATTTATCTACATACAAAAATCATAAGCTAGTACAATGAAGAAATTTATAAATAATCTAATACAATAAAAGAAAACTTAACTTATTTATATTGCATTCTACCTATTTATTCAATAAGAGCTATTTTAGGTCTTGTTGAATAAAGTGGTTTTCAACAAAGCACTGCCATGTGGTACAATATGTTTACAGTCTCAGACACACGTTGATGGAGATAGAATGAGAAAGTAAATCGCGAGGAATAAACTGGTTAATGCTGGTTTATCTAATACGCTTTTTAAGGTGTAAACTCTGAACGAAGTACATACATACATAACTTCACGCCAGTTCCCTTGTGGGGTAGGCACGTACAACAGAGCGCCATTTAGGCTTATTCTTACACACCTCACTTGCTTCTTTGACATTCATAACTCTTTTCATGCACGCTCGTCTGTTCTTAAGGCTCCTGACATCACCTTCTGCTAGTACACGATCAATTTGATCATGGAAGGTGTGTCATGGCCTTCCACGACTTCTGCATCCATCCACTTTTGCATTATATATCTGTTTAGTCATTCTTTCACCATGCATTCTTTCCATATGCCCGAACCACCGGAGCATACCTTTGCTTACCGAACCTTCTGAACGAAGTAACTGACTAAAACCGGTTACAGCCCTTTAAAACCGGTTCCACGTTTTGGCTGCTTCGAATCTTGCCAGAAGAGCATAAACCACTTAATCACTTTCCTGACCTCACCTAACAGTGAAGAAGAACATCGTGATGAAACCTGCACATCGAGATACCTAGTATATTAAACCCAGCAGATCGCCTTGGACAAGCTTGGCAGGCATACTGCTCGTACTCTTATAAAGAGGAAGGCTCGAGCCCAGCAGTGGGATGTTTATGGGCTATTATTATTAATATATGTCTACCTGTCTGTATATGGTATTTGATTTTTATTCCGATGTGTTGGCTACTTTTCAGTAGCCGTGACTACGTAAGACAGATGTCAAGCGTTAATGAGTATTGTTAAAGTTTTATTTAGCCAACTTGTTCATTGAATGGCTTACGGCTATTGAAACGTGGCCCGAAACCTCAGAATAATAAAAATCAAATATATTACCGCCCCTCAATACCGTTAAAACATAGTTTTAGTATGTATACTAGTCGCGAAAACTTCAGAAAATATTAAAGTTATTATATAGCCTATTTAATTTTTATTTATAATTATGATTTACTCTATGGGAGCCTAATGTAATTTACCACCGCTTCGTAGTTTTAATTATGACTAGTCGTTAAGAAAACACTAAATGTATTATATTTTATTATCCTTCGACTAATTTTTATTTGATGATTAGATAATTGTTAGACAATGATTTTTTTGCCTAATTTTTATACTATAGACTATTTAATATATATATATATATATATATATATATATATATATATATATATATATATATATATATATATATATATATATATATATATATATATATATATATATATATATATATATATATATATATATATATATATATATATATATATATATATATATATTTTTTTTTTTTTTTTTGATTGTATTTAATTTATAAAATATATAGTTTCATTGTGTTTGTTTCAGTTCTACCTAATAATCTGCATCACCCACATCGCCCGATTAGGTTAAACTTTTCCTTAACTTAGGTTGCCTGGAAGAGACTGCTGTAAGCGATAAGGCCGCCTATTGTTTCTACCATGGCAATATTGTAATTGTGTATTTTGAATTTTTATATTTGGTGAGCGATAAAGTGTTATCTATTCTATTCTATACATTTCTTTTCAGGCGAGTCGGGATGGTCTGCTATTACTGGCGTCTGCGACGACGCCGTGGCGACCTCTTTCGGCGCTGTGGAACATGAAGGAGTTCGAGTTGTTGTAAGTATACTCGCAACTGCCCATGGAGCCAAAGCATAATTATTTAATTAACACATGATATATTATTCTCAGGAATACGATTCCATTGTGATAGTGTCAATAATACGTATTCAACTAAGTCCGTAATATCTCGGCTTAAAAGAGAGCTTCAAATAATTTAACTGTCACAATCCTTGAAAATAAAATGATTCTCAGTGGCTAAAATGTTTTAGCGATTATAACAAAACATTAAAACTACTGTGAAATTCGTGCGAATTCCAGTCCTAAATACGGTATAATCTAAGGTATAATAATTTTCTGATTTGGCAGAATAATAGTACAAAAAAAATGGTTTTATTATCAGCAGCGCAGCATAGCGGTAGTCGAAAGGAATAATTGAGAGCTGCCAAAATTTTAACCTTTTTATAACGACAATGGAAATACAAACTAGAAATTATATAGGATTCAACTCGCAGTGGTGTTGTGGGAACCACATAAAATTGGGTGGCCCTGGGCCTAACGGAAGACCAGCGCTGGTTGAGCCAACCAGCATCATGCTGAGTTAGGACCGATTCAGAACTTCATTTCTATTGTATTGTCTTATTTATAAGTACGTTTTTGTGTGTATGTAGTTTTGAATAAATATTTTTTCTTTCTTTCTTTCTAAAATTGATAAAAATATAATTAATTTAATTGGACGAGCAAACCGGCGGCATGAGTTTGAGTTTGAGAGTTGTTTCGCCGGACTGCAACGAAATCAGCGCGGGCACAGCACTCTATGCTGATGACATTTTCATGGGTTACTGCAATTGTTTAGCCGGCCGGGTCTGGGCTCATCGTTGAGGTTCTCTCGGTCAGGTTTAAATTCACGAAACCAATAAGTAACCGTCGCTAACGCAGGAGCAGACGCCCCAAATGCAGTTTGTAAATTTTCATGAGACTCCTTTAAGGTGGACCCTCGTTTATAATCATAAAAAATCATAGCACGAAACGTGATACGTCCATTGTTACAAAGAAAAGAAGTTTGACATATAATACAGTATGCAATACAATGCTCTATTCAATGATGTCATCCTTTTATAGGCAATTTATTTAAGTTTAGGACTTAAATTAAAAAGAAAAAAAAATTAAATGACGTTCTACTAATTTTTTATACACTCGTATTTTATTTTTATTATTTTGATTTTGATTTTATTAATATATATACATATTTTTTAATATAATGACTTTTATATTTATCATGTATCACGATATTTTTATGACATGATGATTATGACTTAAGAATGATATAGATAAATAGACATATTGTATAGTTTTTTTGTGTGGTCTTTTATTATTGAATTCCTTTTTTCTTAATTTAATTTTCCAATATTCTATCAAATATAAAATATTAGCACATATGTGTCCGCGTATGAGCCAAACGTGCAGATCGAAACTTTGTTGATACGTGTATTCGTTCATGTGTTTTATGTTGTAAGAATTCTACACATACATACATTTATAATTTCACGCCAGTTCCCTTATGATTTGACATGAAATGGGTATATTTTGTTGGTCATTCTTTCATCGAGCATAGTATCCACATGTTAGAACTTGCGGAGCATTCCTTTCCTTACCTTCACCCCGACACTCTCTTTCAGACCAACTCTCTTTCTTACGCGGTCCGCGAGCGTCACTCCGCAGATTTTGCGCAGTGCTCGCATCTCGACCGCGTTTACTCTACTTTCATGCTCTCTCTTCCATACCCAACTCTCGCTTCCATACGTGAGCGTAGGTACCAGCACCGCGTTGTGTATGGCGAGCTGGGCCTTCTGGCTGAGGTTATTAGCGCCTAGAAGTTTACCTAACGCTCCATTCACACTATTCCCCAAATTCACTCTTCTTTCTATATCAGCGGTGTACCTTCCATCCCTGCTAAAAGCTCATCCAAGATATACAAACTCATTCACGTAAGAATTATAATTATAAAAATAAACAAATAAATTTAATAAATAAATATAGTCTTGAAAAATATTTAAAAAAAGAACTACACATAGGTGGCCAATGATTATCACCAAAGAAGTTTGTATTGAAATTAGCTATCAATTTAAAATATTTTCAAGGAAAAAGAGATTGTATTTATTCTGTGGCTAACAACTTTCTGAACAAACTATAATTCTGGAATCTAATAATAATAAAGTTTTCATAATTTCCTCTACAACATAACTCTAATAGCCTATTGATGTCCACTATTGGGCATACACCTCCCCTAAGGCTTTATTTACTTCTCATCACATCCTGTCGTAAAATTATAAATTACTAGATTTTGCCCCGCGGCTAAGCTGAGTGTCAAACCTTAGGCAGTAGCTTTATTTAACTTACATGAAACTTAATTCGGCTTTTTTACATATAATATAAAAACATAATAATAACAAAAAAACTAAGTTCATATAATCAAGACAACTGCCCAGCAAAACATATAGGTGAATCGAAGCCAACCTGATTTGAAGTAATATAATGAATAACACTTTCGGGAAAATTCCCGCGGGATAACCGGAATATAAAGTTTCGCATCACTTAAAAAAGGACTTAAGCTATCGTTTTAGGGAAATTGTATTGAAATCAGCTAATATTTATGCAATCTAATTAATTTGTACCACACCCGGGAAAGAATAAGCAAATTTTTATGTACCCGAACAACTTCAGACCGCTCCTGGAAAATTCCCGCGGGATTCCTGGGATGAAAAATAGCGCAGATTCTAAGTCTGAGAATTTACTGTCGATCAGCGAAAATCGCATCGAAATCGGCCCAGTAGTTTGTACGTGAATCCCGAATAAACCGATAAGAAATCCAAAAATTTGCATCGTGTTTTCCATCAATCAATATAGCCTATTCCAGTTGTTTTTTTAAAATAGTTTCAATGCGCACACACATACATATATACATACATAACTTCACGCCAGTTCCCTTGCGGGGTAGGCACGAACAACAGAGCGCCATTTAGGCTTATTCTTACACACCTCACTTGCTTTTTTGACATTCATAACTCTTGTCATGCACGCTTGTCTGTTCTTAAGGCTCCTGCGCAGACACGGCAAGTTTATAATATTATACATACATAACTTCACGCCAGTTCCCTTGCGGGGTAGGCACGAACACCAGAGCGCCATTCAGGCTTATTCTTATAATATTATAGATTATTACTAGTTATATTATAAGAACTGTGTTATAATTGAAAGTGAAAGCTTATGAGAATGATTTACACGTTGTTTATAAAAGTTTTTAAATATTAAGTTCAAGACAGCAAGGGAACAAAATTCTCGAATATTTATGTAAAAACTATTGGCGCCTGCGGTCTCGCCCGCGTGGTGATGGAAGATCGTTATATTTTGGATAATTCACACTATATCTTTATAAATTATAGCCTATGTGTTATTCTGATGTGTAAGCTATATTATTGTAAAGTTTCGTCAAAATCCATTTAGTAGTTTTTGCGTGAAAAAGTAACAAACATACATCCATAAATTCTTATAAACTTTCTCGTTTATAATATTTATAGAGATGATTTTGGTGCAAATGATTATGTTATATTATATGAAATTTATGTGACATTTTTAATTTTTCACTAGATTCCAGCTGGACAACGAGGAGTACGTGGAGTTCTCGAAGATGTCCGACGACCGCATAATCGGCACCAAGGGCGAGACGGCCACCATCTTTGACACGCGCACCGGCCGCGAGCTGATGACCATGACGCCGGCCATCAGCAACCAGTACTCCAAGAACCGCGCCGTCTTCAACCCCACCGACGAGCTCGTGCTGTCCGGTGAGGCCTGTTTATATTTGTCAGGCAGGCTTAATAACTTAATTCAGTTTTTAACGTACATATAATAATAGCAAAGAAACTAAGTCCATATTATCCGTGCAGGAACAGAGAAAGAATACAATTTCCTGCGTTGGGGCGGCCTGTCGCTGAGGTGACAAAACAACCCACTGCCAAGTGGTAGGGCATTTGCCCGACTGGATGGCTACCACCCCTGGTCTAAAGTATGTCGCCATAACAACCTGGAGTTGTGTTCTGACATTAGTGACCAGGTTCCAGTCTCCCTTAAGAGAGCAGCAGCGCATATGTAGCACCTTTGGTGTTGCAAATGTCCATAGGCGATGGTAACCGCTTTCCATCAAGTGCTGAACTCCTACAATCAATAAAATATAGAGATGAGTCGAAGCCAACTTGATTTGAAGTAATACAACGAATAACATGTAGTTTATGACAACGTAGGTATTTGTTAGTGAATTGAAAAAACGCGATTGTAGCTCCATCTATTCTATGGAAACGACATCATTTATCGGGATAAAAAGTATCCTAAGTGTTGATTCGGGATATAAGCCATCTCTGTCTAGAGTTTCTTTCATACACGTTCTGTGGTTTCCAAAAAAGATGCCATCGCAGCACCATCTTTTTCGACATTTTCTTCTATCCCACGAAAACGACGTCATAATATCGGGATAAAAAGTATTTTAAGTTACGTCCCGGGATATGAACTTGCTCTGTGTCGAGTTTTATTCAAATCCGTTCAGTAGTTTTCACGTGATGTTCTACAATTCTAAAAATTATATTTATATAGATATTATAAATAGGAAAGTTTGGATGGATGATTGTTGCTCAATCACTCCAGAATGACTAGGCTTATCTGGATGAAATTTGGCACATAGATAGATTACAGTCTGGGATAGCACATAGGATACCTTTTATTCCGGAAAAATATATGGTTCCCGTGGGATAACATTAACGCGAACGAAGCGGCGGGTGAAAGCTAGTCTAACATAACATCGATAAAGTGTTAAACTTTAAAGGGTACCGATAGGTACCAAAGAGAATTGTTGCCTCATGTGAGTGTCGTGATAATAGTAGAGAATCGCTGTATCCGATCATTTTGGATTAGATGAATCGTTGCACGTTGTTATGCGCAATATACATACAAGCATGTTACAATATAGACAAGCATGAGTTATATTTTCATTTTGAAGCGATAGCTTCTTATGGGAGGGTAAACCGCTTTGTTACGTAACGCGTTACGGCGCCAGTCTGTCTGGCTTCCCTTTCTCTCACGCATACGGCAGCGGTAGGCAGGCTCCTCCTCTCTCACTCTAACCCACAGCGCTAGCCGTATTTCGGTAATTAGATTAAATAATGATACTAATGATGTACATACAAAAAATTCTAATGTACTTTATAATCAATAAAAGATTTTATTAATAAATAACCTTTCCTTACGACGGCCTCTGTGGTCGAGCGGGCTAAGCCTTTGCCGGCGTACCTCACTGCAACGCAGAGGTTCCGGGTTCGATTCCTGGTATATAGTAAATTTCGGAAACGTATTTTCTCCGTTATTTACTATGGTCTGGGTGTCTGGGATCGGCCCCAGAGTAGTCCGTTATATATTACCCATAACACAAGCGTAAATTGCTTAATTTGGGGATATACAATGTGTGTGTTCGTCTGCCGATTATTATTATTATTTCCTTACATTATCATATTAATATGCATAAAATTTAAGTAATAACCTAAGCGTTTCTCAAGTTAAACAATTTGAATATTAAATAGTTCAACTTAGATTAGTTTAAGTTATTACTTCTGTCAGGTTTCCCGAGACTCACACGTTTGTTTTTTTATTTTTTTATTTAAATCATAAACTTAACAAAATATTTATACTGTTAATTCGAAGTAGCTATATATTATTATTTACAAATTAAATAGATATAAAATTAAATTCATAAAATATTCGAGTCGTTTTAGTATTACGCCAAAAGGAGGGTTTGCACTGAAAACCAGCGTTGTGTCGGATACTATATCGGCACAGCAATAAGCTGAGTGCAAACCTTGCTGAAAATGCGGCGTACAAACTCTCAAAATCTGTTTTTATTTTTAAAATACATGTCAGCAATGTAAGTACGTCGCCATTTCTTCAAATAATTTTTTTTTTCTTTGATTAGTATAATTAGAATGACTTAAAAATAGGGTTAGCGGGTAGCTTTGTTAGCGATAAAGTAAAATTGCCATAATTATATAATTGCTCCAATCCGCAGATGGCGTACTTTGGGACGTGAATGCGGGCAAGGAGATCCACAAGTTCGACAAGTTCAATCAAACTCACAGCGGCGTGTTCCACCCCAATGGCTTGGAAGTAAGTATATGTTTGTTGTCAGAAACTGTAATGTCTAACAATAATATACTTTCATCAGTTTTAACTACTATTTGTATTATTAATATTATTTAAATTAGGACATTGTTCGTTATTATATATATTTTTTAGAGGAGTAGTGTCTGTGGTCTCACGCACGCCCACAAACTATAAACACAGTAAACACCACGTATCAGCGTCTATCTATCTATCTATCATTTAAGAGCTATGCTCTTGTCGGTGGAGCCTCCTCCAATCTTCTCTATTATGGGCCAGTTGTTTTACTTCTATGTAAGACACGACACCCACTTTTTCTTTTATTTGATCCGTGAATGAATGGAGGGATGAAAGTCACGTGACAAAAAGAATGTTATACTACAAGATCGATGGGTACAAATTTAAAGGTAGACCAAAAAAAAGATGGATGGATTGTGTGAAGGATGACATGATGATATGCGGTTTGACAGAAGAGGTATGTCAGAATAGAAGAGTGTGGAAGGAAAAGACATATTGTGCCGACCCCAAGTAATTGGGATATGGTGAAAGAAAAGAGAGAGAATGCTTGGTCTTCCCTTCCCTCTCCTTACTTCCACTTTGCCTTCGATTAACGTGCATAAGAAGGTGTCGTGTCGTAACAAATGGCCAAACATCTTCCCCTTTCTTTCCTCCAGAGTCTTTAAAATTGTGCGTTTCTCCTTTACTATATCCAGTACTTCTTCATTCGTCTTCTTTTCTTTCCAACTTATTCTCTTCACGCGTCTCCAACACCACATCATCGTAACATCGTACATGACGTATCAGCGTACATGATTAATATATAAGATGTATAGATAGAGATAGTCGTGGTAGCGTAATGGCTAGCGCACGCGTCCATAACTCAAAGGGCGTGGGTTCGATCCTGGTCGGAACGCATGCGCACCACTTAGTCAGTTTTCTGATCTAATGTGCATATTGTTACAATTACAAGGTGATGTCAGGAGCCTTAAGAACAGACGAGCGTGCATGACAAGAGTTATGAATGTCAAAGAAGCAAGTGAGGTGTGTAAGAATAGGCCTAAATGGCGCTCTGTTGTTCGTGCCTACCCCGCAAGGGAACTGGCGTGAAGTTATGTATGTATGTTACAATTACCACGTGCTAACAACGGTGAAGGAAAACATCGGGATGGAACCTGTACATCGAGATAACCGATGTGTCAAACCTACCAAGCCGCCTTGGACAAGCGTGGCGGGTATATTGTCCGTTCCCCCTAAAATGGGAGGCCCGAGCCCAGCAGTGGGACATTTACGGGCTGATATTACAGGTAGAGATAGATTATACACCAATACAAAAATGAACTTAAAGACTAAAATTATATCTAGTTTAACTCAGTATTAATATTTGTCTTTATTACAACAATATAATGATTTATTAATAATATAATGTACTAGAGTTTACCCCGCGGCTCCGCCGCGGGTCAACCTCTAGTGCGTATCTCTTGTTTAAAAAGCAAGTGGTACAGGTTACATTGTATTAAATTTGTATGTATTTGCCCCCGAAAGATTCATTTCATTTTATATCGCAAACTATACCACCCCGTCTATATGTAAACTACATAAATGACAAAACTTGACAAAAATGACAAAATAGATAACATGGACCAAGTGGACCAAGTGGACCAAGTGGACCAAGTGGACCAAGTGGACCAAGTGGACCAAGTGGACCAAGTGGACCAAGTGGACCAAGTGGACCAAGTGGACCAAGTGGACCAAGTGGACCAAGTGGGCCAAGTGGACCAAGTGGACCAAGTGGACCAAGTGGACCAAGTGGACCAAGTGGACCAAGTGGACCAAGTGGACCAAGTGGACCAAGTGGACCCAGTGGACCCAGTGGACAAAATCACAAAACCTGTTCTAGTTTCCGGGATAAACTTTACATAAGTCTATCCCAAAATTTATCCCATTATCCGGGATAAAAAGTATCCCTTGGGCACTCTCGGTATTCAAATTATATATGTACCGAGTTTCAGCCAAATCGGTCCAATAGTCTTTCCATAAAAGGATAACAAACAAAAAGACAAATATACTTTTATCCCGGAAACTATCCCATTTTCCGGGATAAAAAGTATCCTATGTTCATTCTCGGCATCGAAAATATATATATACTGAGTTTCAGCCAAATCGGTTCAGTAATTTTTACGTGAAAACGGAACAGACAGACAGACAGACAGACAGACAGACAGAGTTACTTTCGCATTTATAATATTAATAGGGATAGTTTGCCGTGACGTCGCTCTAGGGTCAAGCGGATGATCAGCGTTGGTTTAACAGATCGATATTTTTGCTGAGCTTGATCCAATTTTTAGGACTTAATATGTACGTACATCTTCAGATACTTTGTGGTTGTTTTCTCTTTTTTTATTGTATTTAATTTTTACTTTTAATGTGTTTGTTGTATATGTCCTAAAAATAAACTTGTTTTCTTTCTTTCTTTCTTTCTTCAAATTGCAGCGCCACTTAAGACGATCTCTAGGATTAGGATTGGTAGCACGTTTGGTGTTACAAATGTCCATAGGCGACGGTGACCGCTTACCATCAGGTGGACCGTCTGCCTGTCTGCTCAACGCGTGCAATAAAAATATCGAAGATATATTAAATTGACAGAGTTTACTTATGATGTTGCTCATGTTTCAGGTAATATCGAACACCGAAGTATGGGATCTCAGGACGTTCCATCTGCTAAGGACAGTGCCGACGCTGGACAAGTCTGAGGTGAGTATACTTATTTATTTCAATTAATATTAACCACAAACTCTTCCACGCTTTATCGTGAACATAATATATTCCCATATACATAAACTAGCTATACCAACGAAACTTCTCTCATATTGCCGTGACAGCTGTTCGTTCATTAATTACAGCACATATAAATTTGACTACATACATTCGTCTATCACAGGGTAACGAACGACATAATTTAACTCGGGTTATAAGCCAGCACTATGTCGAGTTTCATTCATATACCGTCCAGTAGTTTCCAAAAAAGATGCGATCGCAGCGCCATCTTTTTCGGTTTTGTCGTCTATCCCACGGGAATCTTTCATTTTATCGGGCTAAAAAGTATCCTAAGTTACGCCCCAGGATATAAGCTAGCTCTATATCGCATTTCATTCAAATCTATTCAGTAGTTTTCACGTGATGCTCTAATAGACAGACAAAAATTCTAAAAATTGCATTTTTCGAACCTTCTGGTCCGAGTCCCCCCCTCGAATTTATTCACACTCTTAAACGCATTGTACAAACTCAATACAAATTCATTATAGTATAGATTTGTATTTCGACACTAAACAAGCTAGCTGTGTCGAGTTTCATTTAAATCATCGAATTTATACATGATACTTTTTAACGGACAGATAGACAGACAAAAATTCCGAAAGCTGCATTTTCTGATTTCTTTTTATACATACATACATAACTTCACGCCAGTTCCCTTGCGGGGTAGGCACGAACAACAGCGCCATTTAGGCTTATTCTTACACACCTCACTTGCTTCTTTGATATCCATAACATTTCTTTTTATCATTTTTAAAATCGGTCTACAAACTGCATGTCCCAGATGTATATATGTCATCTAAGCACTGTTTGCTACAACTATATTAATTCTTCGAAAAGTAATTGTTTAACATATTTCTGTATAAAATTTATAAAAAAAAAAGTTTGAGTTAATCAATTTTAAACTAGACGTGTTGCTGGGGAGTTTCTTGCCACTTCTTCTCCTTAACAGCAATAACACCTTGCGAAGCGGTGTATACAGATAGACTAGGAAGTAAAATTAAATTTTAACTTATATGTATGACCTTCAAAAAGTGTTCTCCAGGGGAACTCATTTTGAATAGAAACTTTTGAATTTGAATTTATTATTAGTATAAATAGATGTAGGGGTATGTATCTCCTTTGGTGTGAATTGTATTCTATGAACAGGTTATATTCAACCCGACGTGTTCCGCGTTGTACGCGGTGTTCTCGGACCAGGATCCCGAAGAGAGAAGTCAGTTCGATACCAGCTTCAAAACTTTGGACCCCTACGACTATTCTAGCATAGGTGAGTCACACGAAAGAAAGAAAGAAAAAAATATTTGCAGAAATTAATTGAACTTTAACACAGCGTCTAAATTGTAGGCTTTTGACTGACGTTAATCGTTGGAATTATTTCGCAAATTGCATTTTTTTATTTATTGCTTGAATTCAGCAGACAGGCAGACGGCCCACTCGATGGAAAGCGGTTACCATCGCCTATGGACATTTGCAACACCAAAGGTGCTACAAATGCGCTGCTGCTCTCTAAAGGGAGCCTGGAACCTAGTTATTAATGCCGGAACACAACTCAAGGTTGTTATGGCGGCATACTCTAGACCAGGGGTGGTAGTCATCCAGTCGGGCAAATACCCTACCAAGTGGCTGTGGGGTTTTTTGTCGCCTTTTATGGCAGGTCGCCGGGTCGCAGGAAATTGTACTCTTTCTCCGTTCCTGCACGCATTTAGACCCATTTCAAAATACATTTATGATATTCAACACAAATATGCAATACTTCATTAAAATCAAAATATTCTATGGCTATTCTACAATTTTAATCAATATTATACATTGTTGAGTTCATATTTAAGCTATATTAAGTTCCATTGATAGACAGTCGCAAAATATAGGTAAACACGTGTTTCATTCATTTGTAATCCTGTTACAAGTCAAATTAATAGTGAACATTAATACACCCATCATACATTAAAAAAAAAAAACCGCTTAGTGAAATATTTTTGTTCAAATGGCCGCCAAAACAGCTTTATTCATTCTTTTCCATTCCAAGAATGAGCATGAAGTTTGTTGCATAATACACCGTTTCAAAATTATTTTAAACAAACACTTTTTCAAAGTACTTTTAATATGAATTTCAACGTACTGTTCCAAACTTCTTAATTTAACATGAAGTTTGACACATAATACATTTTCCAAAATTATTTTTTTAACATCAAATTTAACATAGTGCATTGTTCCAAAGATCTTTCTTAACATGAAGTTTGGCGCATATTGCACTGTTCCAAAGTTCTTTTTTAACATGAAGTTTGACGGATATTGCACTGTTCCAAAGTTCTTTTTTAACATGAAGTTTGGCGCATATTGCACTGTTCCAAAGTTCTTTCTTTAAATCCGCAGCGACGATAGACGTGAAACGCAACATATATTCGTTGGGCGTGTCTAAGTACGGCACCCAGATATCTTTGGTCGAGAACATGGGCGAGTATGATCAGATGCAAGAGTCCTGCGTAAAGGTCTACGACGTGGGCAGGAAGAGGGACCACGACGATGATAATGTGAGTTTGTTTATCATTTTTTCATTTCTCATATGCTGAAAATCGTACTCTTCGTCCGTGAGAAACGATTTTGCCTGCTGTCAAAAAATTTAAAAACTGCAATAATACATGCGACTCATGTCCCAACTTTTTTTATCGCCACTGTTAAATCGCAGCATAAACAACATAATATACATTACAAAGAAACTAAGTGAATATAGTGTAGACAACTGCACAGCAAAACAAAGAAAAGTCGCAACCAACCTGATTTGAAGTACCTATCTAATACGTATGAATGACATGTAGGCAACCTGAAAAAACGTATTTGTTATTGTATTACAGCGATGGTTGTCTCTATATCGCAATTGCAGCGCCATCTTTCTTGCTAATCTGTTTATTTTGAGGAAATTACGTCTTTTATCGGGATATAATGCATCCTAAATGTTAACTCGGGTTATAAGCCAGCACTATGACGAGTTCAATTTATATACGTTCAGTAGTTTCCCTAAAAGATGCGATCACAGCGCCATCTTTTTCGCTATTTTCGTCTATCCCACGGAAACAACTTCATTTATCGGGATAAAAACTATCCTAAGTTACGCATCGGGATATAAGCTAGCTCAAGTTTCATTTCAATCCGTTCAGTACTTTCACGTAATGTTCTAACAGACAGACAAAAAAATCTACAAATTGCATTTTTGGAATCTTCTGGTCCGTATTATCCCTCGTGATTTTTTTGACATCTTTAAACGCACTGTACAAACTCGAACCATTTACAGATTTATTATAGCATAGATTAACCTGTACGACGGAACCACCACAAATTTGTTGCCAAAATTGTCACACACGACTCATTGGGAAGTCCCAAAATTTGTGGTCAAATACAGATAATTGAAATGACCGTTTGTACAATCCCCAATGTTGGGATTGCACCTAAGCGGACTGTATTATTGCGAATTGTTTGCGAAAAACGGTTAGTTGGCCAGTGAGAATAAATCTTACAACGAGTAGGTCAACTCAGCTTGCAAAGATCGGGTTCGAGTCCACTGGTCGGCGCCGACTCCTTTCTTCGTGAACACAATTTTGTTTAAAACGAGTAATTTCACAACACTCGTGACGACGATGCAGCACTGATGCACTGGTTGGCGACAATTGCGAGTCTCTTATGAGGTGGATTTAACAACGAATGACTTCGAAATATGTCCGTACACGAGGAGCGCAGCGAGTGACTCGCCGCAATTTCTACCCTCACTGGCTCACGCGTCAAATAATAGTACATTATGGTACTAGTGTGTAACATTGGTGATTACCGGCGAGGCGCCATTGAGACTCGAGCCGTAGGCGAGGGTCTTAAGAGAGCCGAGGACGGTAATCATCAATACACACGTGTATCATACGACGTTTTTCAACACACTTGTGAATAAAATAACAACAAAAACTCATTTTATTTAGTAGATAAAAAAAAGTTATATATAAGTGAAAGTTTTATTTATTAAACACGTACTAGTTAAAATTATCTATTTAAATAAGAAGTAGCATGAAATGAGCAAGCAATAGGAACATTAATTTATTTGTTCTATAGAACACGATCTTTTTTTTGAATAAAAACTTTTTTAAGAACAAAGCAACTCAACCAATAAAATTTTACAAAAAATCTATAACTCACTAGTGAGTTTTAATGTTTTTTAGTCACAGTTTGATTACGGGTGTCATTCTGTGCCTAATTGCGGTGACCATAGAGCCACTTTATGAGCAAGTGTGTTGAAAAAATATATACTAATCTAATTCAAACAAAATTGTCGCTAATTTATCAAATACAAAATGAACTTGAACTGTTTAATGTTATTTAATGCTAATTTATATTAAACTAGTAATAAAGGAAACGGTTTGTACACCGTTGAACTGATGCATTCTCCCTCTAACTACATAGAATTTGTATTAGAATAAAAGACACGATATAATTCTCTCGGTTTTGGCGCGGCAATTTTGATGGCAGCGGGCAGCTTGTGGAGAAAAATAATATTAAATTTGGCCCTTATAGAAGATTAAACGCTTTGTTATTGAAGGAGGAGGACGACGAAGAGGACTGCGCCGGCGGCTCCGAGAACGACGACGGCTCGGACTCCGGCTCCGACAACGAGGACGACGGTGAGCGCCTCCCTTTACCATTGCCCGGCCCATCGAATCAATATACCGAAGTTTATTTATTTATTTTGTACTAGCTGCGCCCCGCGGTTTCACTCGCGTGGTGATGGAAAATCGTTATATTTTGCATAAGTATAATTCAGAGGGCTCAAAATTACATCCTGAAGCAAATTGCCAACTGTCCCTGGTTTATAAAAACCTCGGAGGTCCACGAACACCTGAACGTCAGAACAGTTAAAGAAGAAATAAGGACCTGGTGTTCTAAATACAGGACAAGACTTTTTAACCATCCCAACCAACTAGCGGTACAACTCACAATCCCGGAGTCCTTAAGGAGACTCAAGAGGCGGCCAATCTAAGACGTCGCCGCTGAATCGTGGAAAGGTCCTGATGGGGATCTTGCACCAAATGCAAAACAGCACACAACACATCTGCTCATAGTCTGGCTGACTGATTGCAAGATGCCCCCTTAAAAAAAAAAAATTTTTTTTGGATAATTCACACTATATCTTTATAAGTGTGTTATTCTGGTGTGTAAGCTATATTATTGTAAAGTTTCATCAAAATCCGTTCAGTAGTTTTTACGTGAATGAGTAACAAACATACATCCATACGTTCTTACAAACTTTCACGTTTATAATATTTATTATAGAGATTACGTAAGTTCAGCAGACAGTCAGATGGCCCACCTGATGCAAAGCGGTTACCATCGCCTATGGACATTTTAGCACCGAAGGTGTTACCAACGCGCTGCCGCTCTCTCAACCGAGACTGGTATCAATCAAGGCTATTATGGCGGCACACTCTAAAACAGGGGTCGCCAAATGGCTAACGGCGCGAAAAAAGTCATTTTTCACATTGATATGTAAAAAAATACTTTTGTATTTCCGTAATTACATTTATTTAATAAAAAAAAATCTATACATTGTTGTGCGGACCGCGATGGTCATTTCATTTCTTAAAACGGACCCCGAGCGAAACTAATTGGTGACACCTGCTCTAAACCATGGGGTGGTAGCCATCGAGACGGACTGGCTGTGGGTTGTTTACGAAAGGCAGCGCCATTGTAAAAAAATGTATTATTACTCAGTTCCTGCCCGGATAAAGAGATGTTTTAGAAAAGTAAAATATACTTCAATGAACAATATAGAATTGTCTATATATTTTTCGCGACAGTTCGACATGTCAATTCTGTAGTCATGTGACATCACACACCAGTGTCAAGTCGATATCGATGTTTTTTCGGTACGCAACAAAATGAGAGTACAATTATAATTATTACCTCCATTTTATTTCAAATTACATTTTCATACACAGCCCTATGCATGATCTGATTGACAGAATATTTATAAAAATATTTTTTCTTTCAATGTCACGATTTTAGTTAGATAGATAATAACTCTTTATTCTACACATAAACAAACAAAAGTGGAAAAATACAAAAGATAGTACAACGGGCGACCATAGCACTAGAAAGCGATCTCTTCGAGACAACCCAATTTTATTAATACTTTTCGGGCTGTGTAATTCTCGTGCTTGAATAGATTGTAGTTTTTTTATATTTTAACTGTTAAAATGAGTTTGTGTTATTTGGCACTGGCACCTCAGATGTCAAGTTATATTTAAATTTATTTTTGACACCACTTTTTTACTTATATCCTCTCGTGTCTGTTGTGTAAATCGTGTAATATTAAGTTTATTTAATATATTTATATTAAACATTTACAACATTTAAAATAATGACCAGAAAATATTATCTATCGTTGGAATATACTTAAACATATGTATATATTCATTATTCATCTATAAACATTTATATACTTTGTAAAGATATCATTTGCATGGTATGTATATTAAAAAAAATATACGACCACGTTTCTGAATATCGCAAAAAGCTCGAGCCTATCTCACTTCGCCGGAATGCTCAACTTACTATATCGTATACTGTTTATACCTTATACCCCTCCTTATCTTAAGGAATGTTTCAACTTCCTTCATACATCACATACACTCAATTTGCGCTCCACTAATAATCTCCTGTTAATGGCACCTGCACACTCTTCAACATTTTATTCCAACTCCTTCGCCATGCAGGCTGTCTTACTTTGGAACTCTTTGCCCACTGATGTCAGAAAAGCTAAATCTTTTGACATATTTAAAAATTCACTTAGGAATCATTATGTAAGTCTTACGCAATAATGTATGTGCTAGTTTACAATAGACTGTAATCTGCTGTCCATGTATGTCATATTTTTCTTTTTTCCTTTTCTTTGTTGTATAATAATTACAGATAATTTAAGAATTTCCTTTGAGTCAGGTTGCCTGGAAGAGATCGTTTTTAGCGATAAGGCCGCCTTTTGTTTTACCAAATAACTATTGTCTTGTTCTACATTTTTTTGTAATTTTTGTTTTGGTGAACAATAAAGTGTTGTCTATGTCTATTAAGTATATATCTATTTAATATATTTAAAGTCTGTATATATAATATTTGTGTACATATTACTAAAATGTAAGTAGTCATAGTATAGTTTGCGTATACCACCATCACCATTAGCATCTCAATTCACTCCCAGGGTTTTCTGGAAGAGATAGCTTTTTAGCGATAAGACCGCCCTTTGTGCATAATGAGACATAGTTTTAGTCTGTAAGTTCTTTTTTTGTATTGGTGTACAATAAAGTGTTATCAATCAATTAATCAATATATATCATTTAAATCGTTTATTTAAATATAACACACATTAGGCCACTACCGATCCTAAATTATCTACACTTACGAAGTTAATACAAAATTATTACACAAGCAACAATGTGAGCGAGATCGATATCATGGTCGATGCCGATACATGCAGCACTAAGACTAGATATGTATGGATGTATGTGTTAAGTGATGGTGTATTCGTCCCGTTAGCGAGCAACCTGCTGCGCAACGCGGTGATGGGGCTGGCGGAGGGGGGCTCCTCGAACGACTCCTCGCACGACGACAACGACGAGCCGAGGCCGCCGCGCAGGCGCCTCAGGCCTAGGAGACGGGTGAGACAGCACTATTATTATCACTCCTTCTCTTTCTTAGGCGTCGTCTTAACTGGCAAGGATCGTACGATGATACGATGAATTCACACACAGATTTCTTAAGTGTCCTAATTGAAGCTCGGAATATTCGTACGATGTCTCTACATTTAATCATTTCTTGATGTGAGATTGCAAAATATTTGAGGAGTCTCAGGACTGTTATCAGCTGTGACAAGGATGGGGGAGGGGACAAAAAATTACGAAATTCGTGTGACGTAATTTGTTGATGGCCCTTTCTGAAAAACACTGTAATGATTAAAGTTGTTTTCTTTTTTTTCGCCCCATTTCCGTCGCATTCAAGACATAGAAATTGTTGCGGACAGAGAGCACCCCCGACGCCCATAGCTGGCACAGTTAGCAGCTAGGCGTCGGACGGAACATGGCCATATAAGAAGCGGCCTTGAAGGCCGGAATTTGTACATAAGAGCACTTAATCGCACTACTCTCTCTCTGCCATTCTGCATTATATTCTCTGTTACTCGTCTACGTATAGTTTTAAATTAATTGTAAATATCAAATAATAAGTCGTATAGTCCAGTCATCGACTTTTATTTGGAAGAAGCAACTGCCACCAAAAGAAATGATGGTGTGTAATTTCGCCAATACAACAAATACTTTAGTGACATTTTTAATTTTTCTAAACAAATATTAAAGTCATCAGTTGTTAATAAAGTTATTAATAGGAATGTAATGTTTATATAGATTTAATCATTTAGTTGTTTTTAGTTTTCCCGTTAGAAGTGTTATTAGATAGATTGAATAAATAATTAATTTTGGTGCAGTGTATGTGCAAATTGTTATTTATGTTTCTGTTCTTTTCCTACATCATAAGTATGAATTTTATTATATATTGTTAGGCTTTAATTTTATGTAAATACTGTAGGATACTTTTAATAATAAACAAAATAAAATAAAGTAACGCGATTGTGTCGAATGCAGGGCGGCGCCGCGGCCGCTGGCGCCGGCGCCGGCGCCGGCTCGGGGCAGAGCAGCGACAGCGACGGCGACCTCGACCTCGCCGACATCATCGAGTTCGAGATCGACTAGACCCCCCTATAACCACCCCCCACCCCCAGCCCCAGACCCCAGCCCGTACTACTTTTAAGCTAATAAATGTGTTGTCCATTCTCACAAACACTATGAGAGTTTTATTCCTTTCTTAAATATGGCTGTTACTAAATAGTTTTTATTTTAAGTCAATAAACAGTGTGACAATTGTGCATTATTTAAAAATTACAGTGGACTGAAAATTCTTTTTTTATTTCTCATATTCTGAAAGTAAGCTTGAAGTTGCATGAGCACAGGGATGAAAACAGTACTTTTCGTCCCTGGGAAACGATTTTCCCTTCTGTAAAAAAAATTAAAAACTATGCGAACCATAGATAATACACATGACTCATGTCCCAACTTTGTTTATAGCCATTGTTAAATAGCGGCATAAATTGTAATAAAAATATATCAATAATTTTTTTACCTCATTATATACTTCTAAATTACTTTTCATTAAATTATTATTTAATTTACATAAATTTGAGTTAAATATTTGCTTAATATTTTCTTAAGTTTTCGCGACTTGTATACATAATAAAACTACGTTTTAATGGTTTTAAGCGCGGTAATTTTATTTGATTTTGGTTTTTCCGATGTTTCGGCCACTTTTCAGTGGCCGTGATCACGGAAGACAAAGATGTCAAGTGTCAACGAGTATTGTTAAAGTTTTATTTAGCCTACCGCCAACTTGTTAATTTTAATTATTTAATTTTAATTTTGTTTATGGTTATTATTTAATCTATGGGAGCCTAATCTAATTTACTACCGCTTCGCAACATGTTATGGCTTGAAGAGAAGAAGCGGCGCAAGAAACTCTTCAGCAAACATGCCTAGCTCTAATAATTTTATATAATATTAAAATGGGTGGAAGGAAAAATAAAAGTAATTATCAGTCAAGTTGGTTTGTGTTCCGTTGTACGCAGAAAGAGCTCACAGTGTCTTGAGGTCTGGCAGCTGGTTTTTGCTGGGTTTGGGTCTTAATAGTTTTAATAATTGGATCCCAAACAGGTGGTACTTGCCAACCATCTTCTCTATTGAAATATGGGTGTTTTTTGATTTCAATAGCCTCACGCATCATTCTAGGTATGAAACGATTCTCTTTCGCGAGGATTTGTGGGTTATCGAATCTGATGTAGTGGTTGGGTTTATCCAGCGTGTGTTCACTGATCGCAGACTTCGTAGACCTTGTGTGTTTCATGTCAGCAATGTGTTCTTTTACTCGTGTTTTTATGCTCAGAAATTGGGTAATCTTTTTGTTCTCTTTTTCTGAGACCTGTGAAATGCAATATCCCACTCCAGGATGCAGGGGTTTACAAGCTTGATTGTGAGTATGGATTGTCATACATTGGGCAAACAAAGAGGAGCATAAAAACACGAGTAAAAGAACACATTGCTGACATGAAACACACAAGGTCTACGAAGTCTGCGATCAGTGAACACACGCTGGATAAACCCAACCACTACATCAGATTCGATAACCCACAAATCCTCGCGAAAGAGAATCGTTTCATACCTAGAATGATGCGTGAGGCTATTGAAATCAAAAAACACCCATATTTCAATAGAGAAGATGGTTGGCAAGTACCACCTGTTTGGGATCCAATTATTAAAACTATTAAGACCCAAATCCAGCAAAAACCAGCTGCCAGACCTCAAGACACTGTGAGCTCTTTCTGCGTACAACGGAACACAAACCAACTTGACTGATAATTACTTTTATTTTTCCTTCCACCCATTTTAATATTATATAAAATTATTAGAGCTAGGCATGTTTGCTGAAGAGTTTCTTGCGCCGCTTCTTCTCTTCAAGCCATAACATGTTGCGAAGCGGTAGTAAATTAGATTAGGCTCCCATAGATTAAATAATAACCATAAACAAAATTAAAAATTAAATAATTAAAATTAATAAGTTGGCGGTAGGCTAAATAAAACTTTAACAATACTCGTTGACACTTGACACCTTTGTCTTCCGTGATCACGGCCACTGAAAAGTGGCCGAAACAGCGGAAAAACCAAAATCAAATAAAATTACCGCGCTTAAAACCGTTAAAACGTAGTTTTTTAAATATTTGCTATCACTGACAAAAAAATGCTGGCTGGTAGAATACCACAGATTAAGATTTACTTGAGAAGTAGTTGTTTGTTTAACTAATCAGTTTTTATTTACTTTTCTCATATTAGAAGGCTTACGCTCGTGCGCCAAACTATCTCATGCCTAAATAGGTCACTATCACCTTTTTTTATTGCAGGAGTTCAGCAGACAGGCAGACGGCCCACTTGATGGAAAGCGGTTACCATCGCCTATGGACATTTGCAACACCAAAGGTGCTACAAATGCGCTGATGCTCTCTTAAGGGACACTGAAACCTGGTCACTAATGCCGGAACACAACTCAAGGTTGTTATGGCGGCATACTCTAGACCAGGGGTGGTAGCCATCCAGGCGGGTAAATGCCCTACCACCTGGCGAAACCACCTCTCGTGTAACAATCTACTATTCTTTCTTGTCCATATTGGTCGTCGAATGTTACTTTTTATTATTGATAAGGAGGGACTCCTTATCAATAATAAAAAGTAACATTAAATATTTTTGTTAAAATTACTGGGTTCGATTCCTGTCGTGGTAAATACTAAAACAGAGTGGTTCGTTGAATATTACCCAACACACAAATATATACGTTTCATCTATGAGCTTAACATTCTTAGCTCGGGGTTGTACAATGGGTGTGTTTGTCTGTCGATTATATATTTATGGCTACATGTTCATTAAAGGAAACACCAAGATAATCGGTGTGTGAAACCAGCCAAGCCGCCTTAAACTACTAGCATGGATGTTATAATTCTCCCACTGAAATAGACTGGCGCGAGTCTAGTAATAGACCTACGGACTAATATCCAATCCAAATCTATAATATTATAACTATACTTTAAAAAAACACTGGAATACACTAGATAAACGACGGAGAAAACGAAGCATATTTTTTGGATTTCTTTTCAGTTTGTCTCTATTTGTTCGGGATTCACGTAAAAACTACTAGGCCGATTTCGATGCGGTTTTCGCTGATCGACAGCTAATTGTGACTTAAAATCTGTGTTGCTTTTTATCCTGGGAATCCCTCGGGAATTTTCCTAGGAGCGGTTTGAAATTATTCGGGTGCATAAAAGTTAGTTTATTCCGACATAATTGTCACCAACACGATAGCTTTGTGTCCCTCGGATACAAATCCAGCGTGGACGAAGTTGCGGGCATATCCTAGTACTAAATACAAATGCGAAACTGATTGTTTGTTATTTTTTAACAACTAAATGGATTCTCATGAAACTTATCAAGTAGATTTTTATCATCGGAAAGAACAATAATTATTAAGGTCAAGTAGGTCGGAAACAAAATCGGTTCTGCCATCTATTATCGGATAGGGTTAAAGTATGACAGTTATGAGAGATGTCAGATTTTGTTTTAACGTAGCTTTTTCACGGCTTAAAAATAGAACTATGATATCCTAGTATCTTGCTTCTGTTATGGTATAATAATGTAGATTGCAGAGTTGTGTAAGTTTCTAAAAAAATATAGACATGATCACGAGCAGTACAATATAAAAATAAAATGTAATATTTTGTGTTACAAGAGATTTTATTAAAATACTTTCACAATGCATATAATGTAAATAAATATCACAATACAAAATTTCAGCTTGAAAACACTAACATAATACTGATAAATCGAAAAAAGCCTTAAAAGACAAAAATCACTTGGAATGTGACTAGCAAAGTTATAGAAATACCAAAGGAAAAAATAATAGAAATGATAATTATTCAATAAATAAAAAACTTGTGAATTTCCTATATCTTAGAAGGCAATCAGCGCCATTATACAGCCGGCTTCCGCGGGAGTTTTCGTTACGCAGCATCAAGGTGCTGGAATAATATTCCACCACCTATTCGAAATTTGCAATGTCGTAATGGTTTCAGAACTAAATTAAAGATATTTTTAAAAGAGCACCAACATTCACAACGCGACTTAAAACACGATACAAGTGGTATTTAACTTAATTTAATTGTAATTTCGTTTCAGTTTATTTATTAAAATTTTTTTAAAAACGTATCTATAACACCTTTCCTTATTTCTATCTATTGTGTATGCACTATGTATGTATGTGTGTGTGTATATTTATATGTGTGTGTATATATACGTATATATATATGTATATATACACAAGTATGTATGTATGTATATGTATATAGTTTAAGATTCTAATTTTATGCTATTACAATGATGTAATGTCTACCGTGACGATACCTCATGGGCACAGCGGAAGATCAGCGCTGGTTTTAACCGACCGGCATTATGCTGAGTCTGATGCCCCTTTTGGGACAAGATTGTATGACACTAGTTTTAAATTTGTTAGCAATTATGCTTACTGTATTTATATAATTTGTCCTAAATAAAATCCGACAGGTCCGGGGGTTCGATCTGACAAAACATAATTAATACTTTGTTACACAACATTAATGAACAAAACTCAGTACATTAAAAATAATTGTCAATTTCGTCATCGATTATCAAATAGCAAAAATATATAATTTCATTACTGAACAACCGAAAACATATTAGTAAATTGTCTACACACCAATAGATGGCGTATTTTATTCCAATAAATATGTATAAGACGTAAATCAGAAATGAGGAGGACAGAAAAAAGATATTAAAGAAAAGGTGGAAAGAGAATTTTCAATAACTATGGAATTTATTCCTGTTTATGGAAATATTATGCTGATTTTACATGTTCAAGTATTGTCAACCTATAGGATAACTCACGTATTTGTGTTGCTCCTGGTGCGACTGGTTGATGGTGTTGAGGTGGGGTGCGCTCATGTTGTTCCCGGTGTAAGCGACGCACTTCACCTGCCACTCGCCCAACTGCTCGTTCCAGTGGACGTACTGCTCGATCAGCGCCTAAAAACATTCCATATAAATAACTACTGGTCGCCTATGGTCAAAATTCATCCAGTGTTTTTTTATTTATTTTACCAAGCTAGCAAACAGACAGACCTTAACGTCGCCTAACGTTTGCAACACTAGGGCTTTTAGGATGGAATAGGGGGACTGAGATAGAAGGAATGGATAGGATGAGATAGTATATATAAGCCAATAATATATCTCAATTTGCAAGCCAAAGGGAAATGAAGAAAATATGCTTAACATTGTCAATACTTAAGTAAAGAATTAATTTATCTATAAATATTATAAAATTCTAAACATGCCGTCTGTACATTAAAGCTATTTAAAAGAAAAACAACATAGACTATATAAACGATGGAAAATACGATGCAATTTTTATCGATTTCTTATCTCTTTGTTCGGGGTTTATGTAAAAAGTACTGGGCCGATTTCGCTGGTCGACAGCAAACTCTTAAACTTAAAGCCTGCGCTACTTTTAATCCTGGGAAACCCGCGGGAATTTTTCTGGGAATGATTTAAAATGGCCAGATTAAAAAAATTGAATTCCAATGTGATTTTTTCGCTGATCTATAGCAAATTTTATGTAATAATTGTGTGATATTTTATAGCCCGGAAATCCGGCGGGAATTTTTCTGGGAGCGGTTTGCAGTTGTTCGGGTGCATAAAAATTTGCTTCCTCAGGCTCATTTTTCCCTAAAACGATAGCTTACATTCTTTTTAAATGCTGCGATACTTTGTGTCCCGGGAATCCCTGTAGGAATTTCAAGTCAAGCGTGGATAACGTCGGGAGCATATCCTAATTTTGAGCTCGTGAAAGCTAGATGCACAAATCTTGTAGAACAATTATTATATAAAAAAAGATTTCTTACCTGATACTCCTTGGGTATATAGGAGTCAAGAACTAGATCGGCGAGCTGTATCTCCCTGGCGAGTGCTCTGAGGCTGTCGAGGATGCCCTCCATCTCCCGCTGCTGCTCACGCTGCTGATCGGCCAGTTCGGCCTTCGCGGAGTTCAGCAGCTGAACCGCGCGCTTCAGCTTGCGGCTCTTCGCCATGTTCTCCTCTTGCAGGCTCGAATAACGCTCCTCCAGATCCAAGCGCTCGGCCTAAGAGCATATATTTACGCTATTCCTTCTGGCAGTTAAGCGTGCCTACTTGGATAATATATCCAAGATAGACTTATTCTTAATTAAAAGTTTTGATTATGTTTAGGTATTAGTCACGAAAACTATTTTATATGTACTCATGTTGTACAACATTGAGGTGAAAAACGTATTCAAGCGAAAATATCTTTCATTCTCTCCCAGTCATTTGGGATCGGAATAGTATTTTCTTTTCATACTCCTCTATTCTGGCATACATACTTTGTCACATCACATCATCATCTCATTCTTCACACAAAGCGACCATATTTTTTTGGTCTACCTATACTCTTATATCTACTATAATATTCTTTTTATGACATGATTTTCATCCTTCCTCATCATATACCCATACCACCTTCATCATCTTTTTAGTAGAGCAGTTTTTCGTCCTCCACCTGTAACTTCACCTCCAAACGCTGTAGCTTCTTCAGCTGCTCTTGTTGTTTCCTAACCAAGTCGAGTTGTGCACGTACCTCCTTCTTCTGCAGGTCTTCCTTGAGGCGCTGCTCGTTGAGCCGCCTGAGCTCAAGCTCCTTGGCGGCCTGCTCGAGCAGCCTTCGCTGCGTGTCCGCCTTGTCGAGCAGGTTCTCGCCCCCCACCAGTACCTTCGACTCCAAACGCTGCAACTTCTCCTTCAGCTCTTCTTGTTGTTTCCTAACAGAATTGTACTATGAATATTTCATGACATATTTTAAAATTCAAATTCCGAAGTCGTAAGTATAGTGTGTATCTTTAATTAGAAATCAGGTTCTTTATATTTCCTTAACTCAAGACTTTAGGATGAATAAAAACTTGTTAAAAGAAATGTATTATGTTAATAGTCTCTCTCACAAGCAACTGGTGTTGCGTAACGTATCTAGGTGACGGTAACTACTTTCCATGAAGTGGGCCGTCTCTCTGTTTGTCAGCTTTACAATAATAAAAAAATCGTTTTAATAACAAATAGCATTTCACCTCTCAATTTGTTTTACTTATTACGTACAAACATACATATTACCACATCTGTTTCCCATAGGGGTAGGTAGAGACGATTAATTTCCACTTGCTACGTTCTTGACATACATAACATAGGTATTAGAAGAGCATTTTATTTCTCACTAAATCAACAGACACAAATTACATTTACCATGTTTTTAGGTAAAACAATAGGCAGCCTTATCGCTTAGAATTATCTCTTCTAGGCAACCTTACTTAAACAACATTCTTAGCTAATCTGGCGATGTAGGTGGTGATGCATATATTCAGTTTTTTTAATACATACAAAATTTTTAAAATACATACATATGAAATTAGTGTAAAGTTAACCCAAAACTCAGTAAATAAGCTCACTTGGTCCTCTGAAGTTCGGCCTTCTTCTCTTCTAGAACCTTCCTCGCCTGGTGCGCTTTCTCGCGGTTCAATTTCTCCTATTGGACAACAGATGGCGTTATGAGTATGAAAAAAGTTGCGGAGTTTCAACGGCTCATTAAAATACATAACTCTGAACGGCTCCTAAAAATATAACAGGATGGTGCCGCTGCCAAGTTCTTGTCTTACTTTTGTCATTTTATTGAAATTAATTTTATTGTCATAATACTGTGTGTTCATGATAACTTGACCAACATCTCTTTAGAAACAAAAATCAAGTCAAAAGTGTGACTACGTTTGTGCATAATGAAATATAATTTTAGTTTATACTGTTTCCAAACGTTCATTTAACTTTTGACGTTTGCACGTCTATCAAGTTACATATTTTTTGACAGTAAAACCCACATGGAACAAATGGGCGTACTTTATTGTTGTGGTGACGTAATAGTAATGTTCTGTGAGCCATGTAACGCACTACTTTCAAACCATCAACACTTAAAGGCTTACGACGTATTTGGGTAAGGAAAGTCTATTGAAATGAGCACATTATAAGTCGTAAGTCGCGGACGTGGTCTTGAGCGTTCGGACGTCCTAAAGCAATCTGGAGAGTGTTTTACAGTGCTGGTGTAAACGTCGTTCGGACGCGTCCCGTAATGTGTGGGCACCTTAATACGTAAATAAATCTAAAGTAATCGATTTGAAAATAAAAAATGTTCTACTTAAAGAAAAATAATACCGCAATTATTATAAGTGCCATATTATTGGCTTATTTAACCATATTTATTATTTAGCATATTTATTACACGATATAATATATATTTTTTAAATATATTGATAAGATAAATTGATTAAAAATTATTAATGAATTAAGTCGATGTAGTCGGTAACGCATTAGGAAATGCATTACTAATCGATCCGTCATCAAACTGTCAAAAGTAAAATAATTCCTTGGAAAGACTATTATAGTAAGTTCCAAAGAATCATTAAACTGTATGTCTATGTACGTTGACCCACCTTCTCCTCTCTCCTGATGCGCCTGCGCATCTTCTTCTCCTCAGGGTCGAGGGAGTCCAGCTCGGGGTCCGTGAGCGTGTCGTCGGACAACTCCTCCTCGGATAACTCCTCCTCTTCGCACTCTTCTTCTTCTTCCATTTCTATCACATAGAAGAACCACTAAATATATAGTATCTGTATATAAGTAAATCCCAAACTCAAAGGGCGCGGGTTCGTATCCTGGCTGGACCGCATGCACCTTTTAGACAGTTTTTCGACCTAATGTGACAGTGGGACGTTTATGGTACCACGGTATGGTTTTGGTAAAAGGGTTAACTTTGAATTAATCGTGTTTCGTACTGTTATACCCATGCATTGCAAGGGTTAACGATTCCCTACAAGACTGCTGGGATACTTCAGCAGCCTTGCTAATGATATACCATTCTCAACGCCAACGAGTCAGTCTGTCGTTAAGATCTGTTGTGAGCGGTTGCTTCCTAAAATCAATTACGTCCATCAGTGATTAGTGTGCAATTAAAAATATTCTTTAAAAATAAAAGGGTTAATTTATTTCCCTTATAACAGTATGATGAGTGAGAGTTTAGATAGCCCACTTTCAAAGACCCCCAATTCCAGGGATGGAAGTCACGTCAAGAATGTTAAACTAGAAGATTGATGTATACAAATGTAAAGGTAGACCAACAAAGAGATGGATGGATTATGGGAAGGATGATGTGATGATTTATGGTATGTCAGAATATGGAAGAGTATGGAAATAAAAGACATATTTCACCGACTCCAAGTGATTGGGAGAAGGTGATAAAAAAGAAGATGATCTTACCATTAGTGGTTTCCTCTAATTGTTTCTTCAGTTGATCTATCTCTTGTTGGAATCTGAAATAAAGAATTCAAACCGATTTGAATAGACTAATATAGGGGGATGACTTCGTCTCAAAGAAGGTTTTCCAGCGAGCATTTATTATTGTTAGAAATTGTTATATATGTAATAAAACTACGTTTTAACGGTTTTAAGCGCGGTAATTTTATTTGATTTTGGTTTTTCCGACGTTTCTGCCACTTTTCAGTAGCCGTAATCACGGAAGACAAAGATGTCAAGTGTCAACGAAAAACCAAAATCAAATAAAATTACGGCGCTTAAAACCGTTAAAACGTATACAAGTCACGAAAACTTAAGAAAGTATTATTTGTTATATATGCTTTGTACGTTTCGGGAATTGATTGCGACTTCAATTATTGTACAGCGCCATGTATTGGCTTATAAGTATTGCACTACACTAAAATGGTCAAGTGCCTGTAGATGTTTTTAGGCCCGACGCGGAACGGTCGGTCCACTTGAACGGCCACGGGACATGGTTACCGTCATCTATGGATATGTCTTCGTCTATGACACGCGGCACAGCCGCGGGGCCAATTCTAGAAGTTACTAAGCAGCAAACTTAAATGTTTTGTACAATATCTTGAAGTCGGACTTTTTATCTACTATTTAGTTACACAAATACTTGAACGGCTTTAGAAAAAAAAAAGGATATGAAACACGTTGTACACGCCTATAATATTCGAGGGTTAATCTCGATTACCCTGGGGTCCACTCATCAGATAAAAAAAAAATATTATCAGTTTTATTTCGGTCTAAATTGGACCTATGTTTAACCATCTGACTTATGGACTCTCTAATCTGTGCTGCACAATGTAAAACTCATATCATAACTCTCGCAGGCTTAGTCCTATAGATTTATATGTTTGTCTCATTTTAGTGTCGCTTATTCGTTTCATCGAGTATCACAACAACATACAGTCGAATTGGGAACCTGCTCCTGCTGAAAGTGGGTTAAAACTATAATATTCTGGACCATCCATATAGATCCCGGCTGACGTCACTGTACCTGGTAAGCAGTGCGTCTCCGGGCTCGCTGTTGACGTGCGTCTTGTTCTCGATGTTCTTGGCCCTGTTCGCGTACCGAAGGGTGCTTATCGTCTCCACGTAGTTCGTGTCGGCCGGACCTATTGTTGCTATCTACAAAAATAACATAAGTCCAAAAAAAATGTTGTTTGTATAAGCCGCGCGCAGAAGGTTTGCCGATGACTACTTACTATTATCTATACTAATATTATAAAGAGGTAAAGTTTGTGACTTTGTGACGTTGTAGAGAATAATCTCTGGATCTACTAAACCGATTTTAAAAATTCTTTTACTGCTCGAAAGCTACGTTAACAGGGAGTGTTATAGGCTATATAAAATGACGCTATATACCACGGGAGCGGGACAGAGCACGGGTGAAACCGCGCCGGGTCGCTAGTTGTATATACTTATGTAAAGTACATACAATAATAAATTTATTGCAACAACTATTTATGTAAACTTTTTTGTCAACCCTACTGACCATCGACGCGTGACATTATGAGGGTATCGGCAAACCTTTTGTGCACGGGTAGGACTAGGTGTTACTATGATTTTCTGGCGTATTTTCGACGAATCTAAATTAGGGGACAATGAGTAATTATTAATCGAAAAAAAACTGATACAGAAAAACTACCATAATAGGTCGTGATTTTATGGATTTTTCTCGAATATTATTCATTGGTCCCGAATTTTTGTGGACATAATAATAATAATCGGCAGAGAAACACACATTGTATATCCCCAAGCTAAGCAAGTAACGTTTGTGTTATGGGTAATATACAACGGACCACTCTGGGGCTGATCCCAGACACCCAGACCATAGTAAATAACAGAAAGTTAATTTCCGAAAATCACCATGTCAGAATGAACTTTATAGCACACAAGAGAGTAGTTTACATCAGTAATAACAATATTTTAAATAGTACAATTGGCGATATTATCGCTTACAGCGATTTCCTCCAGACAACCTTCTTTACTACATTTTACTTAAAAAAATGGGTCGGTATCCTGTGCGCAACATAGCTCTAGATATTAATAATAAAATATTACATTAAATAATAATGACATAGATAACATTAAATAAAAATTAATGAACTTTATTTCTAATTAAGAAGAATAAGAATATATACAAATTAAGTTGAGAACTTATAGGTCTACTAGCGGGATCGACAGACGTGGTCTAGCCCCGAAAAAGTAAAAAAAACTACAACAATGGCACCTACCTGGTCCAGTTGTGTATCTAAACCATACCAGGACCGACCCATTTTTTTAAACACACACATTTTCTTTTATCAAAATCGATCTACCGGTTAAGAGGATCTCAGTGACACACACACACAAGAATTATAATTAGAAGAGTTAGAAGTTATAACTCTATATGAGGCAGTCAACAACTAATTAAATTTCATAAATCTTGTTCGAAACATTTTTATGTTGTCCCTACATATTGCACAAGAAATTAGCAAGGTTAAAACTGAGTAGTCCACGTACGTGCTTTGGCACCTGTCAATACAGAAAACAGACAAACTTCGCAGATGCATCTATAAACATGTTTAAGTTTTATATATTTTCACGTAGCAATTAAGATTAAACAAGAATTACATACATACATACATAACTTCACGCCAGTTCCCTTGTGGGGTAGGCACGATCAACAGAGCGCCATTCAGGCTTATTCTTACACACCTCACATGCTTCTTTGACATGCATAGCTCTTGTCATGCACGCTCGTCTGTTCTTAAGGCTTCTGACATCACCTTCTGCTAGTATACGATCAATTTGATCATGGAAGGTGTGTCGTGGCCTTCCACGACTTCTGCATCCATCCACTTTTGCATTGTATATCTGTTTAGTTATTCTTTCATGCATTCTTTCCACATGCCCGAACCACCGGAGCATTCCTTTCCTTACCTTCACCTCGACACTCTCTTTCAGACCAACTCTCTTAAGAATTACATGTAGAGTATAAACCCGTTTTATTTTGTGCTCCCCTCACGGCGATTGAGCCATGGGCTCTCGCCTAGTGGTGCATCACCCTGTCTAACGGGGCAACTACCATCGATGCATCATAAAACTTTTTTTTTTTGTTAAATCAGGGGAAATGTGTTTTCTTATGACACACACATACACGGGTCTTGGATACAGGTGAAAACCAAAAGCGCCGCCTAGTGCCGCGCGCGCCGTGTGCGCGTAGGACTCTTGCACCAAACGGCAAACGGTATCTCCTCCATTAAAGGAGGAGGCCAAATACACTACCCACAAAACCTACCTGAGTCCCTATGAGAGCATACATCTAGAATGTCAAGGATGTACAACGTAGTTAAACTCTTCCGACATCCTAGTGCGCCGATTTGGTACTAAACCCCGGGAAGCAGGGCTGTACCAGTTTGTGCAGTAGAGGTGGTTCCACCGATATCCCCGTAAACAGTGGGCCTCTACCACGGATAATGAGAAACCAAATACAAAACGTTGTTTTCGAACCCCCCCCCAATTAGATAGACGACAGTCGAAAACTACTCTCCCTCCCTCTCTGGGGACCCCCTTCTCTCCTTTCTCTTCTCTTCCTGATTCACAAAAAGGGTCCCCTGCCAAGCGAACCACACATTTTTTTTGAGGCAGGGGAAAATACATTTTGTACATTACCAGGTCCTTTACTGGGATTAGACCAAAGCAATGAGAGCCATCCACTGAAGATGGCGCGGATATCAGAGTCAATTGCGGGCTTGTGTGGAGACTCAGCAAGGTACCCCTAAGCGTAACCCATGGGGCATTACTCCACTAAAACCCCTCTTCCTCCCATGCATCCCGCGCTCATGCCCCGGGAGAAGAAAACTCACTTCGTCAATAGAGGTTGGTTCCTCCGCACCCCACATACTGGAGGACCCCCCCCCCTGTAGAACGCACCACTCAACATAAATCAACTTCCACATATTATATTAAAAAAATGTGCTCCAGTTAAAACTAAGTTTGAATAAAACTTTTGAATTTGAATATAATGAATGTGCTTTCGTCTCACCATGACAGTCTTGGAGTTCCCTCCGAGCGAGTCCTGCAGCAGCCTGGTGAGTTTCGAGTTCCTGTAGGGTATGTGGGTGGACTTGCCGTCGACCAGCGCCGAGATCACATTCCCCAGCACCGACAGAGACTGGTTGATCTTAGTCGCCTCTTTTAGGCGGGTGCCGCTCGCCTGCGTCTTGCTCTGACGCTCCGAACCCTAACATAAACAAAATATATTATCAGCCTATAAATATCCGGCTGGCGCTGGGGCGCAAAGATTAGTTTATGCCCCTTAAGGGCGATCCATAAATGACGTTAAGGGGGGGGGGGGGGGTCGAATACGTACGACATTATGTGACAAGGAGAGGGAGGGGTGTCAAATTTCCTGACGTCACATTTCAAAATCTAATATATATAACTTTTAAAATACGAAATTTGAACTATTTCGTTATTACAAATCGCCTATTTGCCTTCGCTTCGCGATGGCGCTCGCCTCGAGAGCTCCGATAAAGTTGTCAGGTCTTCGGACCAACAACATAAAGTCAAATCCAAAAAAAAATGAACTATTTACGAAAAATTTAAAAATATTTCCAACTCTGTTACATAAATGCTTAAATTATTAAAAATAAATTCAAATGGAAACAAAACTAATTACGGAACCGCCGTTTTAAATTAACATCTTCTTGATGTTCAATTGCATAATGTGATGTCACGAGTGAACGAGCGAGGGGTCAAAAAATCATGATTATATGACTAATAATAAAAAAGTGAAATTTCATTTTTACTTGTTGTTGACAATTTCAAGAGTCATCCAAATATACATATATAATAACAGGTCATCAACGTCCGATCCGAGCCCAGCAGTAGTACCATAAACGCCCCACTGTTGGGCTCGTGCTTCCCACTATAGAGGAACGGACAGTATACCCGCCACGCTTGTCCAAGGCGGCTTGGCAGATTTGACACGTCGGTTATGTCGATGTGCAGGTTTCATCACGATGTTTTCCTTCACCGTTGTTAGCACGTGTTAGTTGTAACAATATGTACATTGTGTTAGAAAACTGCCTAAGTGAAAGAGAGAGAGAGACAGAGATAGAGATAACAATGTATTGCACACCAAAATATACAATTACAAAAACAGACCATATTTACATTATTTTCTAGAACAATAGGCGGCCTTATCGCTCAAAGCGATCTCTTCCAGGCAACCTAAATCAAAGAAATGCGAATCAGGCGATGTAGGTGGTGAAAGAAAAAGGCAATAGATATATAAATACTCAAACTAATTTAAGAATTAAATACGTGTATATATAAGTATAAGTGGTGCATGCGTTTTGCTTTGCCAGGTGGTAGGGCATTTGCCCGACTGGATGGCTACCACCCCTGGTCTTAAGTATGTCGCTATAACAATCTTGAGTTGTGTTCCGGCATTAGTAACCAGGTTCCAGTCTCCCTTAAGAGAGCAGCAGCGCATTTGTAGCACCTCTGGTGTTGCAAATGTCCATAGGCGATAGTAACCGCTTTCCATCAAGTGGGCTATCTGCCTGTCTGCTGAACTCCTGCAATAAAAAAAAATAAAAAAAATGCGTTCCGGCCAGGATCGAACCCGCGCCCTTTGAGTTTGGGACGCGTGCGCAAGTCGTTACGCTACCACGTCTTACATGCATATATCACACGAATGACCATCTTTTACAAGTTCACTAATGCCCGATTTCTGAGATTACCAGTTACGAGTTCAATAACAATTGATTCCATAAAACTATGTAATAGATAAACTTAGGTTAACTGTTAACCTACAACTAGTACCAAAACTCGCCACTAGATGGATCTATTTAAGAAGGAATATCTAATATTTATTTACATCAAACAAAAGCGTCAACAACAAAACGCCAAACAAAAGATATGGAATAGATAAACACCTAATATTGGTCAGTTTAGTTGAACCTTTTTTTTTGGCCAGGGAAAATCCGTTTGAGGACTAAGCCGCGACAGGCACAGAAGCCTGGGGGGATGTTCGCGACCCGTGTGAGTGTATGGGATTCGCCAGATCGGTGGTGGCACTAGCGTGCCCGGTCAGAACCGGTGCCACGCTATTGCCATGCCCCAGTTAGGGATACCCACTAAGCCTCCTGGGTGTTCCGTCCTGCGCCTTATGCCGCCCTGGCACGTGAATGCGGGCTTCCCAACTCCGCGTGCCCTGGCAGGCGTGGGCCCCCCTCACTGGGCCTCTTCCTATGCCAGGGGACGTGTCCCCTGGCTACTTCTAGGTCTGTAACGCGCCCCACGGGAAGAGAGATGAGCGTGCGCGGAACACTCGCGCTCTCATCAATTAAGTTGAACCTAGTTTAACTATCGTACGATGGTGAGTTCAAAAACACCGATACCTCAGAAACCGGGCATAAAACGTGTAAAGCGACGTATTGTAATTGCGCCTCACCGCCAAGTCGACGAGATGCAGCTTCCCCATCTTGACGTGGGTCTTGCCGTCGCCGCCCTTCTTGCTGCTCTCCACAGTGATGGAGAAGATGGCGTGGGAGCGCGAGCTCTCCGTGTTCATCGCGGTGGCGCCTATGTGACGGTTCTTGTTGCCGACGGCCATTATCTTCTCCAACTCGTCGGCGTTGTGGACCACGTAGCCTGTACGGAAAAGAAAGGCAAAAATATTTTTGAACTCAAACTTCTATATAGAATTATAGATAATACTCCCATATTAGGATTTTTTCTGTCAAGAAAAAGCGTTACGGCCGCGTGGAGGGGCGGCATAATTTTAGAGTAGACTATGGATGCGTTTTTTGGTTCCGGATCGAATTCACTTTTTTTGTTTGATAAAATAAAATATGTTTAAATAAAAAATGCATTCATTAAAATGTATATAACCTAACGAAATCATAATTTGCAGTAAACCTGCGAAAAATTGAAATGTGTGGGACACATAGTAGAAGTAAAACTTCAACGGACAAGTGGTAAAACGAATCACAACAAAATTTTAACTTGAAGTTTTACGGGCAGGTTTTCAAATTGGAGAAGTACATTAACAATCTGCCTATAAAACTTCAAGTTAAAATTTTAGTTATTCTTTTATTTCTTTAAATCTTTATCTTTACAGTGAATAGTGTCAGTGTCAATTGCGGACAAGATGAGTTATTATCTGTGAGTGATATACTGAATACTGATAAACTGATATCAAAAAAATATAAACAAATAGAGTAAAAAACATAATAAAATTAATTACATTAAAACAAAATTACACCATAAAGTTATAGTGTCACGATTTATTTTGGCTTTCTATTATATTCGGTTTCCTCGTTCACGTACTACGCATGCGCAGTGCGCGGGCTAATCATTCTTTCTCTTTTCTTTCTAGTCTATTTTCTTCTCATTCTGATCTATAGTCATCGCGTGGAACAGGAATGAACTAAAGAGTTAAAGATATAAAGACACATTTTGAACGCAAGTGATATACATATCTAATCACTCTTCACGTCGGATATATATCTTTTGAGTTAATCACTCAGGAGTTACACACCGCTAGTCACTGCCCTTGAAGTCCACCTTCATTATGCGCACCGCAAAGGAGTGGAACTCGCTGCCGGATTCTGTTTTTTCCGAAACCTACAACCTGAGTGTCTTCAAGTCTCGTGTGAATAGATACCTTCTAGGTAAGCGTGCTCGATCTTAGACCATATCTCCGCTTAAACCAAGCGAGATAATGGTCAAACGCGAACCTATACAGTAATAAAAAAATAAAATAAAAAAAGAAGTTTTTGGCGGGAACTGAAAGGAGATGTTGGGCTGTGCAGTTTTATTTTCTAAAAATGTGTAAAATTACTCTAAAATGAACAATAGTTGTAGGATATTGATAGTTTTTGAGTAGTAATTATGTGTTTTATGAGAAATGTGAACTGTAAAGTCAAATGTGGCCTTTTGAGTTGTCACAAGAACTCCGTTGAATGGCACTAGCTGATAACCTACAGTTCAGCTGTGCTACACATAGGTTTAAGAAAATGAAGAAACTACATTGAATCTAAGATCTGGCTTAAAGGCCCAGCTGCCAAGCCATAAAATCCAAAAAAAAAAAAAAAAAAAAAATATATAATAGCTGGATAATGATTTCAGTGTGGTTGTACCACGTCGTAGAATATTTACCGGTGAGATCCTTGACGAAGACTCCGATGTCGGGGCGCTCCTTGACCTCGAGGCTCTGGTGCGGGTTGTTGCCCAAAAGATCGCGCACCTCCTCATTGTAGATCTCCAGGTATGTCACGCATACCAGGAACCTAAAGTGACAGTTGGGTATATGACACGTGTTACAAACAGGCCACAAGGAGTACATAAAAACTAGTTATCGGTATAATAAATGTATCAAAATATTTAGTACTAGCAGTTAATAATAAAATTTAGAACCCGATTCCAGCGCCACCTACCAGGTCTTATTGTGAATATAAACTATCCCGAGACCGACTTAACACGTATTTTTTTACACCTTGGGTTTACAATATTGAAGTCTTAGCCCTACTAAAATTATAATATTGTAATTGTATAATACCCCATCCCTAATTTTTTCTAGTAATAAATATAGCCAATATTAATCTGTGATAATGTAGCATTCTAATGGTGAAAGAATTTTTGAAATCAGTCCAGTAGTTTTTGAGTTTAGTAGTTTAATATTAGTATAGATGTAGAAGGATAGAGAAACTATGTAGCACAGATACCAATGTGAGAATAAATCATAGATAAATAGAATAAACTAAGTAGAATATAACAATATTATGTATCCGTATTAGCATAAACAAATCTATTTTCTATCTATCTGTCTATAATCTCTATAAATATTATAAACGGGAAAGTTTGTAAGAATGTATGTATGGATGTATGTTTGTTACTCTTTCACGCAAAAACTGCTGAATGGATTTCGATGAAACTTTACAATAATATAGCTTACACATCATAAGAACACAGGCTATAATTTATCAAGATACAGTGTGAATTATCCAAAATATAACGATTTTCCATCACCACGCGGGTGAAACCGCGGGCGCAGGCAGTACTATAATAAATCTATAAATGGCTCGAGATCGTACAACGTGTTTAAAAATTTTAAAAAAAATCGGAGGGGCTATTTCGTATCAGCAGATTCCGAAAAACATTTTTTAATTAAATTTTTTCTGTCTTTTAGAGCACATCACGTAGTAACTATTGAACAGATTTAAATGAAACTCGAGATACAGCTCGCTTATATCCCAGGGCGTAACTTAGAATACTTTTATTCCGATAAGTGACGTAGTTTCCGTGGGATAGACGAAAATAGTGAAAAAGATGGCGCTACGATCGCATCTTATTTGGAAACAACTGAACGTATATGAATTAAACTCGACATAGAGCTGGCTTATAACCCGAGTTAACACTTAGGATACATTATATCCCGATAAATCGTTTCCATAGTATCCGTCCGGATTAGCAAAATAGATGGCGCTGCAGTTCACTAACAAATACTTAAGTTGTCATAAGCAATATCAAACTTTTTTATGTTTTTATTGCTGAAACACAGCAGACAGGCTGACGGCCCAACTGTGATGGAAAGTGGTAACCATCGCCTATGGACATTAGCCATAACAAAGGTGCTGCTAATGTGCTGCTGGCCTTGAAGGAGAAACTGTCACCTGGCCACTAATGCCGGAACACAACTCAAAGTTGTTATGGCGGCATACTTCAGACCAGGGCTGGTAGCCATCCAGTCGGGCAAATGCCCTACCACCTGGATGTGAGTTGTTTTGTCGCCTCTTTCGACAGGGCGCCCGGCCACAGGAATTAGTATCCTTTTTCCGTTCCTGCACGGAGTAGAAACTAAAACTAACTAAAAAATATAATTAAATACTAAAAATGGACTAACTTCTAAATAGTACAAATGATTAAAGACTATGTAAGAAATCGCTACCAATGGGGAGCGTGCCCAGGAGGCTGGCTGCATCGCCGCGCTGTATGGTAATGCTTATTCGTTGGGCGAAATATGCGCCAGCCTTCTGACCACAGGTGGTATCAAAGAGCTTCTTGCAAACTTTGAAGAAACTCTTTGTCGACGGACCCCGCGGACCTAATGTTTCAACTCCAAATGACACAAATACATTGTAAACTCCATGTAACGTCACTCGATTTAACGACAAACTCCCGTAGGCGTCGAAATCACTTGGTGATTGGTTGGTTTAGCTTGTATTTTATACAATGATACACTCTATATAGCATTACACCTACTCTCAATAACGACAACAATTAAGTAATAAAAAGTACCTTTAAGTTGCCAAAATTAGTAAAAGCTGCGCAGCTGTGTACGTTCTTTTATCGCTTTATTATCCTAGCCCGTAATAAACTCGACTGTCGGCATCATGCATACCGAAATTTCGAAGTACTTCCTTATCACCAATATTCCTCCATATCGCAAGATATGAATAAAATAATTAAAAAAATACAACAAAATTACTAGTGCAGCAAAAGACATCAGACAAAAATAACAGACTTCTCTCCATTTAACGACAACTCTCTATAATGCCATAAAATGCACAGTCCCTTCAGTGTCGTTATATAGAGTTTACACTGTATGTGTAAGCCCTTCCTAAGGATCCATATTTGTGCCGTTACTATCTTAATTTTTGGTCTAACAACGAAATCAAAAGTAATTAGCTGTCGTTTTATCTTACTTCTCATCATCCTTGGCCTTCGCTATATGGCTAAATATATGCGCGAAGGAGTTCGGGATAATGCCTCTCAGTTCTGGCGCATTATTGGAGCCTGCCATCGTGTATGTCTTGCCAGTGCCAGTCTGTCCATATGCAAATATAGTCCCATTGTAGCCCTTTAGTACTTGCTCCACTATAGGACTCGCTGTTTGGACGTATATATCCATCTGGAATGAAGAAATTGGTGTTGTTAAGACCTTGGTCTACTACAAACATTATGAAGCAGCATTGTCACATGCTAAATTTTGTTTAAATTACATTTCACTTGAGACTTTTTTTATGTAAAGGTGCTCCCTGGCCGCGAGCATTCGCCTGTAATGTAACACTTATGACTTGATTTTGGGCATTACGTTACAATACTGCCTCCCTGACTGACGAGCATTCGCCTGTACCGCTACATTTATGATTCGATTTTTAGCATTTAGTGATTCCACAATGTCAAACGAAGCGGGAGTAGTGTTACAAGTTGTATCAAAATATTACAGATTGTATCATTACAAGTTGCGTACTGTAATGCTCGGTTCTCCTCCTTCACTGATGTAATGCTCGGATCTGTAACATTACATTACAGATGAATGCTCGCGGTGACAGAGTCAGACAAACAAAATAGGTAGACCGACCTCCAAGCTCTCAGTGAAGGAAGCCGACATTGGATTAGGAAGCTGATCGCGCCGTGGTGCGTTACCACAACTGACTATTAAATAATCATTTTATTATGATAAATGGGTTCACGTTTGACCACGATCAAGCCTAATGTTAGACAATGATGCGATCGAAGATTAGTACAGATGAATGTGGAATAGTTTCCAGTGGATACATTACTATTACCCACGCAGATTCATACGACGTGCATACTATGTAAGTATTTTTTATGTTGTTGATTACAATGCAAGTGGCACTGATTTTGCCAATGTCAAAGTATGAAGAGGCAGGTGGAAAGGAAAAAAAGTTAATAAATCTAAAAATTTCGCCAGTAATTTATACAAGTTTTCTGCAAACCTGGAGATAGATAAATACAATATATAGGATTTATAATACAATATATAATATCTGTACATGTATATACAAAACTATTAATCGGACAAAACATATTATTAAATATTACGAAAATTATACATACTACAAAGCTATACTTAAAAGAATCTGATAGAGAAGAAATCTTACAAAACAATTTTATCAACATCTAACAATTTCCATAAACTAGAGATAAACAAGTTTTTAACAAATGCTTTCACTTCATTTAACATTTTTGTTCCCATGACTCCGTCTATAATTTGATTAGTCTAGTTAAAAATTCAGGCAACAAGGCACAACTAGAGAAAAAGAATTAGTGTTTTCAAATGACAATCAATCTAACCGTATAAGGTGTTTATGATTTGTTATGTGTATATGTATATTGTACGTGTATATTTTTATAGCTATACTAGCGGCCCGGCGCGGTTACACCTGCGCTCTGGCCCGCTCCCGTGGTATATAACGTCATGTTATATAGCCTATGACACTCCCTGTTAACGTAGCTTTCTAACAGTAAAAGAATTTTTAAAATCGGTTTAGTAGATCCAGAGATTACCCCCTACAACATCACAAACTTTACCTCTTTATAATATTATTAGTATAGATATATATTTTATACTTAGACATTAGTATTTTATTAAACTGTACATCAACGTTGTCATTTAAATGAAATCTTTCCATGCAAAGATGGCTTGGAAGACATGATAGCCACGCCTAATTTATTTTTCATTGCATGAGCTAAGCGGCAGGCAGACGGCCCACTGGATAGAAAACGGTTACCATCGCCTATGGACATTAGCAACACTAAATGTGCTACGAATGTGCTGCTGCTCTCTTAAGGGAAACTGGAACCTGGTCACTAATGCCGGAACACAACTCAATAATTCATAGTTGCTTCACGGTTTTGCTACTGTATAGAAAAAAAATATGATAAGTAATAGTGCATGTAATAACGGAACGTTGTGGATTGAAAAAAGAAGCAATAACCAGAGTTGGAAAATGTACGTAAGGGTGTTTTGGGCGTGAAGAGAGAATGGATGAAAGTAGAATCACAAAACAAGTACAACATTGTGAACGGTAGAGTTAGTGCTGGTAGACGGCGACGTATAACACCATGATCAGATAACAGAAGCGTTAAAGAGAGGTCAAGTAAAAAAGCATCCCAAATAAACGTGCATGTATGAGAAGAGGTTAACAAAAGTAAATGAAGTTAAAGTTGTTTGTCAGGATCGTCGCAGGAGATCCATCGTCTCTCACCTTCATGGGAAACAGGCGTCATCTATCTATCTATACTAGTATAATAAATCTGTAAATGATTCGAATTTGTATAATGCGTTTAAAAATGTAAAAAAAAATTAGGGGGCTAATTCGGACCAGCAGATTCCTAAAATACAATTTTTAGAATTTTTGTCTGTCTGTCTGTTAGAGCATCACGTGAAAACCACTGGACGGATTTAAATGAAACTTGATAAAGAGCTAACTTATGTCCACAGGCGTAACTTAAGATACTTTTTAACCCGATAAATACCGTCGTTTCTGTGAGATAGACGAAAATAGCGAAAAAGATGGCGCTGCAATCGCATCTTTTTTGGAAACTACTGAACGTATATGAATGAAACTCGACATAGTGCTGGTTTATAACCCGAGTTAACACTTAGGATGTATTTTATCCCAATAAATGAAGTCGTTTCCTTAGAATATATGGATTAGCAAAATAGATGGCGCTGCAATCGCGTTTTTTCAATTCACTAACAAAAACCTACTTAACCATAAATAACATAACATTCATTCATTGTATTACTTCAAATCAGGTTGGCTGCGACTCGCCTCTATGTTTTGCTGGGCAGTTGTATAGACTATATGGACTTAGTTTCTTTGTTATTATTATAAGCAAAAATCCGAATGTTTTCTTTATAAGTAAAAAAAAACTACTGCTCAGGGTTTGACACGCGGTTACGGCACGGGGCAAACTCTACTAATATATATGTTTGTATAGAGTATAGACTAAATCTTCCTGTATAGTGTCATCCACATAGATGAATTAGTTTTCTAAGTGTATTAAAATTAAATTTCCATTCCAACTGAGACGGATACGCTTTAATACATTGTTGAGCCCAGGTTGTAAAAAGATGAGTAATTTTAAGGCTTCTCTTTATTATGTTGATATACTTTATAATTGTAATAGGTTGTATTTTGAATGAGTTAAGAGTGTGGTGTAAATGTTTTTATATTATTAATTGTTAAAATTCATTCACATAAACGATTCTGGTTATCGATAACTTATTTTATTTTTAACGTTACTTTAAGGATTTCTCGGTTTCCAGAGAGAATTTCGGGCCGATGTTTTCCATTTCGTAATAGAAAAACATAACGCTTTTTAAGTCATATGTCAACTCATTACATTTCTTTGGTCCAAAAGTCCCCGTCAGCTTTCCATTCCAAATTACATTACAGCTCACTTTCAGTTCATTTTTAAAGTAGAATTTAACAGGGGCTTGTCTCGGGGACAAATTCGCAATAAAACAAAACGACCCGAGACAGTTTCCCCGTCGTTATAGTACCTTACAGCACATTATGTGCTTAAGCAACCCCCGGGCACCCTCCTATCTAAGTACCAACAGCCACAGAAAGAAAGAAACAAAGAGAAAGCTGGTCAGCATAAAATGCTTACTATCTGAATACAAATAGGTCGAAGTGATCATGTTGGAACTTGGTACACCAATTTAGGCACTTTGTTTTTAAAAATGGAACAGTATATTACTGTATATTTAGTATTTAAATTAAGAATGTTCGTCACATTAAAGTCGACTTTTGCTTGCACGAGTACAAGAAACAATACTGCCAACATTTTAATAAATGTTATGATTATAAGATGTGGAAACGTGAAAAAAATAATTGCAATGATAACAGATGCCGAGATTAACAATAAGAAACGAAGAGGATATAATCACTACGCTTAACATAAATATTAAAACCAATAAAAAGGTCTTACATGTGTAAACAATCTTCTTAGACAAGATAGAAAATCAAACAACTTTGATCTAAGTAATTTTAAACTTTATTGTCAAATAGTTAACCATAATTTTCTGTGGAACAGTCTGTTCTGTGACTTAGTTTGGAAAAGTAATGTGCTCGCGGAACGTTAAATGAGTCAATTTGATAACTGGCGAACATTTTCATACCACGACTGTACTTGTAGATTTATAAAGCTCTAAATTTGGCGGCTTCTGCGATTGACTAGCCAAGCCTTTGTCCGCCTAGTTCATTGGATTCAATTGTTGGCATGTGTAATAAGTGTCTTGGGTCGGTTCCAGAGTTGCCTGTTGTATATTACTAGAGAATGTACAATACAAATTTGGGTTTGTCTGCCGATTATTATTATTATCTATTGTAACAATATTAAGTAGGTATTTGATTAAATTATACGTCAACCCACACCCAACCTATAGCCACCTGAAAGAGATTGATAATCAATAAGATTGCCTTTGATGTTGCCCTATAGCACATTTTCTTTTGTAATTTTGGTGTACGATAAAAAGTGTTACTATAATCGGGCCGTTTTATAAAGTCAAATATTATTAGTGGTGGCAGTTATTCGATAATATTGCATTATTTTGCAATTTTGAACGTTACGCAACGTTCTTTTTAGGTTCAAAGTCTAGTAGTGTTCTCCGATATCAAAACGCAAGAAAAGAATAGTTTATGATGTAAGATTAGGGACATTATCAGAGTTAAATTGTTTACGGGCTGATTGTCATTCATGATATTTTTCTTCTATAATATTATTTATTAGATAATAACGTTTTGATGAAGTTGTATATGACATGTACGTTCTGTATATTTTGTGCGCTCTCCCTCATACAAGTACCGACATCGACAGCTAGCTAGGCGTGGCCGCTAAAGTAGGGCAGTGGGATGCGACCCGCGCGACCCCGATGCGCGTTGCAGAGCTATCGATTACTATGACTGCATATCGACATAGTAGCCACCTGCCTGAATTCAGGTGGATTTCGCTCAGTGCAATCCCCAGTACAGCATTCTCTTTGTTCTCAGCCCACGCCCTACAATCCATACCAATTTACACCAATATGAAATCGGGCAACTGCGTAACGACAAACATCCACTGATTTCATTATTTAGCTATGGAACTATAAAAGGCATTAAAATCGAAAATACCCCGAATCTCTATTCAACGGATATTGTTCAGAGCTTCAGACAAAGTATTTTCTCCTGAATTTTATTTAGAAATTTGCACTTTATAGTCGCAAAAGATAAACGAGGGAAGCGGGGGCATAAAATTTACGCTTTTCAGAAGTAGTATCTTTCCACCTATAGACCTAAATAAAAAAGTCTTTAAACAGCATAACGTTAATTAGATCTTGAATTTTCAACATCTGATAACCTCGATCAATACGAGTAATTATTACACGTAAGACTTGCTACATTGACAAATTTTTAAATCCCTTAGTACATGTATAATTGTATACGACGGCCACCTCTAAATTTTTAGTTGATTCGGATCTTTACTATATAACTTTGTGTAGCGCCATATAGGCATTAGAACTAGTTGTCAATTTTCATCGATATTCATGGATATCGATATGGGCTTGTATATCAACGAATCTAAAATTTTGGTGTGTTTTTGCCACTTTTAACATTGCGAAACAGTGAGATTCGGGGATTTCTTTGGACAGGAAAGACTGGAAGGACAGGAAAGCGATTTCCTTATCAGATAATATGCAAACTAGGTTTCCATGGATTTAAACAAGATAGCATCAGAAACTCGCTCAAAATGTTCTCAACTTCAGAGAAGACTGACCCAACTTTCCTGCGCGAGGGACTAAAGGACATTTTTACTCGCCAATGTAATCCCAGTTATTCTTCTATTATTTGGTGTAAATAATTAGATTTTTGATAATTACTTGTTAAGATCAAAGGCATTCGAAATATGGTGTTGAAGGCATATTCAAAGAATACGCTGGGAAGAAAAAAACTCAATGTAGATTTGTTAAATATGGTAAACGAAAAACGACATTTGTAGAAACTATCAAAATAAAAAAAGCGAAAATAGTTGTGCAATTACTATACGACAAGATTAAACTTCTATATAAGATAATCGAAGGCAAAGTAGAAAATAGAAGAGGGAAGAGAAAGCCTAGATTGGCGTCGATCAACTAAAGAAGAAGATAGGTGTCGTCTCGTACAAAGAAGTGAATGGAGGTTCTCGACTCTACCAACAAGAGCCGTCTTATACGGTTTACAACCACATAAATCCCGCACTTTTCTGACTTTTACATTATCTTATACAGTATCAAATCAGATTACAAATGTACTCCAACGTGCACTAACATCTAGAAACTCAATAAACTATATATTCATCAGACTTGTGTTCTTACCTTGAAACAACCAAACTACAACTACAGAGCAGGACCCATACTTTAATATTATAAATACGAAAGTAGCTATATCTGTTACATTTTCACTGAAAAAATTTGCTATATATGCAGTCTCATTACCGAGAATGGACACAGGATACCATTCGTCCCGGAAATCAGAATAGTTTCTGCGATAACTGTTTGTAAATTTTGTGGAGGTGAATGAAAAATCTAGATGAAAAATTAATACAATATAACCTGGGTGAATGTATTGTATACATACATTGAAGAAAATCCTAGTGTTATATAAACATGAATGGGGGTAAGTTCATTTTGGCGTAACTGCGACCAACAAAGAATTGTGCTATGCTAAATATTAGATTGATAGGACTATGAACATCAAGTAGACGCGTGCGCAAGTAGATAAGCGCAGTGTTGACCCCAATCTGCCGGTTGAACGGCGAACATGCCCCATTTTGCGAAATTATCTGCGGAGCAATCTACTTGGGATCTCGGTTCAAATTATAATCTTGCTGTTACGAAACTAGAACGGATGTGCGATACCTATTTTGTATGTATCAAGAGCAGTTCTGTTCGCTGCTTAGACTATTAACAGAAAACATGTAAATAAGCACACCGCAAGAAACACTAGAGTTGACGAATGTCTAGTGCTTTTTGGAGTTCCATAGACATTTTGGCAAAATGTGACTACGTATATAATTATATTTATTTATATACGCCCTTCTACTAAACTTAACCTAAACACTCTTGCACATAACTCAACTTTCTACCACAATTCTTTTACCGTTAAGGCAATACAGCTTTGGAACGGGCTGCCTGGTCCTATCAGACAAGCAAAATCGCTACCGATATTTAAAACTATTACCAAAAAATATTACTTGGCTTTGGAATATTTCGACCTATATATGTTACGCATACCACCATCGTCGTTATTATCTCAATTAATTCCTGGGGTTGTCTGGAAGAATCCGCATTTTTGCGATAAGACCGCCCTTTGTGCATAATTAAATACAGTTTTAGTCTGCAAACTCATTTTTCTATTGGTGTACAATAAAGTGTTGTCTATTTAATAAATTAATTCATTATGTCCATCCGCATCTATGCATGTCAGTCCTTTTTCTCAGAAACTATCTACTGAGTCTAATATAATTAAAATTAGGCTAGGTGGCGTAATCTACATCAGCTGCGCATTTTGAAAAACTAGCAAGTGCATTCCCAAAAAGTTTACACTACAGTACTACAAAAAGACATGAATATTATTTATTAAGTTCATTAGGACAGATATCTCGTTTTAATAGTCTATGTTTTGGCAAGCTCAGTACATCAGCCAATGTCTAGTATTACTAGAACGCACAAACGTTAATTTAAAAAACAACAGAGAGATAGATAGATAACACTTTAATGTACACCATTACAGAAAACTTACGAACTAGTTATTATTCTAATTTATTTATTTATTTAAGCACAAAACAGATTACAATCATTAAAAATGAATCAATAGCAATGTAATATATAGGGCTAGATCATAATCCAAACTATGTGCTAATTAAACGAACGACAAAGTAAATAATATTCTTTTGAAAGTTGTTCATATTTATTTTACAAATAATATAAATAATGTGAATGAAAAATCGACAATAGATATTAAGACCGATTGTGTGAGACAACTTTTTTCCATTTATTCATAAACTTAAATTGACTAGAATTAAAAATATCAATGTTAGCATTTAATTTGGTTAGTTCATTATAAAGGCGACACATTCGACCAATGGATTGAAATAAGAATTGTCATTACGATACACTTGAAGGGAAAAAACTGCTGGTTTTCAACATCGATAGTTGGTATTGATGTTAAGCAAAGACATTAAATAGGGTGAATCAATACGTCCATGTAAAATTTTGTGAAGAGAGACAAGGTCTGAAATGCTTCTACGATTTTCTAATGATGTCAGAGAGTACTAATTGTGTACAAAGGGTGGTCTTATCACTAAAAAGCGATCTCTTCCAGACAACCCGTGGCATAAATATTGCTGATTAGGAGTGACAATGGTAGTTGCAACAATGTCAGTTGCTAGTTTTGTAATTGAACATCAGACATGACGCTACATAATACTGTAGAGACATCGCAAAAGTAACAAAAAAATATTATATTTGGGGGGCTAACAGCTGCAATCTTAAAAACTAAGGTACATATACGCAAGGAGGACTGGCTTTTATAAGCCTCCAGAAATGGCAAAACCAAAAAATGCATTGTTGAAATAAGATGATAAGAAAAACTAGAAAGAATTAAAAACTAAAACTATCTATAATTGTTGAGCAGGAAACTAATTATTATCCGCATAGAGTTTGATTAATTTTGTGTTAGATTTATTTAGTTCTTGTCAGGTTTCTTTTTAGGGTTAATAATTCATTTTGTTATGTACTCTTTTATTTCTAAACGATACAATCGGCCATTTCCTTAATTGAATAATAATGTTATATTTTTATTCATTCTGTGATTATCACCTGTTTTGTATAAAGCAGTTCTCTATAATTTACCATACTTTGATGTAACAATATTTGTCGCTATTAGATGTGGTAATTGTGCAGATTATAATTCAAAATCTCTCAATTGTATATAGACGATATTTAGTACATTTTATTTTCATGTTGGCAGACGCGATAGATTTTTTTACTGTGTTCCGTTTATTTTATTACATGTTTAATCCTTAAATATAATATTTTATTAAATTCCAATTCAAAAGTTTTTATTCCAAAATAAGTTCCACCGGAGAACACTTTTTGAAGGTCATACATGTAAGTTAAAATTTAATTTTTACTTCCTATTCTATGTACACCGCTTCGCAACGTGTTGATGCTGTAAAGGAGAAGAAGCGGCAAGAAACTCCCCAGCAACACGTCTAGCTAAACATTGTTTTTCTTTATATTTCATATTCTATTTATATCTCAAATTCTTTTTTTTATAAGTTTTTTTTGTTTATATAATATCTTATATAAATAATTATCTAAATTTTCCAACCAATTATGTAATAAATTCTTGTCATTCATAACCTAATTAATAAAATGGTTTATCAATGACTTCAATCCGCTATCGGTTGTGCCAATTTTTATACTGTTAAATTGTTGGAGGGATGGCGAGGTGTTCTAAAAATGTTTGTCAACTGTGAAGAGTTAGTGGATGACATGGATGTAAGCCGTAAGGTTCTCTGGTTAGAAGTATAGTGACCAGTTGCTGTTCTTCCATTACCATAAACCCTTCTGAGTTGTTGCAAGTATTACATTTGTATTTACAGATGCTAAACAATCCGAAAATATGTCAATATCCACACGATCCAAAATTAAATTCGTTGACTGTTCTGACAAAGAATGTATGGCGACGTGAATCTGAGCGTGTCAAAGGTGAGTGTAGTAATTTTCTAGGGCGTACAGGATTGGGAGGGACATAAAAATCTAGTTTTTTGATAAGACTCGCACACTAAAATTTACAATAAATAACAAAAATAAAAATGTTACAATTATTTTTTAAAATTACTTACTAGGGTTTTCCCCATGGCTTCACCGCACTAAAAACCCTAGTAGATCCTAGTTTGAGATAAAGCTACGCATGTTACATAGCATAAAAAAATTTTTAGAAAGTAATCGCCCCAGAAAATTTACTCCGTTTCATCCCGGAAATTGCCCCATTTTCCATTTCCCCTCGTCAAAAAAAGGTCGTATTTCAACTTTTTAACAAAATGCCTATTATTATTTAACTAAGCGGCATAGAGTTTTTTGTTTATATTCGAACTGCTATAAAAATTATCTTCTCGCCCAGCTCCTGCTTAGATTTGAATCCAGAACAGCCTTTATGGTTTTACTTAATTTTAAACGAGCAAAATAATGTAGGTTTTAAATCCTCTAAGGGGCCACCCAGAAATAACGTCACACGTTAAGAGGAGGGGGGAGGGGCGTCGACCAAGTGTGACATTGCGTGACAAGGGGTGGGTGGAGTCTTAAATTTCGTAACGTCACGTTCGAAATATTATAATAATACTAGCTGATGCCTGCGACATCGTCCGCGTGATATTTATTATTCTTTCAAAGCCGTTTAAGTAATTAAAGTTTTTTAACTATCCCACGGGAACTCTTTAATTCTTGGGGATCAAAAGTATCCTATATGTTGACCAGATACAAAATTTAATTTAATCCAGTCGTTTCGGAGATTAGCCCGTACAAACAGAGAAACAAAAAAATTGAAAAAATCTAAATTAGTTCTATTTCACTTCTTACATCCCCCGACTCGGTTTTTAGCTTTTTTTTCATTGTACAGAAATTCGATCTCTACAGTTTTATTATATTTATATATAGATATAAAGCTGAAGAGTTTGTTTGTTTGCTCGCACACGCTAATCTCGGGAACTACTGGTTTGATTTGAGAAATTCTGTCAGTGTTAGATAGCCCATTTATCGAGGAAGGCTATAGGCTATATATTATCACGCTAAGACCAATAGGAGCAGAGTACCAATGAAGAATGTTGCAAAATCGGGGGGTTTTGAAAACAAATTCCACGCGGGCGACGTCGCGGGCACAGCTAGTACTAATATATAAAGTTGAAGAGTTTGTTTGTTTGTTTGCTTGAACGCACTAATCTCAGGAAGTACTACTGGTTTGATTTGAAAAAATTTGTCAGTGTTAGATAGCCTATTTATCGACGAAGGCTGTAGGCTATATATCATCACGCTAAGACCAATAGGAGCGGGGCTCCAATGGAGAATGATTCAAAACCGGGGGGTTCTTTTTAACTTACTTTTTTTAACTATTCCACGCGGACGAAGTCGCGGGCAGAAGCTAGTCTGATATATTTAAACTAATTACGGAACTGCTGTTTTAATTTAATAATATCTTGATCTTGAGGAGTCTCACGAATGTGACCAGCTGTGACAAGGACGGGAGACGGGGCAAAACTCATGACATTCGTGTGACGTCATTTGTGGATGGCCCCTAACAAACCACTTAAACGGCTTATTTGTCATTTATTTGTACGTAACAAATAAGTATGCTAGTAGTTTCATTCGCCGAACAAAGGAAACTGATTTTCAAACGAGGTCATAGTACAAAATACAAAACAGACAAAAAAGATTAGCAAATAACAAAACGCAAATTTAAATAAACCTTTTGTATAAGAAAAGGAATAGAAGTTCACATTGTTCAACTGAATGTTAAAAGATTGAGCATTACATGAATATAGTAATATTATGCATTCATCTAACGTACCGGGGCTTTGACTAGATGGCGTTGTAGGTACACATTATTTGTATAACCTGCTAGGACATGCACAGGGGCGTAGCTACCGCCGTATCAGCCGTGTCAATGATACGGGGCCCCCAGGCTACAGGGGCCCCGAAAGTGTGTAAGCAAAAATTTCTAAAATGTTATCCAAGATTTTTTCATAGATTGAGAACATTTTTGAGAATAACTGCTGGGTTAACAGGAACGAAAATCTAAAAAAACTGAAATCATCTTCAGCTATGGATTATTTGATAAACAAGTTTGCCGAAAAAAAGGCGAGAAAAGTGTATCTTTGTTTCGATTTATTTGTCTACTTTAATTCCTAGGATCGTTAATTATAAGTAATAACTTATAATTAATATATAATTATTTTAATTCAATTCTAGTATTTGTTATTTCTTTCATAAAAAAAACTTTACCCTTCCTTTGGGCCCCCCAACACATTTTGATACAGGGCCCGCCTAAGGCAAGCTAAACCACTGGACATGCCCGCGACTTTGTCCACACTTAACTTGAAATTCTCGCAGGGTTCCCAGGATAAAAAGTAGCGCAGATTTTAAGGCTAAGAATTTGCTGTCGATCAGCGAAAACCGCTTCGGAATCAGCCCAGGGTGTAGGTAAATCCCGAACAAACAGACGAAACCAAAATGCATCGTGCTCTCCATCGTTTATATAGTGTATTCCAGTTGGGTTTTTTTTAATAGCTTCAATGTATAGACAACCGTGCAGGAACGGAGAAAGAATACCAATTCCTGCGGCCGGGCGGTCTGTCGCAAGAGGCGACGAAACAACCCACAGCCAGGTGGTAGGGTATTTCCCCGTCTGAATGGCTACCAACCCTGGTTTAGAGTATGCCGCCATAACAACCTTGAGTTGTGTTCCGATAACAGTGGCCAGGCTCCAGTCTCCCTTAAGAGAGCAGCAGCGCATTTGTAGCACCTTTGGTGTTGCAAGTGTCCATAAGCGATAGTAACTGCTTTCCATTAAAAAAAAATAAAGTATAAATTAATATTATTTAAACAAAGTGTTAAGAGTTAGCTTGGTTAGTATTAAAATGAAAACAAAAATTGTTTTAACAAAAACAAAACCGACTCCACACTGAAAACCAAAAAATGAATATTTAACCGACTTCTTTATACAACATCTTGAAGTCGTTTTTGAACTTGAATTTTTATGTTTTACTTGACACCAACTTCAAGATGTTGTTTTTTTTTGTGCAGGATCCATCTGAATAGCAGATGACTGTTTCAGCGATACCGGGCTTGGTAGGCTTCCCGACTCCGTAGAAGCGGAAGCGTTCAGCCCGGAAGCAGCGCGCTCGAGGAAGCACCTCCTGTGAGGTTCGACCTCGGCTCGACCGCTGCGGGGGAATGTCTCTATTGGACTAAGCCTTGAGGAACTGAATGAGCTAAGGCAACAGACTAATGTGTTATTATGGGGACTCGTTATCGACTCCGCCGGCGGAACCGATCTTAGTATATCTTTACTACCACTTCGCAACGTGTTATAGCTGGCATAGAAGAAGCGGCGGAAGAAATTCTCCAGCAACACACCTAAGCTAATCTTATGTGGCTTTTGTGTGTGTAATGAGTGGTTGTGATTGGTGAGTCTTAGCGTTGAGTGAGAGGGCTAGGGGCCGGCGGCTCTCCAGCGTCTGTTCAATCTGTGTCTGTTATGCCAGGCTGATGTTCTAAGCCTCGGGGGATTCATGGTCGCGAGGAGTCGGGTGATTTTGTTTGGCTCGTCAATGAGGACATTGCGAGGACGCCGTTTGCTCGTGAGATCATTTGGAATGAGGCAAGATGTAGTAGAAAGTCGGTCAATTTTGTTTTTAGTGTGAAGTCGGTTTTGTTTTTGTTAAAAAAAAAAATGTTACTTTTAATCGATCAAATACTTCAATAGCTTTAGAAATACCTGTAGAAATTGTACAACTGGCACGCGTATACAAAATTTCCATCTCACGCTTGTGTTATGGATAATAAACAACGGACTACTATTGCGGGGCCGATCCGAGATACCCAGACCATAGTAAATAACGGAGAAAAATCGTTTCCGGAATTTACCATACCAGGAATCGAACTCCAAGCTTCTGTGTTGCAATAAGGTCGGCAAGGCCTTAGCCCGCTCAACCACAGAGGTCATCAAAACATGTACAGAAAAGAGCCTAGGTGAGGGATTTCAAGCCTTATTCCTAGTATTAAAACACTTCAGACTACTACGAATGATGTTTACTAACTCGAAGTAAATTAATAATAACTAGAAAATAATGAATAAAACCTCTCGAGACGTTCTAATTCCGTAGTAATAGGCAAAAGATACGAGATTAAAAAAACAGTAACAAGGAAAAATATTTCCATGAAGAACTCGAGGACGTATTTTAATATTCCCAAGAGGCTGTGCTCCGGCTCGAGAACGGTGTCAAGGCGAGTTGACGGGGCTTTCGTTTGACGGTGCCAGCCCATTTGCGCAGTGGCCGAACACTAATGGATTTAGGGGAGATTTAGGTCAGAACGTGCGGTGCGATATAACCGACACATCTTGGGAAATTGGCAAGTTGAAGTGGCAATGGGCGGGTCATATATGTTGCAGGACAACTGCCGATTGTAGTGGAGGCCGGATTTCGGTAAACGTAGTGTTGGACGTCGCCCAGCCCGTCCAGATAGCCGGTGGGCGCTGGATGAGAAAAGCGGACGGGATGTGTGGCGCCGACTTGGGGAGGCTTACGTCCAGCAGTGGACTGTTATTCCCTGACGATGTACGGTACGAGACGTACCCCGTACGAGACACGGACGTGGCACGTACCTATATAACACTTCAACAACATTTTATAAATTCATGGTACATCGTGCGGCATCCGGGCTCGGCCGCGCTAGAGCAAATCGATGTATACAATCGCACCAGTGTTGCCAACACTTGTTAGAGAAAACTAACTGTGTCGACTCCTAATAAGCACTAGATTTGGTTGTAATTTGAAAATAACACCAATAATACAGTAAGAAATAAAAGATAATCTATAATATTATAAAATTCTAAACATGCCGTGTCTGTACATGTGATGCAATTTTTTCGACTTCTTGTCTGTTTATCTGTTTGTTCGGGATTCACGTAAAAACTACTGGGCCGATTTCGATGCCATTTTCGCTGATCGACAGCAAATTCTTAAATTTAAAATCTACGCTACATTTTATCCCGGGAAATTTCTGGAATTTAATTAAAATTGCCAGATTGAAAAAAGAAATCGAATGCTACGATTTTTTTTTCACTGGTCGGTAGAAAATTTAATGTAATAAATTGTGTGATATTTTTTATCCCGGGAATTTTCCCGGGAAGTTTGGAGTTGTTCGGATGCATAAAAATTTGCTTATTCTGACAGTTTCCACTAAAATGATAGCTTACGTTCTTTTTTAAATGCGATACTTTGTGTCCCGGGAATCCTGCGGGAATTTCAAGGCGAGCGTGGACGAAGTCGCGGGCATATCCTATTCTACATTATAAAATTAACTACATAACTAGAGTTTGCCCTACGTCGCGTATCAAACACTAGGCAGTAGTTATATTTTACTCATAAAAAAACTTTTTTACATAATTATAATAATAACAAAGAAACTAAATCCATATAGTCTAGACATCTGCCCAGCAAAACCATAGAGGTGACTCGAAGCCAACCTGATTTGAAGTAATACAATCAATGGCATGTTGTTTATGACAACGTATGTAGGGTATTTGTTAGTGAATTGAAAAAACCCAATTGCAGCGCCATTTATTTAAACGACATCATTTATCGGGATAAAAGTATGCTAAGTGTTGATTTGAGTAGAGTTTGAGTGTAGAGTTTCGTTTGTATGTTCAGTAGTTTGCAAAAAGGATGCGATCGCAGCGCTATCTTTTTTAGACGTCATTTATCGGGATAAGAAGTATCCTAAGTTACGCCCCGGAATATAAGTTAACTCTATATCGTATTTCATTCAAATCCGTTCAGTAGTTTGACGTGATGATCTAACAGACCGACAAAAATTCAAAAAATTGCGTTTTCGGAATCTCTTGATCCAAATTATCCCCCTGATTTTTTTCACATTTTTAAACGCATTGTACAAACTCGAACCATTTACAGATTTATTTTAGTATAGATAGATTTTTTTCGAAAAGTACATTCCGATGGACGTTGTTATTTTAATGAAGAGTAATATAATTTTAAAAAGTTGTAAACATTTTTTTTAAGTCTTAAGAGACACGAAGAAGCGTTAGATGTAACCCCGAAAGCGGTAAATTAGGAGTGATGAATAACGAGGCTCGCGCCCGCAACGGTCTAAATAAACAAAACCCACAGCCAGCTAGTGGAATATTTGCATCGAGCTCCAATGCTCCCCCAATATTGCCAATAACGACCCGTCTCACCTATCGGAGGTAGACGCCGAGGTCGAATATCGGTCCTCCCTCCCGGCCGAAATCACACTCGAACCGGTCACGGTTGAGGAAGTACAGGATTTCATCAAAGCCCTAAAGCCCCGCAAGGCCCCAGGCAATGATGGAATCAGCCATAAACTTTTAAAAATCCTCCCCGCCCAACTTATCTTAATTATGGTAAGCATCTTCAATGCCGCCATAAATAATTGCCAATTTTGGAAAGAAGGTCATCTCCGCAAACCAGGCAAATTCTAGTTACCGCCCCATCAGTCTACTCAGCTCGCTTAAACTGTATGAGCGAGTCCTTCTTACAAGAAGAGATTTTGCAGCAATAATCTCATTTGAGCAGTTTGGCTTTAAGCTAGACACTCGTCCACAGCAAGTGCTCCGCATCACGGAGCACGTCCTCTCCCACTTTAAATTATTCTTCGACGTCGCCAAAGCCTTCGATAGGTCTGGCACAACGGGCTGATATACAAGCTCGCGTATGCCCATCAAGCTATACGACGGAGTTATCCCCTGGGTTAACGAAGTCAAATATCTTGGTGTGACTCTCGATAAAGGCTTGTACTTCCACAAGCACACCAGAGCGGCCGGGAACAGAGCATACTGGATCCTAGGCCGACTCTATCCGTTGATATGCAAGAAGAGTAAGATGAGCCTTAGAAATAAGGTGACTCTATACAAAACTTGCATCCGCCCCATCATGACCTATGCGAGTGTGGTCTTCGGCCACGCCAGCGAAACAAACATCTGGAGACTGCAAAGAATCCAGAATCATTTTATGCGTGCTGCAGTCGACGCCCCGCGCTATATGCGGCTCGCCGACCTGCATCGCGATCTGGAGCTTCCCTCCATCAAAGATTATATAGTCACTCTATCGCGCAGATTCTTTGACCTCGCCCCCCATCACCCGAACCCTCTGGTGACGGAAACGGTCAACTATAAACCCACACCGAACGCTCCCATGAGAAATCGTCGCCCTCGCAATGTACTCATTGACGAGCCCGATAAAATCACCCGTCTCCTCGCGATCATGAACCCCCCGAGGCTCAGAACATCAGCCTGGCATAACAGACGCAGACAGAACAGACGCCGGAGAGCCCCCGGCTCGGATCCTCTTACACAAAGGTAAGACCCCACCAATCTCACACACTCAATACAGACACAAGTAGCCATACACGATTAGCATAGGCGTGTTGCTGGAGAGTTTCTTCCGCCGCTTCTTCTCCTCCAGCTATAACACGTTGCGAAGCGGTAGTAACGATAGACTAGGATCGGCTCCGCCGGCGGAGTCGATAATTGGTCCCCAAAAAACAATCATTTCAGCCTGTTGGCTTAGCTCTTTCAGCCTTTAACGGCTAATTCCCAATATAGAGTCAATCCCCCGCAGCGGTCGAGCCGAGGTCGAACCTCACAGGAGGTGCCTCCTCGAGCGTGCTGCTCCCGGGCCGAACGCCTCCGCTCCCACGGAGTCGTGAAGCCCCCAAAGGCTTCCTTTTTACCTTTTCAGTGTCTATCGGAACCCTAATGAATAATTCACATTAATTGAAACTGCCATTACAGTCCAGCGACTCAATTCTGCTATTTGAATATCTTGGTATCGCAAAGATATTCAAAGTACGATTCCATTGCGATAGTGTAAAAAATTCCTATTCTATTAAATCCACAATGTCTTCAATATCGTCGCGGCAGTATTAGAAAAATTGGTATTACGATTAGCAGAAATGTCATTAGCCGAAATTAATATAGAAAACCTACCAAAAATTATAAATGCTAGTGGTCGAAATTCGACCACAATTAATTGAAATTATAAGTGAACATTATTAAGGTCCTGTTGTCAAAGACTATACTTCTATAATCACAAATTTCGCCAAGGCTACACTGTTAATTTGACTTTAACAATAAACAATAGAGTATATATGCGTGTGTGTATCAAATACATGGTAGTGTGTGTAATGACTTTTTTTTTATTGCTTTAATGTATTTTTTATGCTAATTAAAAAAAACTCTATATAAACTATAAGTGTGCGAAATTTCATACTCCTCCGTCCGCGCAATTGTAGTAAAAAGGGGTACAAAGTTTTTGCTTCACGTATTAATATAGTGTGGCGTGCCGCGGACACGCAATTGAAACCAACAGAATAGCGAAATCAGGCAAAACTACTATTGAGATAGTAATAGCAGAATTGGGCCTCTGGTCATTCAAAACTGTTTTGGTGACAACTATATTTCGACGAAAATTATCGTGAACAAAATCAATTCAGTAGTTTTTACATAATTATGATACGAGGTAATTTCGATTTTGTTCCGTAGCCAAATAACAAACACAGAGAGACACTTCAAATTTATTTATTGCATAGATTATGTTCGTCGTCAGCCAACCGTTGTCCAGTGCTGGACGTAGGCCTCCCCAAGTTCGCGCCATCTATCCCGGTATGTCCTCATCCAGCCCCCATCGGCGACCTTCCACATAACGTCGGTCTAACCTACACTACGTTTGCCGAGACGCGATCTCCACTCCAGGTCTCGTCTGTTCCATCAGTCATTGCGACAAATGAGGCCTGTCTACTGCCACTTCAGCTTGCTAATTTTGCGAGCTATGTTGGTACAATTGGTTCTCTTATATATTATGCTCGTGTCTAATTTTATCTAGAAGAGACACTACCAACATAACTCGCTGAGCAACCTTCAGTTTGTAAACTAGTACCACTGTCAGTCTCCAAGTCTCGGCACCAAACGTCATGAAGCCCTGGTAAAAGGCTTTCAAAACAAAAGAAGATTTATAAAAAGTGCATATACAAAATTAAGAATAAGACAATACTTTACATAGGAATTTAAATCAATATCATATTGAAACTGCCGACAAAGGCGGCCTTTCTGATGGAAAGCGGTACCCGTCTCCTACGGACTTTTCGTTTACGATACTATGAACGCTGGCAATACGTTGCCGACATTCAAGAAGTTTTATGACGCTCATAACAACAACCCCATGTAGAACCGGAGAGGAAAATACTCGGCGAAGTTATTAACTGAAATGAGACTTTATGCTGTGCAGTTTTATTTTCTAAAAATATGTAAAATTACTCTAAATGAACAAAAGTAGTAGTATAATGAAATTTCTTTTTTGTAGTAATTATGTGTTTTTGTGAGAAGTGTGTAGTCAAATGAGTCCTTTCGAATGGTCACAAAAACTCTGTTGAATGGCGTCAGTTAATAACCGACAATTCAGCTGAGCTATACGTAGACTTTAAAAAATGAAGAAACTATGTAATCTAAGATCTGGCTTAAAGACCAAGCCATAAACCCAAATAAAAAATACACGGCGGTAAGATGCCCTGCAGATTGTACGCAGAATAAACATCCTACAAAGGAGTTAGGTAGTAAACATAATAAAAATATTTATTTATGGAAAACCTACAGCTAAATACAATTTGATAGATAACTATAATGAACAAAAGAAAGCCAATGACAGGTTTTCACGAATAAACTATTGGTTAAAAGTAACATGCAGACGTAAAAAAGGCACCGAGATGCTTAGTCACTGTTGAAAAATTTAAGACTTAGACATAGAATATAGAACATAATTAAGTAAAAATGCAGAATATCTTGTGTTGTCTGAATTTACGTCAAGAACGCTTGAATATAAAGTAATAGACGAAATTTACATTTATTTCTATCGAACATCGATCCACGAACAAAGATACGATAATATAAAAATGTAGTATGATTAAAATCATAGATAAATAATTGTTTATTGTAAGGGTTCTGTACTTAAAAAAACAAGTTATACTATGTCCAACCATTTATTTTCATTGCACCAGTCGATGTAATAGTGAGTTTACGTCGTCGGCATACATGACTTAATTAATCATTGAAAATGTTTTAATTAAGAGAAAATAACGAGTTTACTTAGTGTAAAAAGTTGTAATTTCCCGTTGAGGTATAAACATGTCGATTGACGGCCTCTGTGGTTGAGCGAGCGAAGCCTTTGCCGGCCTACCTCACTGCAACGCAGAGGCTCCGGGTTCGATTCCTGGTATAGTAAATTTCGGAAAACGTCTTTTCTCCGTTATTTACTATGGTCTGGGTGTCTGGGATCGGCCCCAGAGTAGTCCGTTGTATATTACCCATAACACAAGCGTAACTTGCTTAATTTGGGGATATACAATGTGTGTGTTTGTCTGCCGATTATTATTATTATTATATCGGTTAAATAGCTTATTTATTCCGCAATACAGTATTTTTAGCAATGGTTATAGATGCACTAAATTGATTAAAATGTATTCGCACAGAAATTCGATTTTGCTTGCACTTGCTGGTCCCAGGCCGAAGAACAGCACTGGTCTTAATTGCCCAGCATATGCTGAGACTGGGTCCAATTTTAGGACTTATTCTGTTTCTGTCATTTTACTGTTTGATAATACTCTGTATTGTTTTTGTCTTAAATAAAATATGTCTTCCTTTCATTTTTGTATAAAATCGAATCAGTAAAGGTTTAGGGCGTTCCTAATTGAAGAATGATAGACCTGTAAAATTTCAATAAAAGGTTGAACAGGGTATAGCAATGAACCAATATAAATTAATACTAAGTACAATCATGAACAAAGTTACAAAATTAAATTTTTCCACGTTTTCTTTCTTCACAGCCGTCGACTCGCTGTTAGTTAGCGAAACATTCCCCATGCATTAAGCAATTCATTTCTTAATCTTGCAGTGTACGATTTCGTCAACGCCCCCCGCCCCCGCAAGCCGTGTCAGGGCAAGAGGAAGGGGGGCCTCGGCGAATATGGAACGTAACGCAAGATGCACTAAGAATGTCACACTAGTTTTTATCTCTTCTATACTTCCAATCCATCCTGAACTGTATCTGTGTGGGTAACAATACTACAGCCGATATTTGACAGTTAATTTATTTTTCAAATTTGGAATGATAAATCATTTATTCGTGACAATGTTACGATGATGGTCTCGTTTAAAATAGGTCATAAACTCTTCATAATCATAAAAGGTGTACTCGACTAACCACTTCTTGAGCTGTACTATAAATGAATTCACGGATGGTGAGTCCGTTATTATTTTGGGTAATTTAATGTATATCAGCAGTTTCTGTGATCTGAGATATCAACGGTCTCGTATGAGACCGTTAAACTGCACGATTCCCGAGATTGTGTTTTAAATGTCTCAATATCATTATTATGCCGACTGAGGTGCGTATGCACTTCACTTTAGATGGATTAACCAAAGTGATAAAATCATTCAATGTCATTAAATAACTGCGCCAGTACTAAAAAGACGGCGCAAGGCGATCAGCGCCTTTCCACCAATTGATTTAAATTTAGTTGATCCATCTAATATCATTATAAGGAACATGCATGCAATTCTAACAAATAATGTATATTAGTGTGCAGTGGACAAAATGTCGCAGCCACATACGATTTACTACGAGGGTACAAACTTGTGACGTCATAAGTTGTTACAAATAGAAGAAAGCAAATAACATATTAATTCTTGTTTAAAACAGAATTCCAATTATTTCTATCGTGATATTTTAATCCTTAGATGGTATCATGGTAATATATAATTGTATCCTGTCCACATGCTTATTTTAGTTGAAACGAAATTTTAATTAAAATTGGTAATTTCCAAAAATAAACAAAAATATATACTTATTTTATATATATAAAAGGGAAATATTTTGATGTCTTCTACTGTACATAGAATCAACTTGTAAAAATAGTTTACATCAATTTAGTTAAGTTGCACGTTAATATTTTTCATTACAAAATCATATTTATTAGATTCGCTTCTTCTTCGATTTCTATTCTATATAACAACACGCAACAACTAAGCAGAATGAGACAATAAAACAAAAGACGAGCCAACAACAAATAAAGATAAATCTCCGGAAAATGTGAACAGTATAGAATCACACGTACACAGAGATACTTTAAAAAAAAAACGTGTTCATAAACAAGTTTCAATTATCTGAACTTACAGATAAACACCGAAGAATTTTTAATAAATTTATTTACTTTAATACACTAATTTATTGTTTTTAATTTATCAAATCAAATTATTTATTTTACGAAAACATAGTACAGGTAAATTAGCTTCGAGTATTTGTATTTTTATAGGATTTCTAAACTTGATATTTGATATTAAAAATTATGTTTAATATTACTATTTACTATTTTAATATCGTTTAATAATATTAGCTTCATAATAAGTACCTGCCTATAAAAATATATAAAAAGTATTAGGTTATTTAATTATGTGCTGACAGTACACTACTACAAACGCAAAAACATCTCGAAGCTAATTTATCTGTACTTGGTGCCATAGTTTTGCTGGTGCTATAAATAACACTAAGTACAGTAAGTCGTGGAAGGCCACGACACACCTTCCATGATCAAATTGATCGTGTACTAGCAGAAGGTGATGTCAGGAGCCTTAAGAACAGACGAGCGTGCATGACAAGAGTTATGAATGTCAAAGAAGCAAGTGAGGTGTGTAAGAATGAGCCTAAATGGCGCTCTGTTGTTCGTGCCTGCCCCGCAAGGGAACTGGCGTGAAGTTATGTAATGTACAGTAAATGGTGCTATAAATTACACTGGCCAACAAAAAAAAAAACGTGGTCTGTATTTGAGGGCTTATTAAAATTTTGAGGGTATATAATATTAATATAACATGTAATATCCCATTAAAGTTGCTTTTATCAGAGAATTATTACTGCCGAACTTTGCCCGTAGCAAAGTAAGGTTTCAAATCGTAAAGCCGCATAGAGAATGTAGTCGCGGTTCAAATCCATCACAGTGGAGGTGAAGCCATGTCTAAACGCGGTCACCGTGTCAAGGCACTTTCGCTTTCTGTTCAAACGTAGTTTTTAAACAAAATCTCAGTTAAAAACTTGCAATAGAAAAAAACGTTGCAGATATTTTTATGAATTTTTGAGTATCTTTGTTAATGAAACCAAAGGGTTACCATAGCTTCTAAAGGCGTGAAATTTAGTACGAGGTGGATAATTAATAATAAAAAATAATTGCGAAGCTACAGAGATACTGTTTCAACGTTTGATGATTTTTGAGATACAAGGAATTTTGTATGCTAAGGGATAAATTTTATGTGATTCCGTGGCCAAATAACGAAAACTGGGAATTGTTGTTACTTAAAAACTCTTTAGAATTACACGGACTACCAATTACAATCTAACTAAGTTTTACTATAGCTTTATATTCTATTTTTTTATAATTAATTTCTTCTCTTCTCTTCTTCTGTCGTCGCTTGTACGCAGAACTCACCCACCATTCGACAAGACTGATGCGTGAGGACAGCGCCAGTCGAGACGAAAGGTGGATGAGTAATGCGCGATTTTCTTCTACTTCTTGCTTCTTCTCTCTTCTTAAAACTGCCATTTATTATATAATAACATGCAATAAAGATATAGGTCTAAACGTTATAATATATGTTAAATCAATTAAAGACATGAGTGGATGAAATGTTATTTCTAAAACCAAGCACAAATATGGATTGTTTTATGGTATAATATGTTTTGTAGGTCATAAATCCTTCTCCACTCATGTTTTTATTATGAATATAATTACATTTTTTATTCATAACAATTAAACAATTATTTTAATTTATAACTGTCGACGTCATTTGTATTTGGTGATTAAACTCAACAAATAGCAGAAGAGCTGTTAAGCTGTTTGACTGAGGATTCAATGTAGAATAAACAGTTAAGCCAATCTACATTATTATAATCTACCTTAATTTGTGCAGATTATATGCTTGTGAATTTATATTGCGTATTTTTAATACACTGCCTAACATATGGCTGCCAAACTTTCAAGAAAAAAATGCTGGAAATAAGAGTTTGTCTCAATTCAATGGAACGAAGCGTTATTGGGGTAAAATTAAGAGACAGTAAAAATAACTAAAGGAAAAACAAAGTTTAAAAATTCAGAAAAACTGTAAACAAATTTGTTACATGATCAGAGACAAGATACCTAAATGGACAAAATCTATAACGGAGTGGTACCAAAGACGATCATTGTGGAAATGAGGGAGACAAATCAAAAGATGGGAGACGACATAACGATGAATGCAGGGAAATTATGGCTGCGAAAAGCAAAAATAGGCTAACATGGAAAAACTCGGAGGAGGCCTACGTCAATCACTGACAAACTGTTGAGAAAATCATAATAAAAAGAAAAAATATATGATGTTAACAGAAATAAAGGCTTTATTATTATTATTTTAATACAGTGGCGTCGTGGTAGCTTAGTGGTAAGCTCACACGTCCCAAAAAGTACACGGGTCCCAAACGCAAAGGTCAGAATCCTATCCGAAAAGCATACACCACTAACAGTTTTCTGTCCCAATTACCCACGTGCTGTGAAGGAAAACATCGTGATGAAACCTGCACATCGATATAACCGATGTGTCAAACCTGCCAAGCCGCCTTGGACAAGCGTGGCGCATATACTGTCCGTTCCCCTATAGGGAGGCCTGAGGCCTGGAATGGGACACGTATGGGCTGTTATTATCTTCATGTGGACAAACCTTTCTGTTCTTTCCTGTGGAACTTTTCCAGGCGCGACAAGAACTCAAACTTTGCGTCAAAGACCTAGTACAATTTGGCTGAGGCTGAATTTTAAACATATATTAATTTCCAATAAGACTTGGTTTAATGGCCTTTGTTGGCAGGCCATAAAGTATTTAAATAATATTGTTATAGGATTTCTGGTCAGTTTGCAGTGTATTCCATTAATTCAGGAAATGCATAAATGAACAATATTGCAGTGATATGCAAATCTGAACTATTTTGAATTGCCACTACAACTGTCTTGTTTGGTAGTCAAAGATCTATAAAAATTTGGCTAAAGACAGTTCCTGTGAAGTGCTAATTTTACATTGCAAATAAAGGAGACAGACACACTTTCATATATTCTTGGATCCAGAAAAATCATTAAACTAAACTATAAAATAGAAACCTAAAATTAAATACTAAAACTAAAAAAAAAGGAGAGCAAAATTATAGATAAAATATTGGTCCCAAACCACTGTCACTTACCGGGAACGTTCCCAAAAGGCTGGCGGCGTTACCACGCTGAATAGCAATGCTTACCCTTTGAGCAAAATAGACGCCAGCCTTTTGGTCGCGTGAGAGGTCTACTAAGCGCTCGGCAACATCTCGATAAAGTTTTACTCGTTACATTTCTTTGGTCCAAAAATTCCCTTTGGTATAAGGCCTTTGTAACCAGGCCATAAAATCCTATAAAAAAGCACTTACCTGGCTAGTATTGCTGTCGTATACAGCGTCGTAGCCGTAGACCCTAGGCGGCTCCGGCGGCGTCACATTGTTTCTTGTGACGGCGACAGTGCTGTTCACGGAGTCCACGGAGACGCAGTTGTAAGCGCCGTCGAGCTTCTCGCGTTGGTCCATAGGACGGACGCGCACCACGACCCGAACATTCTCCACAGTAGGAGCAGCGAGCTCCGCATCCTGGCGGGAAATAGATGAAACATCAAATCACTGTCCTAAACGGTCCTCTGCACTCTTCCGATATTCTCGCGTGAAGGCCAGTAACAAGAATGTGGAACCCCTATAAGGCTGCATATACAGTCTCATCGAAGGCCAACGATCGTTTGTCAGTGTTCGCCAGCAATCTACCGTGTAGTGAAAATTAAAGGAATTAAAATAATGGACCGTGCCACGAAACATCTGCATACAGCCAATAAAAGTAATTTGTTAACTCTGTCTGTACCCTGTACTCTGTATGCTATAAAACATGGGGTAGTAACTGTTCAGGAGACAAATGGAGGGCGATAAAGCAATTAACAAAGATTTAGAATAAATAAAAAAATTATAGTCGAAAATGTAGTCCTATTTTTTTACATCAAAATACAAGAATTACTAGTTTTTGTGTTGAATAATTTTTTTTACTGGAGAACTCTCATACAATACAAATCATAGAACCTACTTGGTTATTAATAATTACTATTTATGTATTAAATTAAAAAAATAATCATATTCTTTCACTCCTTTAGAGTGTGTTGTTTATCCCCACAACCCTGCATTATCTCATAGAACTCTTTGAATTCATTTCTTCCTCTCACAATTTATGACAAGAGTTATGAATGTCAAAGAAGCAAGTAAGGTGTGTAAGAATAAGCCTAAATGGCGCTCTGTTGTTCGTGCCTACCCCGCAAGGGAACTGGTGTGAAGTTATGTACGTATGTATGTACAATTTATGACCTACTTCTCTTAGACTTAATACTCCCAAATATTATTCATCTTTTCAATAATTCTCTTAGCATACAGGCTATTCGACTCTGGAATGCGCTGCCTGTTACAGTTAGACAGGTTAAATCACTAACAATATTTAAGAACATGACAAAAAAGCACTACCTGCAACATGGTGAAGTGTAATATTTTTTTTATTGCAGAAGTTCAGCAGACAGGCAGACGGCCCACTTGATGGAAAGCGGTTACCATCTATGGACATTTGCAACGCCAAAGGTGTTACCTATCTCTCTCTCTAAATTGTAGAAATATAAAAATTGTTCCAACAAAAATAAGCAATTTTTTCCTACAGAGAATACAACCATTGTTACTTTATAAAACAAAATTATTAAAAAACCAAGGTCATTTACAAACATGAGATGCATTATTCTTCACAATTTAATCTTAATGAGCAATATAAGTACTCTTGAATATAAATAGGCCAATTAGACCAGTAGAATCCACTGTTGTTTTTAATAATCCATACTCTAACATTTGTTGTATTTTAGTAGCATTCTAGTACTCGTCACACACCAATGCTCATATACTAAAAAAAAATCTATTTTTATAGTTTCATAGCACTTTTAGCAAAAAAGAGTACATAGCAAATTTTATAAAATGATCATGTGCTTGTATGAATGACACAGTCTTAAAAACTAATGGATCTGTATAATGTGAGCTATATGTTGCTACATGATTGTGTAGTGAAAACACAAATATAAAAACTAAGGCTGGCACTACATGAACTAAAGGATTTTTTTCAGTACACATGAATTTTTCAAGTGTACCTATCTGATTCTCTAATCTCACCCCCCTATCTCATGCCTCCTATCCCATCCCCGCTATCCCTTCCTAAAGGCTGGTAACACATTGGCTTCGCACCTGGTGTTGAAAATGTGTGCAAATGCAATATCTATAATAGAAAATAAAAAGAAAGAAGCACTCACTTGGATGACCAAATTAGCAAATATATATATATTTGATTAAATGACTTTGTTAGGATTCAAAAGCCAAAAACCAATGGTATGTTTTCTTTGTGTAAACTATATATACATTTGGTTGATTTTATTAAAATATAATTAGGTATTGCACAGCCACTTACAGCTGGAGGGACAGTTTTTGGCACAGAGTATAATTTATGATACATGTAATTAAAAATACATAAAATATCCTTGAAATCTTCATAATGGAAACAAAAAGAAAGAAACATTCACTTGGATGACTAAATAAGCAAAAATATATATTTTTGATTAACAGCATTTTTAGAATTCAAAAGCCAAAAAACAACAGAACCGTTCCTTTGTGTGAACTAAATACACATTTGGCTGATTTTATTAAAATATAATTAGGTATTGCACAGACACAGCTGGAGAGACCATTAAATTTGGCACAGACTATAATTTATAATACATGTAATTAAAAGTTTATAAAATAAAATATCCTTTAATTAAATTAATTAGCGGAACAGAACCTTGCGGCACACAATGACGATTCAAAAATCTTACAATATAAATTTGAAATAACTATTTATTCTTTTTGCAAAACATTTAATTGCTATTTTCTTTGATAATTAAAATTACTCAAATCTTAATTCACAATTAATTTACCTTATTATTTTTTCAGCTAATTAGGAATGTTTTCTTTGTCTTCTTTCTAATGTACAGTCATAGAACTAGGGTGACGTTGCGCCGAAATCGAGCGAAGAGAAAAAACGTAACAGGCGAAATTTGGCCGAATGATAAAAATTGGAACGAGCCACGGTGCGGAATAATATAATCTGCATAGCAACACGCGCTGAGTCAATAAAATGGGCAGATGTTAGGAACGTAATGCGTAGTTATATGTACTTACGTGCAAACTACGTAAGCAGTTGTACCTACTACGGTGACCCTGACCTGAATGAATCATTAACCAGCAAAATCACTTCTTCATCAACATTTCCCTTCGAAACTTGTTGCGAAAACTTAAAAATAATTTTCCAGCAGTTTCGTAAAAGATTTCCCCTGGAACTAATTGAAATTGGGAATAATCCAAAACCACATGATCAGTATCCGGAAATAGCTAGATAAGATACTTACAGGCATTTTCACGTCACCCCGTGGCTGAGTTCCGATGAAATATATTTTCTCCCGACAAACACGTTACACAAAGCAGAGTTACGGCTTTTGTTTGTCGTTTATTGTAAAAATCAATACTGGACGACCTACTTTCGTTTCAATTTCTTTGGGAACGAAATGGAAATGACATGACGTTTTCATGAAATGTTGCCAAATTTTCTTATTGGAAAATACTATTAATCCATTTCCTGTTCTGGTTTAGTATTGCACATTGTAAAAAATATTTTGTAGCCAAACGGCCACACTGAATCTAAATTGATCGTAATAGCAAATACATGAAATAAAATAAAATGCATCAATTGTCTCCATTTGACATGAAACTTATCAGCACATTTAAAAAACTGCCGCAGCTCGTTTTCCTCCTATCCTCTACTGGACTTCCCACAACTAAGAGCTTGAAGACAGTTTGGTAAAATGAAAATTATAGAGATAGATATGGTAGTTCACGTCTGGACCAAAATAAATTATGTCAGTTATGTCACTAATCTACATAATAATTATATCCTTATCGATTCTAAGGTTATACGAAAAAGGAACATTACATATTCTTTGGCAACACTCATTTGGATTACAGGAACTTTATTATGTGAGTTATGGCATTAAATAAATGAAATTAGTTGCTGATTTAAAATAAAACTTGTATTAAAGTACTGTTAGTAAACTAGAATAGTTTTCAATAGCTACCATTTTCCCTTTATTTTATTAATTATAATAAATCACGAGTATAAACACAATTTAGCCTTATTATATTTTACAATAATTTCGCGCCAAAATACCATTTAGACCTTGACATATAAAAAACCTTCTTCAAGATTTTCTTCAGAGTTTGTTACTTATGTCATGGAAATGTCACGGAAACAGATACGTTGCCAGTTTAGTAGCTTCGGGGCTAGATCTAGCCCTATTTATCTCTTTAGCCCCCACATAATAATTTAGCCTCCAGCCCCTAATTTACCTAAAAACGAAAATAAAAGAAGTTTTTAAAAGAAAATCCTAGCAGAAATTAAACGCGCACACTTTCATTCTTTGTACGGATTCCCCATATCTAACTATCTACTTTAATGTAATAATTTGTCCTTGTCACGTTTAATCAAAGTTGCTGAAATATGAAATCCCGAAGGACGTTGTTAAAAATTTTTATCCAAAAAATAGATTTATATTGAGTAAGGCTGTCCGCAATAAGCCTAAGCCCCAGCTATCAACTTTATCACCAGCACAAGATGTAACCGTAACCCTTCACGACGAATTTGACTCAAGACTCAGAAGACATTAAATAACCTGATTTGGGCACGATTTTTCTGTATATAAAATTATAAATTTCTGTTATTAAATAATATGAATTCTATACATATTATATACCTAGTATTGCCATAAATATTGTAACAAAGATTTTTTTTTTCTATTGCAAATAACATTCATAAGTTTTACAGTGTGTTAGTTTAAGACATAAATATAAAACAATTTAAAATATAAAAAGCTTATTCGAAGTGATCTCCATTGCAATACAGTCCTTTAAACGTTGAGGCCAGTTATCAATAGAAGCACGCACTCTTTCCATGGGAAAATTCTTTACTGGCAATCGTATGGATTGTTTTAGGGATTCCAAATTATCATGGCGTTTAGAGCAAGCCGTACTCTCTAAAACTGACCATGAATTATAATCCAGCGGATTAAGATTAGGACTAGACGACGACCAGTCTTCAGCTCTGATGAAGTCCGAAACGTTCGTTTCCAACCAAGTCTGCGTGGACCAAGCTTTATGACCCGGCGCCGAGTCTTGCTGGAAGGACCATTCTTGGTTATTGAACATGGTGTTGTTAAAGGGCCTAACTACCATCTCAAGAATGATATCTTGATACACTTGTGCTGATCTTTTGATACCTTTTTCACAAAAATATGGCTCAGTCACTCCTTCATAGCTAACACCCCACCAAACCATCACTGAAGACAGATAATGCCCACGTTGCACTCTGTCTACTAATTGAGAAGCTTCCTTAGAGCTTTGAGCATAAATACGGTCATTTTGTTCGTTAAAATGTTGCTCAATTGTAAACATTTTCTCATCCGTAAACAATTTTTTTCTATGACCTCCCTTTGCGTACCGCTTCAGTAGTTGTTTCGATTTTAGCATCCTATTCTTTTTTAAATTATGAGTTAAGACCAGTGCGTCTCTTACAGGCTGCTAGGCCTAAGTCATCTTTTAAAATACGCGACATGGTTCTAGATGATATCTTCATCTCCCGAGATAAAATCTTTTGCTTTCGGACAGGATTTTTTCGAACTCTTTCCTTTACTGCTTTGACCACCTTTTTCGTACGAACACCACGTGGACGGCCAGACCTTTTTCTGTCACAAACAGAGGATGTCTCATTGTACCTATTAATAGCCCGGTACACAAACATTTGACTAATACCAAGCATATGGAGAGTTTTAAAAATTGCATTTTGCTCCATACCTACTATGTGTAATGCAATCACGGCGATTCGGTTCTTTATATGTCCCCTCTCCATTTTAATATCGTAAAATGTTGTACAATATATTGGTGGCAAAATGAGGAAACACAACGAACAATCATATAAAAATGACATGAATGATTCTAAATTCAAATGTAACATTTTGTTTCTTTTTAATTGTAACAGTATTTATGGCCAGACTAAGTATATAGAATCCTATATTTTATTTATAATCTACACTGTAGATAACAAATCATACTAAAATTCAACTACTTTTATTAAGTTTTATTAATTATTTTAAATATATTAGGCTACTTTTAAATTTTTGGGTTAATCTAGCTTTTTTGAGATTCGAACTAGCCCTAAGCCTGATACCGAGTTTGCAACACTGGTAGTCTGGTACGTCAAAATCGTACTAAGTATGTCAAACGCAGCTATGTTTATTTTTTGTTCAAAAATATAACAAATATAGATAATTCATGGCTTATGTGCCTCTAGATCCGAAAAAAAATATTCTAGATTATAATAGTTAGTGACACCACCTAAAATGTCAGCCGTGGCTGACGACCGTCCACTCCATATTGAATGTAACGACGGCGAGAGAAAACCTAATGAAAATCATTTATCAGCGGAAGGAACTTGCGATTCAGGGATGGATACCACTGACTCTTATCTTAATATGGTCATGGTGTCAGATTCAGAAATCTCCCCCTTAGTGAACCATGATAAAATTCAAGTTGAGCTAGATCAAACTTGTGCCACCTTTTTGGAGAACGGAAACAGTCGTGCTGGCTCAATATCGCCTGAAGAATTAGCTAACAAGTTGAACTTCGACAATTATTCACCAGAAAACTATAAAGCCAAAGAGCAAGTCACAAATCTACCAATCACTAGCAGTAATTCTGATAATCTTGTGAATAATAGCCCAGACAACTTTAAAAATGATTCCATAAACTTAAGAACGTCTACAGTGAGTTTGGATGATCATAAATCTTTAACCAACAATACTAATGTTATATGTAGGTCTCCATACAGTAAAAGTGCAGAAAATTTAACTCTAATAGAACAAAACGACAGGGATGATACACAAAATACATTTAAAAAGGAATTAAATACAGAAGAAATATTATCAGAATATAATTCACATAAAAATAAAGTCACAGCTGTGCAAAAAATACCTGAAACAACAGTTGATATAAGGTATACACGAATACCAAAGGATATACTGTCCCAAGACATAGGTAGTATTGTTAAGAATGTACATGGTATATTTTCTTCTGTTAGTGGGAGCTTGAAGAATGCATACACTCATCGCACAGTACAAAAACCTATCAAGGTTACAAAAGCAGTAAATGGTAAAGTTATGAATGATATTTTTGAAGACAATGATTTGAAAACAGAAGAGGATCCTATAACTTCCATAACAGATACTAAATCAAGCCAAGAGAGTCTACTAGAGAGTAACAGTAAAAAGGATGTGTTAAAGTTACAAGTGGAGTCATTAGAAAAAATATTAACAGAGCAAAGGAAAGAAAATGCATCTTTAAGAGAGAGAGTCAAGCAATATGTTGATGAAGTACAAGAAAAGGATCAGACCTTTAAAGAATTGGAGTGTAAGTTGGATGTGGTAAGTATAATAGACAATGTTTATTAATAGTTTTCTATATCATTAATTTTTTTTAAACCAATTGGTATTTATTTTATTGCATGAGTTCAGCAGACAGGCCCACCTGATGGAAAGCATTTATCATCGCCTATGGACATTTGTAACACCAAAAGTGCTATCAATGTGCTGCCGCTTTTGTATTTATATTAAAAAAACAGGATGTGGTAGATAAAATAAAGGAAAATAATTTTTAGCTATACATATTGCTGGGGAGTTTCCTGCCGCTTCTTACGCAGCAATAAACATTCTGAAGTGATGTACATAGATTACAAAGTAGATTTAAATTCTAACTTATTTTTATGACCATCAAAAAATGTTTTCCAGTGGAACTCATTTTGAATAATACATTTGAATATATATGATAGAAAAAAGGGAAATAAAATTTTTAGACCTACATACAATGTAAAAACACTAAATAATCTATATATATAAAAATCAATTGCTGTTTGTTAGTCTCGCTAAAACTCGAGAACGGCTGGACTGATTTGGCAAATTTTGATTTTGAATTATTTGTGGAAGTCCAGGGAAGGTTTAAAAGGTGAGTAAATGTGAAAAAAATGCTTGGAATATAGTAAAAACAACAATTTCGCTTTCCCTTAGAAACTAGTCCTACCTGTCAAACATTTGATGTTCGTCCCATCAATTAGAAATCAATTAAATTTAAAAGTTGTTCAGAAATCAAATTAAATTTAAAAGTAAAGTTTTTTTTTGGTTTTGAATGTCAAATGTTTGATTGTTCATTGTTCGTTCCTGTTAAATTTTGACCACATTTTTTACTAAAGTTTAAACATTCTGCAATTATCATTCAGCTTTTTTATGTATTGATTCTGAGGCAGTACGAAGTTTGCTGAGTCAACTAGTAAGAAATAAAACATGGTGATGAAATTCATAATTGTCTGTAGCTCAGCAGAGCTAGGACCACGTGCTCCCAAATTAAAATAACCACTTAAAACGTCAGATATGACAAATATTTTATTAGAAAAATTCCTTTATTTCTTTTAGATTATTTAGTCTCATTTTTATCGACATTAAGGTTAACCATATTTTTGTAAATTTTTAACTAACTAACGAGGAAGTTCTCAGTTCTCCTTTATTTTTTTGTAAGTTTGTTACTTGATTTCTCTATCAATTGTGGTCCCATTGTCGTCAGAATCTGATGAGTGACCAGGAAAATCGATAGCAACCCTTGTTGAAGAGTGCTGAGTACCCAAACTCTGAAAGGCAAAACTTTTATATGTGTGCCAGTAGTACAATTTCTACAGCTTCTTGAAAATATTATTTATAAAGCTATTCGAGCAACTAAAAAGTAGAATTATTTCTTTAACAAAAACAAAACTGTCTTTAAACTAAAAAGCAAAAAATTGAATATTTTCTACAACACCTTGAAGTTAGTGGCAAGTAAATCATAAAAAATAAACAACAAGAAAATTGCAAAATGCACCTTCATGTGCTTCATGATTGACTGTAATTAATGACTTCAAGATGTTGTACAAAATATTTACTTTCTTTTAAACTGATGGTTACTAGATATCTTTGGTCTTCGCAAATGTAAAACTTGCTGCTGATTCTATATATATACTATAATATATCCTATTTTCATATAGTATATTATTATTTTTCACTTATTCTTGGAATGTTTCATATTATTTATTGTCTTCACGGCCACCATTGTCTTAATATCTTCCTTAGGTTAGGGGGTTGCCTGGAAGAGGTCGCTTTAATCGATAAGGCCGCCCTTTGTTCAACATTTACTGTACTTAGTTTTAATTTTTGCTGAACAATAAAGTGTTTTCATTCATTCATTCATTTACTTTTCCTTTTTAGTTTGAAGTTGATTTTGTTCTTGTCCCATTTCTATCGAAATTGAAAGTAAGACTCTTGTAATTACAGCTCAACAATATTTTTATAAATATTCTTCTGTTGTAATTTCTCTATATCCTTTATATGAATATGCTTCGTTTCAGATGAGCAAACGCGTTGAACAAGCAGAACGCGAGAAGGACGCCGCCGTGATGCGTTACGCGAGCGTGGAGTGTGCGAAGATCGAGGCTAAACGCGCCGCGGAGGCTTCCGCAAAAGCCGAGAAGGCAGCCCTCGCTGAAATGGAACTCCTGAACAACAAGCTCAAGTCTGCACATGCCGAGAAGCAGAGGATATGCCAGTTGTATGATGATAAGGTACGTTTTTCGTATTGTATCCATAGTCATAAACTGACAGAACTCACCCAGAAAAATGTCTGTATATTCAATATCGAGCAGTTCACTTTTTCGACGATCTCATACTCATAGATGGCCTAGAAACGCTTGGCATTCAAACAGACTTTGCATTTCTTTGTGTATTCTACCATCTGTATAATATGGTGTGGTCTGTGGAACTATTTGGAATGGTACCTTTGTCTTCTTTCTGTCACCACATCGCTCGCTATTTGCTGGGTGGTTGTCCCCTCTTCCTTGTGAGGTTTTCCCACAGTGTGATAATCTGGGTGGCAGTTGCTACTTCCAAATAAAACTTGATGTGGACTGTATGACTTATTATTTTGAAATTGACAATTAATTAAAAATTATACATAGATGAGTAACAGAGAATACTGTGCTAGTTGGCAGAGAGAGAGTAGTGCGATTGAGTACCATTAAGTGCATGTGCTTGTGCATGGCTCTGGCCACCAAGGCCGCTTCTTATATCGCATGTTCCATCCGACGCCTAGCTGCTAACTGTGCGAGCTACGGGCGTCGGCGGTATGCGAGGTGTGGAGGGAAGGTGTGCTCCGGCGAGCGAGTCAGGGTGGTGCACTCTGTCTGTGTCCGCAACATGGGATTTTCCAAAAAAGGTGGCATAAAATTTTGAGGCTCGAGGTGCATGTCTCCTATCATCAGGTGGGCCGTCGTCGGCCTGTCTGCTATACTGTCCTCGAGTCATATTCTGATTCACGATCCCTGGATTTCTTTAAGAGGGGGATTGAAAATGAACAGAAAACATGGCAAATTGCCCATGATAAGGATGCGAGATTATGTAGAAACGTAATAAATTTACTACGCATTATTTATTATGCATTTAAATAATTGATTACTAATGGTGGGGCTTCATCTACGTTAATGTTAAAGATTTAGATGTGAGCGAATGCATGTATATACATATATTATTTGTCAACATTTTACATAATTAAAAATATCGCGTCTCAAATAAGCATTAAACCCATCGCCTTATCTGAGTGAAACGGCTTAATCTTTGACGCTGACCTAGATGACGCCCCACATTTATGGATACTGTAGGGGTTGACTTATGTTGTGTGGTGCGTTTATGATGGTTACCCTGTTGGATAGGGGGACGCACCAGTCACCACTAGGCGAGAGCCCAGGGCTCCATCGCCACGGGAGTTACGCTCGACCGCTTGACAGGAGAGTAATAAATAAGACCACGTCTGTTGTACTCTCTATGTAAATATTGCTTAATTAATTTAACATTAAACCTAAGACTATATATACAAAAATCTTAACTGCTACATGAAAATATGTAAAACCCTAAACATGTTCGTAGATGCATCTCCGAAGGTTTTCTGTTTTTTGTTATAACAGATTTTGTCACATACATGGACAATTTCAGTTTTAACTTAGCTTTTATGTAGCAATAAATTGTTCCATGTACGTGACGTAACAGATACCCTTAATATATAAATAATGAGTTAATGATGTACAATTCCAGTGCCATGAATTGATGAACAATGAGCGCGATTTGGCGAAAGTGCGCGAGGACATGCGCGAACTGGAGGGACGCCTCAAATGGACGCAGAGCAAACTCAGGATGGAGATGGACGCATATAAGGTGTAACTTAATAATAAAACTGATCTTAATAATCATTTCCAATTATTTATTTTTGTGTGGAGGATATTAAAATTATATACAGCAGAGTATGAGCAAGACAGTACGTTTTTGGTAGTCATTTGGTGGTAGTGTAAAAGCTATAATGTCTGTCTGTATGTCAGACAATTGAATGTACATTATCCATATCCCTATTAATATTATAAATGCGAAAGTAACTCTGTCTGTCTGTCTGTTCCGTTTTCACGTAAAAACTACTGGACCGATTTGGCTGAAACTCAGTATATATATATTTTCGATGCCGAGAATGAACATAGGATATTTTTTATCCTGAAAAATGGGATAGTTTCCGGGATAAAAATATATTTGTCTTTTTGTTTGTTATCCTTTTATGGAAAGACTATTGGACCGATTTGGCTGAAACTCGGTACATATATAATTTGAATACCGAGCGTGCCCAAAGGATACTTTTTATCCCGGATAATGAGATACATTTTGGGATAGATTTATGTAAAGTTTATCCCGGAAACTAGGACAGGTTTTGTGATTTTGTCCATTTCGTTCACTGGGTCTACTGGGTCCACTGGGTCCACTGGGTCCACTGGGTCCACTGGGACCATTTCGAACACTTGGTCCACTTGGACCATGTTATCTATTTTGTCATTTTTGTCAAGTTTTGTCATTTATGTAGTTTACATATAGACGGGGGTGGTATAGTTTGCGATATAAAATGAAGTGACTCTTTCGGGGGCAAATACATACAAATTTAATACAATGTAACCTGTACCACTTGCTTTTTAAACAAAAGATACGCACTAGAGGTTGACTCTAGTTAATATTATAAATGCGAAAGTAACTCTGTATGTCTGTTCCGTTTTCACCAAACAACTACAGGACCGATTTGGCTGAAACTCCGTATATATACATTTTCGATGCTGCGGATAAACATAGGATACTTTTTATCCCGAAAATGAGATATTTTCCGGGATAAAAATATATTTGTCTCTCTGTTTGATATGCTTTTATGGAAAAACTACTGGATCGATTTGACTGAAATTCGGTATATGTGTAATTTTAATACCGAGGGTGGACAAGGGATACTTTTCATTCCAGATAGTGGCATAAGTTTGAGGATAGATTTATGTAAAGATTATCCCAGAAAGTAGAATAGCCTTTTAATTTGTGACTAGAGTTTACCCCGCGACTCTGCCGCGGGTCGAACTCTAGTTTAAATATATTTACATATTTTAAAGCATCGTTACTCAACTTGGAGTTCGCGACCATTATGGGGGGTCGCGTTTGTTATTAAAAGGTATCGCAGTCTATTAAAAAAATAAGACATTTAAAATATTATTAGCATTCTCTAGCGGTCCAGGTCCAGACTTTTTACTTAACTTTTTGGTTTTTTCGTGGGTCGCGACATAAAAATCGTTGAGAAACAATATTCTATAGGCAGACAAGTATTCTCAATGTATTAGCAAATAGGTTTTTTTTATTTTTTTTATTTCAGGAGTTCAGCAGACAGGCAGACGGCCCACTCGATGGAAAGCGGTTACCATCGCCTATGGACATTTGCAACACCAAAGGTGCTACAAATGCGCTGCCGCTCTCTTAAAGGAAACTGGAACCTGGTCACTAATGCCGGAACACAACACAAGGTTGTTATGGCGGCATACTCGAGACCAGGGGTGGTCGCCATCCAGTCGAGCAAATACCCTACCACCTGGCTGTGGGTTGTTTAGTCGCCTCTTACGACAGGCCGCCCGGCCGCAGGAAATTGTATTCTTTCTCCGTTCCTGCAGGTCGAATATTTGCTATATCATAATTAATATTCTTAAATATAAAACATTTAAGTTTTCGCTAAAAAACCATTTGTATAATAAATATTTGACTCGAACAATTACAAGAAAATTACCTAATATTATGTCTATTTAAATGAAGTCAATATTTAAAAGTAATATCATAAAAATACAGTTATATTTTATGGCTACGTTCTAGAAGAGACTCACAACGACCATGTTCACGATCGCAATTTTTCCGTTCCACTTGCTTGCGGGCGTTGCAATCATAAACACGAGTAGAACGGATTATGGGGCGTTGATGTTATAAACGACAAAATACACGAATTTCATTGGTTGATTTGAAAGTCGCGCCTTTTTCAATGTCAACAGATAGAAAGAATTAATGCTCTGTGTTCAACGCCCTCTTCGACCCACCCCTTAACATGGGTCGTTGTGAGCGCTGTGTGATCGAAAATGATGACGTCATTAGGGACGTTTTCGCCACGACCACAACCACCGCGGTCCCCATGTGGAACGGTGTTGTGAGATACTAAAGGAACGCGTCCATAATTGGTTTATAATGAAAGAAGAAAGAAAGAAAGAAAGAAAATGTTTTATTTAGGACAAAAACTAAATTAATGTAAATAGAAAAAGAAAAACAAAATAAGTCCTAAATTGGACCCAGTCTCAGCATAATGCTAGCCAACAAGGACTAGCGCTGTTCTTCCGTCTGGGACCAAAAAGTGAAGTCACGGTGGACAATACAACACATAACAACAAATAAATATATTAATCAAATAATTGTTCTGTTAACTATCACAAAGTATTAAAGCTCTTGCTTACAAAATTATAGTCATTATTATTAAAGTAAATATTTCAATATAAATGCTAGAGTGTTTGTTAGGAGAGTGCCGAGCGTGCTGAGAAGTTGTCCCAACAAGTATCCGAGTTGGAGGCAGCGAAAGAGGTGGCGGCTACCAACGCTACGGACACGCTTAGGGCCAAGCAATTAGGTAAATATACAATGTTTTGATAGAAATGTTCAGAGACAATCATTTCTTTTGTAGTGTGTTTCTTTGAAGACCACAGGCCATAAAAACGGGCCGGACATTTGGCGGGCTTGCGTGGGGCCATGGCCTTCCCATGAAGGCCAACACGTAGAGACAAATTTAATGCAAATGTGGTGTGATACTGACCGGCGATTATCCTTGTCTACACCATATAATAATGCACCCAAGGACAAGCCCCGGCCAGTGTAGGACTATTGTGGGAAATGAGGACAAAAAGTACCGGGCTATTGGGGTGAACTGCTAGTGGTACTAGGGATCATGGAAAAATGGGCAGACGGTGAGTCGCCACTCCCTGCATGGGCCCCCAAAGAATGCCATAGAAGACAACACGGGTCGACATCGGTGTGAGTGGCCAAGGGGTGTAGAGAGGTAGGCTGCAGTTTCACCGAAGATACTTCTGACGTGATGCCATTTCTCTCTTCCAACCCTGAAGCTTGAGTCTTAGCTCTAGCGATCTCCACTCCGTGCCGGCTGGCTAAGGCAAGCACGGAGGCGGGGGCCTTGCCTTGGCCCCCGGAGTCGAGTCCGAGATGTCGCTACTCACCTAAGGCTTCGCCACAAAGCCCCCCTGCGGGTTATTAATATTTTTTTTTTTATTAATATTCCCTTGCAGAGGCAGAATTGAAAGAGTGCAGAGCGGCGCTGATCCTATGTAGGCACGAAAAAGAGGAGTTAGAGAAACGGTACACGTCCACCTCCCAGCAGCTCGACGTGACGACTAAAGAACGGGACGCGGCAAAGGACGCGCTCGCCACGGCAACTCTACAGGTACCCTCATTTAGGCTTAGAACGCACTACGATAAAAAAAAACGCGCGGTTTAGGAATAACTGGAAACGCACAGCGGTTGGCTTTTTTGATTAATTTTATTTCTTTACCGCAACGTATTTCAAAATAACAAAGGTCACATAAATAGTTATTGTAATAAATTTATTATTGAATATACTTTACATAAGGGTATACAATAATATTTTTTTATTTGATTGCTGGAGTACAGCAGACAGGCTGACGGCCCGACTGTGATGGCAAGTGGTTACCGTCACCTATAAACATTTGCAACACTACAGGTGCTACCAATGTGCTGCCGAACTCGTAGGTTGGGCTGGAACCTGGCCGCTAATAACGGAACACAAGGTTGTTATGGCAGCATACTCTAGTCTGGGGGTGGTAGCCATCTAGACGGGCTAATACCCTACCATCTGGCTGAATAGTAAGTAATACAATAGTAGTAAATAGTCATCGGCAAGTCTTCTTTACTTTCTTCTGTTGGTCCTTTTGATAGAGAAGGTTAGTAAGTTCCACTTTGCTTTAGCTTTGATTAATTGGCAATGTGCGTGTCTCCTGATTTTTATTATTATTTAGATGGCCCTTATTTCACAAGCGTTGTTAAATTGTACTATCTAAAAAGAAAGAAAGAAAGAAAGAAAAACTTTATTTGCAGAAATAGCGACGTAATTACATTCCTTATGCATTTTTATATACAAAGCATATTTTGAGAATTTGTACGCCGCATTTTCTCGGCATATTGCTGTGCCGGAATTATATCCGACACAACGCGGGTTTTCAGTGCAAACCTTCCTTTTGGCGTAAGAACAAAACGACCCAATTTTGTTACTAAAATAATAAATAATAATCTCCGTATACCTAATTTCTGTTAGCAGATGTTTATCTGTTTAAATGCAGCAATCGTGTTCTGCAGACGAAACAATTTATAAAATCAATTAGTGTTTACAACGCATTTCTTTTTTATATAAAATTTATCTTTTAATGGGGAAATCATGTATTAACACATCTATAGAAAACTTGCTATCACCTACGACTTTGTTCGCGTTTAATTTTTTACGTGCTATATGAATTATGAACCATAGAGATGCTTCGCTCGTGTGCGTAACGTTTCGCAAGGTTTTTGAGTTTTCTTGCATTGTGGGGATTTGGAATTAGCTCCCAGCTGAGGTTTTCGCACGGCGCTAAGATATAAGGTTTCTCAAAAAAGGTCGTAAAATTTTTTCGAGACCGGCAGCGCGTTGGGGACAACTCTGGCGTTGCAAACTTCCATAGGTGACTGTATATACATTCTATGAGGTCGGTCTGTCTGCTGTACTCCAACTTTAAATAACGCTGAGACATTTTCATCTTTATTTATTGCCAAAAGCTTAAATAAGAATTTTCATGCCCCTTGAGAAATTATGTGTTAAATTTTGCTCATTTATTTTAACTCCCTACAAGATTATATTTTGAAGATAAAAGGTAACCCATGTCCGTCCCCCGGATAAAATCAGCCCTTGCTAAATTTAATTAAAATTCGTTCAGCAGCTTAGAAGTAGAAAGTTAACAAAGTGCATTAATTTCATTAGTTACTGTTTAAATGAGGCTATGTAACGTGGCACGGCACCCCAGATGTTATTTTTATAAAAATTGACGCCACTTTTCTCATACTCTTTTGTCTTCTTCTGTTTATCTTGTAATCATGTACAGTTTTACACAACTAATGATTCCTCCCGATGTACCTGTGCAGTAGACCAATTTTAGAAGCGAGTGTAAGAATCATGTAAGCGGAACAGAGCTACGATACCATTTTCGCTAGCGAATAAATTTCAGTATGGATTATTTCCATGTCGGAAACGAGTCTGCCTTTTTTGCGCAAACGAAAACTGCCGATCGGAATTATAATTTGCATAAAACTGTAATATTAAGTTTAATAAATGTTTTTATATTTATACTAATATTATAAAGAGGAAAGATTGGTTTGTTTGCATTGAAAAGGCTCCGAAACTACTGAACCGATTTGAAAAATTCTTTCACTGTCTACAAGTTTTTTTTTTTGAAGCGGTGGAAATGCATTTCGCACACTACCGGGTCCTTTACTAGGGATTAGACCAGAGCGACGAGTGGTGAAACCACGAATGGGCACCAGAGTCAAATCGCCGGCTTGTGTGGAGACTCGAAGACTCATTACTCCACTAAAACCACCCTCCTCCCATCTGCCCCGCGCTTATGGCAGGAAGAGCGTGAGACTTAGAACGTAGTTACGCCCACGCTGGTTGTTGGCAAGCTACACTATCCTCGGGTGACATGGCTATATTATATTTAAAAAAAATAAATTACTTTTTTATTAAATACCCGTGCGAAGCCGGGACGGGCCACTAGTCCTTAATAAGCTCTTTTCAATACCCACAAACACTAAACCACTGTCGATCCTCAATATTCTAGATCTACTTTAACAAGAGATTTTTAGTTTGTCGATTTAAAAATATATCCATAGACGACGCTAACCATGTTCCATCTGGTGGACCGTTGTCAGGTAACGTACAAACAGACAGTTTCATCACATTTATATATATTTACAAATTAATATAGATATTATATTTAGATTGGTTATTTTGATAAGGCTCAGTTTTCTTGTGGCTCTGAGCTGGAGTAGGTAACTATGATACGTCTTTATTGTGGTTAACTTATTAACATTATGAATATGTAAGATTGGTAGCTTTTTAATTTATTGCATTAGTTCAGCAGACAGGCAGACGGCCCACTTGATGGAAAGCGGTTATCATAGCCTATGGATATTGGAACACCAAAGGTGCTACAAATGCTCTGCTGCTCTCTTAAGGGAGACTGGAACCTGGTCATTAATGCCGGAACATAACTCTAGGTTGTTATGGCGGCATACTTTAGACCAGGGGTGGTAGCCATTCAGTCGGGCGAATGCCCTACCACTTGGCTGTGGGTTGTTTTGTCGCCTCTTATGACAGGCCGCCCCAACGCAGGAAATTGTATTCTTTCTCCGTTCAAACTCCGTTTATAACATTTAAAAAAGAGAAAAATGTGAAGGTTCTATTTCGGATGTAGAATAGAATAGAATATATTTTATTGCAAAACATTAAAATACAATTCAAGAAGTTTAAGTACAGAAGACAATAGGCGGTCTTATCACTAAAAGCAATTTTCTTCCAGACAACCTCAGGATGGATTACAGAAAAATTGTGTAACATGTGGTTTTTTGCAATATAACTAGAATATAAAAGTATATACATAACATTTTGAAATGGCAAGTATAATAAATATAGAAATGAGACATAGATTACTCGAAAGTTTTGGCTTTATTATACAGCAATAAATTAATCCACGGACGTGACGGTCATATACTGGTTTTTCCAGGTGTCCCAACTGACGGAGAACAACGCGCGGCTTGAGGAGGAGGCCGCTGAGTTAGCTGCTTTGAGAGCTCAAGCGGCCTTGGCTGATACACTCTCAGCACAACTGCAGAGGTGGGAATCGAGTAGAATAATGTCACAATCGTGGAATTTTCCATGATAGTTAAAAATGGATTCACCCAGTACTCTTGTAGTGGATACACTTACCACATTCATAGTTGTAGATATTTTTATATTTTTAACTTTGTTGGTTACCACGCGCTCGGCTTTCCAACTTCGTTTATATATTTCTATTAGAAACTTTCGTAATAAAACTTGTCTATACTAATATTATAAAGAAGTAAACTTTGTGACGTCGTAGGGGGTAATCTCTGCATCTACAAAATCGACTTTAAAAATTCTTTTACTGTTTGAAAGCTACGTTAAAAGGGAGTGTCATAGGCTATATAACATGACGCTATATACCACGGGAGCGGGACAGAGCGCGGGTGAAACTGCACCGGGCCGCTAGTATTTAAATATAATTCTCTCATAAACAAAAGTAGATCAAGTTCAAGGTCAATCCTTTGGCATTTGGCTTTTGAAGTTTGAAAGTACTTTAAGAAAAACATAGCAACAACATCTTTTGATTTACGCTATGTTTATTATTCATGTATAATTCACTTCAAATTTCTTATTTATTTATTTAAATTTAATTTATCAATTACTTAATAATCTACTTTTGTAATTGTTAATCAATGCCTATATAGCTGTGTTAGCCAGGACATAACGGTACGACTAACCAATGAGAGGTGTGTATAAAACTCGCTCTCATTGGTGGGAATTCAAAAATGTAAAAAGGACACGGGTTTTAAATTCAGTTAGGAGAGAGACGTTTTGTGCTACTGAAAGATACTAAAGTGAAAATAAAAGCCAGTTTTAAGTTCGAAGTTATATTTATTCAAGAGCCTTACGTCACGTCCAATATCATAGCACTCTCTTCACTTTATTCTCTATGTTCCCTTTATGGGTCTTAATGAGACTAAATGAAAGTGTACTTGTGGCAACTGGAAAAGGCACGTTTGCCAGTCCCGTGTACACTTGCACTTATAGTGTTCTTTTTTCATTAGGTGCTCTTTTATTTAGTATTGTTACGTCACGTACGTGGAATAATTTATTGCTACATAATTAGCAAGGTTTAAAACTGAGTAGTCCATGTATGTGCCGAAATCTGTCAATACGAAAAGAGAAAACCTTCGGATATGCATATACAAGCATGTTTAGGTTTTACATATTTTCATGTAGCAGTTAAGATATTTTTATATATAGTCTTAAGTTTAATGTTAAATTAATTAAGCAATAATTGCATCTAGAGTACGACACGCATTGGCTTAACGATTGAGCCATGGGCTCCAGTGGTGCGTCATCCCATCCAACGGGGTAACCAACATAGACGCACCACTCAACTTATTACAACACCCACAAGTATAATTTTTTACTTTTCCTTATTTATTTGTTCTTGTAATGTATATAGAAAGAAATAAAAATCATTTTTTGGTCACACATGGCGATGAATTAAACGATGTATCTCCATACCAAAAAAGAAGTCTCGCGATGGTACAAAATAGGTGCAGTTTAGCGTGTGCCAGGCAATAGGTGCCTTACACTGGTTTTCAACTGCATCCTAGGATGTACGGATGTTGTATCGTTATTAATATCTATAAATATATAAAGTTCTTCTAATACATTTCTCATGCCTGTACGTATATTTTATTACTTTTATATCTGTTTGTGTTACAGGGAGACAGAGCGCGCGATGCAAGCGGAGGAGGCGCTGAGCGTGGAGCGCGCGCTTGCCGAGACCTGCGGGCGACGGGAGGCGGCCGCGCTCGAGCACGCCGCGCGCCTCACCGCGCAGCACGTCGCGCACCGCGCCTCCACGCAGCACCACGAGGCCAAGGTGCGCCACTCTCAGCGTACAACTTGGACAGGTGATCGAGACAGTGTACTGTGACATCAGTGAAACAGGGAACTGGCATCAGTGAGACAGGAGACTGTGACACCAGTGAGATAGGGGACTTGTGACATGACGCCAAAGTGTGTCACTCTCGACGTGCAGTTTAGACAGGTGATCGAGACAGGGGACTGTGACACGACGCCAAGGTGTGTCACTCTCGGCGTACAGTTTAGACAGGTGATTGAGACAGGGGACTGTGACATAAGTGAGACAGGGGACTGTGATACGACGTCAACTTGTGTCACTCTCGACGTACAGTTTAGATACTTGACCGAGACAGGGAACTGGAACATCAGTGAAACAATGGACTGTGACAAGTCAAAGTAGACTTTAGATGCATGACGGAGACAGGTGATCGAGTCACGAGATACAGACCCTGACATGTGCCAATCTTGAGGTAGGGTTTCGATACGTAATGAAAACATAAACGAGTCACGAATTACAGGATCGTGACATGAGACAAGGGACTGCAACACAAGACGCCAAGGTGCATCAGTTTTAAGGCTGGGCATAATTTATAATATTTGCAGGCGCACGCGTTGGCCGTGGATAATGCGTCGCTGCGCGAGCGCATACAGGCGTTGGAGTCCGAAAGCGCCCACCTGAGATCGGCGCTGACCAACGAGACCGACAAGCGGAACAAGGAGAACAGGGTGCTAGCCAGAAAAGTGAGTTATTAATCAGTCCGTAGTAAAACTGAATTTAAACTGTAATGGTTCCCTAGTAAAGAGAATTTCGTTAGAATAACTTAAAATAATTTTTGTGACTGTGTCATGCAGATGTAGCCAAGCATTTAATGTGTTACTTTAGATGTGACATTGTCAGTGACATTAAACATTGATGGATATATAACTCATGTATATACCCTGATGTAGCTTTTCAGTAATGGCGTTATTAATAAGGTTATAAGTAAGTCGCATTTGGACACAGTCACTAACACTAATGCAGGTGGAGCAGGGGCATAAAGCGAACTAAGACCGGATGTGCGCTAGACAGCCATATTTGCTTGTGTAGGTTAAGGAAGTGGGAGTGGGGGTCGACAGGCTGCATTCATGAACAGTGAGAGTAGTGGAAATCATTATAAAATTAGAATTGGTTATGACGGTATATCCTTAGAAATGCTAGTTATGACTTTACCTCATACATTGCAATATATCACCGATATAGTAAATAAGTCAATTATATCCTCAAAATTTCCTGAGTTATGGAAAATCGCTACTGTTAGGCCGATACCTAAAAAGTCCAATCCGACTGATGTTACAGATCTTCGACCTATTAGTATTCTTCCTTGTCTTTCTAAAATTTTGGAAAAGGTAATCTGCAACCAATTAACTGTTTATTTGGAAAAATATAGCTTATTACCTGCATTACAGTCGGGGTTCAGGCAAAAACGTAGCACTTCAACTGCACTTCTAGATGTTACTGATAATATTATCTCAGCCCAAGATAAAGGCATGTGTACTCTTTTAGTGCTGTTGGATTTTTCTCGTGCTTTCGATGCAATTAACATAAACCTTCTGTTGTGTAAACTTACTTATTATGGTTTTGACCAAAGAACTATTCTTTGGTTTCATAGTTATTTGACAAATCGACAACAGTTCGTAGAATTAAAGACAAGGAATGGGAATTGTGTATCATCCCCACTCACTGCGTTAAATAGAGGTGTCCCACAGGGATCTATTTTGGGGCCTATTCTGTTTATTCTTTATAGTGCGGATATCATTAATTCAATTCATAATTGTAAATATCATATTTATGCTGACGATGTCCAGATTTACATCTCATTTAAGCCACATGATTATCAACAAGCTATTAACGATCTAAACGAGGACTTACAACGATTATCTAAATGGTCTAATAATAATTGTTTATTATTAAATCCTAATAAAACTAAATATTTAGTCTTTGGTACAAAAAATCAATTAAAGAAATTGCCTTCAGCCTTAAATGTTACATTGATGGATAAACCTATTGATAGAGTAAACGATTCGCGTAATCTTGGACTACAATTAGACGCACACCTAAGATTTGAAAAACACATAGCTGAATCTGTAAGAAATTGCTTTTATCGCCTTAAGATCCTATACAAAATAAGGCCATATCTGGCAGTGGATTTACGTGTACAGCTTACTGAATCACTAATCCTCTCGAAATTGAACTACGCTGATACAGTTTATGGACCTCGGCTTTTAAACAAAACTGATCGATTAATCCAGCGCGTTCAAAATGCTTGTGCACGTTTCTGTTTTTCAGTACCTCCAAGGAGCCACGTATCGCCGTTTCTAAACAAGCATCATGTACTGAAAATGAAACTGAGGCGCAAACTGCATTTGGCTTGCCTTCTCTTTGGTGTCCTTAAGTACAAAGAGCCACAGTACTTGTATAATAAGCTCAGCTGGGTAACCAGAGGAGGGGTAGTCAAAGGTAGACAATGCTCCCGCCAACTAGCGTTTCAGTTTCATAAATTGACATGCTTTAGGGGTAGCTTCCGTTATGCTGCATCTAAGATATGGAACAATATACCACCACCTTTAAGACAATTACATCACTCAACTGTCACGTTTCGCAAGAACTTAAAGAACTACCTCTTAGATGAGCAACGGAAACTAGAGAACGTTAATGTCAATCTTACTTATATATTATAATTTTTGTCTTCTGCCTCTACTATACTATTCTGTTTATAAATATGTATTTTACATCTCATATATACCGTGTGTATCATATATAATGAATATTTATTTTATCGGTATCCCCACAATATTTGTTTCTAATTTTCTGTGTACTAATATTTATTATGTTTATATTAATTGTATGTATATCTATGTATGTAATTTATATTATTCATGCTATATATATACATATATATAAATAACAGTGCGACATCCGTCCGTCCCAGGGTGCAGTTGAAAACCAGCGTCAGGCACCTGTTGCCTGGCAAATGCTGAACTGCACCTATTTGGTACCATTGCGAGACTTTTTGGTATATATCACCGTACTGGAGGCCAAGATGGCCCAGCAGGACGCCACCTCCACTAGGACGGGTGAGGCCATTTGTGGGAATATTTACTTAACAGGCGTCTTAAAGCTAGGCTTTATTTTATATTCATTGCTATATGTCTCGTTGTGTGATGACCAAATAAACATTCTAAATATCCTAAGGTTTAAAAGAACGTTTTTAGTTTACGCTCGTGTGCGCTACAAACGAGCGTAGATTATAATAGATTTAGGAAGTGGTAGAGGCCAAATAAGAAGTTGGAATGGGAGAAAGTGTTTGCTGACGAAAAAACACAGGAGCGTCGATAGAAAGCTGAACAGAAAACTACAGAGGGCCATAGAGAAGCAAAAAGCTAGAGGCCATAATAACCTAACAGGACCCCACTCGGAAGCGTTTACAGATGTTGTAGAAGTAGGGATGCCACATAAACTAAGTGTTCATGTGTGAGTCAGAAAAGCCATTACCTTCACTTGCTCTTTCAAATATCCTTTCAGTGTTAAGATATAGTATTTTTGTCTATTTTTTTGTAGGTTCAATAACGTCTTTAAGCAGCGGTGAGGGTGCGGCCCAAGAAGACCGGCTGCAAAACGGGCACTCAGACAATTTGCCCGACATTCAGGTATATATATATATGAACTCCATAGGCCAGGGCCACAATTCTGACCAGGATTCACCCGAGTGCAGTGCACGATAGGGCGTCCCCCGCAGGCGACGCTCACCGATGCGCCCCCGTCGGTGTGGATTCTCGCGCATGCGGCGAAGGGGGCCGCCACCCTTCACGCAGCGCCAAACCTGGCGGGTCGAGAGGAGCAGAGTGCCGTATAGGCACGTGGAATGTGAGAGGTGGAATGAAAGATAAGATGGACGAAATGATTGATATAATGAATGAGAGAAGCCTGGATGCCTTATGTCTGACAGAGACAAAGCGGAAGGGGTGCGACGTCGATGACCTCCCCGGTGGCATGCTTGCTCTGTGGTCCGGCGTGGACCTGGACGAGCGTGCAAGTGGGGGGGTAGGCGTCTTACTCTCATCCCGCTTTGTGTCTGGAGTAAAAGCTTATTGTCTGGTGAACCCGAGACTTCTCTGGGTCCGCCTAAAACTGGGGATCACGCGAGTTTTTCTGGTCGCAGCTTATGCTCCCGTAAGCTCAGCGGATCCCCAAGAACTCGAGAAGTTTTGGGAGTCTGTAAGAGAAATTCTGGATCTGGCTGAAGGGAACGAAAGACTAATTATGTGTGGTGATCTTAATGGCTGGGTGGGGACCAAACGAGACGGCCTTGAGGCTGTCCTTGGACCCTATGGTGACAAGAGAGTGAACGATGCTGGTAGGCCAATCATAGACGTATGCATGGAAAGAAACTTGCTTGTGTCGAACACCCTATTCCATCATAAGGATATTCACATGTATACATGGAGAATGAATGATCAGAAAAGTATGATTGATCTGATTTTAATTGATAGTCGCCTCCGAAACACAATAATGGATACAAGAGCCTACAGAGGCCCCACTCTTGAAACGGACCACTACCTGGTGATAAGCCGGTTTGTGGGCCTTTTCAAGAAGTGGAGACACTGGCGAGTGCGTACCAATTTCGGGGAGCTTGAAAGAATAAAGTGTGAAAAATTGGAAGATGTTAGTGTAAGGAGTATGTATGCGCGCCTAGTCGAAGAAAGGCTTGCAAAAGCGGACTTCTCCGACTTAGATGTGGATAATGACTGGGATAGTATGAAAGAAAGTATAGTGGAAAGCGCAAAAGAAGCATGTGGATGCGCGAAGAGGCACATAACAACGAAAGGTGATGAATGGTGGGACGCGGATGTTAAATCCAGCGTAGAGAGAAAGAGAAAAGCCTGGCTGGATTATGTTGCTTCCTTGCAACAGAATGACAGTATGAAAGAGATGAAGAAAGAAATTTATCGCCTCTGCAAGAATGAAACCAAAGCTTTAGTGAAAGAGAAGCGTGAAAGAATAAAATTGAAAGAAGAAGAGAAGCTGACGGAGAACTTCGAGGCGAATACCAAACTCTTTTGGAGAGAGGTTAAGAAGTCTCGGGGTTGTTCGTCAGCTTCCAGAATGGAAAGAATAAAATCTAAAGCAGGGGACGTTCTTGCTAACCCACAAGAGGTATTAGCGCGATGGAGTGAATATTTTAGAGAAATGTATGATAATATCCCGGATGCTGGCACCACGACTGAGTCTGTGACCGACTCCGAGGAGTCAGCATCCGAGATCACTTTGGAAGAGATCGAATGGTCGATAAGAAGTCTGAAAAATGGAAAGGCAGTAGGAATCGATAGTGTGTCTGCTGAGATGATCAAATATGGTGGAACCTGCGTCCGGGACGCTTTCCTGTCCTTATGCAACTTGTGCTGGAGGACGGGAAAGGTTCCCAAGGACTGGAGGCGCGCTGTCATCGTGCCCTTGTATAAAGGCAAGGGGTCACGTATGGAGTGCGCCAGCTACAGGGCCATCAGTTTGATCAGCACAGCATCTAAAGTGTATGCGAAGATTATTGAAAAGAGAATGAGAGTTGTATCCGATGGATTACTGTGGGATGCACAAGGTGGTTTCAGAAATGGAAGGGGATGTATGGATCAAGTTTTCTCTCTCCGCAATATCGTAGAGAAGCAGCTGGCTATGGGCCGGAAGGTTTTCTGCGGTTTTGTGGATCTAGAGAAAGCATTTGACAGGGTTGTGCGGAAGGACCTCTGGGACATATTGCCCGGATATGGGATTAATGGCCAATTGATGCGTGCTGTGCAGTCCACTTATGAGGGGTGTATAATGGCACTCTGTTGTTCGTGCCAAGGCTTGAAGGGTGTTTATTATTGGAATATTTATTTATTGCATGAGTTCAGCGGACAGGCAGACGGCCCACCTGATCGAAAGCGGTTACCATCGTCTATAGACATCTGTAACACAAAAGGTGTTACCTATGTGCTGCCGCTATTTAAAGGGAGACAAGATCCTGGCCACTAATGCCGAAACACAACTCAACTAGGGGTGGTAGCCATCCAGACGGGCAAATTCCGCCTAGCTTTTATGTACGCCTTTATCCGTGCAGGAACGGAGAAAGAATACAATTTCCTGCGGCCCGGCGGCCTGTCGTAAGAGGCGACTAAACAACCCACAGCCAGGTGGTAGAGTATTTGCTCGACTGGATGGCGACCACCCCTGGTCTAGAGTATGCCGCCATAACAACCTTGTGTTGTGTTCCGGCATTAATAACCAGGTTCCAGTCTCCTTTAAGAGAGCAGCAGCGCATTTGTAGCACCTTTGGTGTTGCAAATGTCCATAGGCGATGGTAACCGCTTTCCACCAAGTGGGCCGTCTGCCTGTCTGCTGAACTCCTGCAATAAAAAAAAAATAAAAAAAATAGCTGTGGACTGTTTTTTCGCCACTTACGACAGGCCACCCGGCCTAAGGCCGTATTCTTTCTCCGTTCCTGCACGGATAAATGCTTTCATAGTCTACATATGGGTGTATGGTCAAATGACAAGTACAAACCCACTCATTTTTCTCTTTTCTTTCACCTTGTCCAATTATTTGGGGTCGGCATAATATCGTTTCGTTCCACACTTCTCTATTCTAGTACATTGTTTCTCATTGATTTTTATGTATATGACCCACGAAAAATCCAAATCGTTCAGTAAAAAGTCTTACGACCCTTTTGACTATAAAATTATTATAATACTTTAATTTTTTTTTTTATTGCAGGAGTTCAGCAGCCAGGCAGACGGCTTAATTGATGGAAAGCGGTTACCATCGCCTATGGACATTTACAACATCAAAGGTACTACAAATGCGCTGCTGCTCTCTTAGAGGAGACTGGAACCTGGTCACTAATGCCGGAACACAACTCAAAGTTGTTATGACGACATACTTTAGACCAGGTGTGGTAGCCATCCACTCGGGCAAACGCCCTACCACCTGGCTGTGGGTTGTTTTGTCGCCTCTTACGACAGGCCGCCCAGCCGCAGGAAATTGTATTCTTTCTCCGTTCCTGCACGGATAAGATAATAGTTATAAGGATAAGATAATTAATAGTTTATTTATATGGGTTGAATTGAATCTTTGTATATAGGTCTTATTTTTTAACAGACTGCGACCCCCTTCAATAACAAACGCGACCCCCGGGGTCGCGACCACCAGGTTGAGAAACAATGTTCTAGCATACGTCCTCTATGACACCACAAATCATCATGTCATCCACCATCGTCATTGTACATACATTTATTTTTTGGTCTACAAAATAAATGAACGTTAATTATTACAACTTTTTTAATTGCTAAAGTAAGCCGATAATATAAGATTAAGTTTTTTTGTGCCTCATTTTTATCGAAATTGAAAGACCAAAGTGAACATGTGTAATTTCGGCATTACAAACTATGCTACTTTCACTTTTATATGTTAGTCTCAATTGATTATTTTGTTATTTAATAGTGTAATATTAATCCTTGCCATAAACACCAGCAGTTTAATCCTGATTTCCATTTGAATTAGTTAAGTAGTTAGATAACAGCTTACGAATAAGTCCTTAATCATTTCGACAACAATTGGATAAAATATTGACATGGTAGAGGTATACTGGAATTGTTATCTTGTATTATAGAGTTGAGTAGGACATGATTTTAAAATGAATTTGAAAGAGTAACATAACATTTCGTACTGAACCAGTACAATGTATCACTTCAAATGAGGCGAGGAGATTTGTATCGTTTGTATCGCGAGTGTACATTTAAAGCGATGAGGCCGGTGAGGTGTTGAGCGTCATTCCCTCATTTGTCCCGTACAAAACTTCTAGTTCGAAAATGTTAGTTAAGAATCTGATATGATCGGCCTCGGTCACCTCATTTTACTAACAGAGTCATACATGTCATGTTGTCCCTCTTTTAAATGTAAATATCCGTAGAGGCGTTATTGTACTGCTGTCCTCGTTCCGTCCTTCCTCTTACATTTGACTCGTGAGTAGTAAAGGGACAAAAAAATTTGAAGTAGTATAAATTTAAATTTTGAGCCGTATCAGTACAAATCTATTATGTACGGGACAAATGTACTGCCTCACACGTGTACTACTCATCACTATTGTATTACAACTCTCTAAGCTGGCTCGAGCAGTACCACGCTGATACTCGTAATGAAGATAATGATACCAGCATGGCTCTACATTGACATATCATTGAGGAATAGGGTCAAAAAATTATTTGACGGATTTCGAAAGCACGTGACTCGAGGACTGCCTGTAATCTGTTTTATATGCCTTAACAAATAAATCTGTAACGTTTTTAATTTATTTAAAAAAATGCTGCAGGTCCGTGAACCGGACCGGCAGGCGTTGATAGAGCGGATAGTCTCCCTACAACGCGCGGCCGCGAGACGCGCGGAGCGGTGCGAGTTCTTGGAGGAGCACGCGCGCCAGCTCACCGGCGAGCTGAGGGCCAAGTCGAGGCTGCTCAGGTCTCTGCTGTGCGATCTGCCAGCCGGCGCTGTCACGTCCAGGAACATGGACCAGAATAAGGTAAGTACCTATTGCACTTGAATTGTATTATGGGAAGGCACCAGTAAAACCAATTCTATGAATACTTTATTTAGCATTGCACAGATCGGCTTAAAACTATGACACACAGCTGAAAAGGGGGGGTGGGGGGTCGAACGCAGAGCTACGGGCAAAAAATGTAACATGTTTTCTTTTTGTATTAAAATAGGCTAGTGTGTGAAATTCATAATACCAATAAGTATCTATCCATAGTTCCAAAGATTATTAAATTTATTTTTGAAGTGAAATCTTCTTTAGGCACGTTAGGCACTTTTGATTTGGGGAAAAAGTACGGAACTCGCGTGATCGTCACATATATACAGATTCCCGTGTCCTATATATACAGACTGAATTTTTCAAGTAGGACTTCAGGGCTGAACTATACGAAATAGCGAAAAACACTCAGAGTCTCGAGGCCGAGTAGTATTTTGACAAAAACAAAAGTATAATTAGATTTTTGAAAAAACAATTAACCTTGCCAGGAATCAACTCGACTCTACGCTTAGCACAAGAATGCTCCTAAAATATCTAACTTTTGTTATGGAAAATTTTTGCGAAATGACCCCTGTTCCGAAATAATTATAATAATCACAAATTAAAAAGCCCGATTTGACACTTAAGAATGTCTATAGAACGTAACTTTGAATGAAATCAACAAAACTGAAAGCCAATAACAATTAATTTATTTAGTTGATAATATACATATTTTTTACCGATTCATTATATAATGTTATAAAACATATTTCAATTATTATTCTCTTGCAAATAACGAAATAACGTGAAATTTTTATTAATTCTACATACATACATAACTTCACGCCAGTTCCCTTGCGGGGTAGGCACGAACAACAGAGCGCCATTCAGGCTTATTCCTACACACCTCACTTGCTTCTTTGACATTCATAGCTCTTGTCATGCACGCTCGTCTGTTCTTAAGGCTCCTGACATCACCTTCTGCTAGTACATACATACATACATAACTTCACGCCAGTTCCCTTGCGGGGTAGGCACGAACAACAGAGTGCTATTTAGGCTTATTCTTACACACCTCACTTGCCTCTTTGACATTCATAACTCTTGTCATGCAAGCTCGTCTGTTCTTAAGGCTCCTGACATCACCTTCTGCTAGTACACGATCAATTTGATCATGGAAGGTGTGTCGTGGCCTTCCACGACTTCTGCATCCATCCACTTTTGCATTGTATATCTGTTTAGTCATTCTTTCATCATGCATTCTTTCCACATGCCCGAACCACCGGAGCATTCCTTTCCTTACCTTCACCCCGACACTCTCTTTCAGAGCAACTCTAAGAGCGCCTAGAAGTTTACCTAGCGCTCCATTCACACTATTCCCCAAATTCACTCTTCTTTCTATATCAGCGGTGTACCTTCCATCCCTGCTAAAAGCACATCCGAGATATACAAACTCATTCACGTGCTCCAGCATAATATTATCGACCATTACCCTTGCATTCGTTCTGGTTTCTTCTCTTTCAATTATTAATTCTGTTATGTCTTATTAATCTATGACGAAATCCCTAAAACAGATACATACTAAGGCGTCTTATTTTTAATTTTTTTGTTGCTACCAAAGGGCTCTTGCGGTCCATTAACTCAATTCGATTCAGGAAAAAAACTATATACATATTTATTCCATAACCTTACTTTATTTATGTATTTATACTGAAACAATACTATAATACATAATTATACATATATGTATTGAAAACAAAACCTATTGAATCAATATATATTATACGGGTGAAATCATAAAAATTTCAATAGATTAATTGTGCGTGATAAATGCCTGCGGTACGCGAAAGTCGATGGGAGACAAAACTTTCGCGTTCCATATTGATTTTGTGAGGTATTTTTGTGACACAAAAAGTAATTAACTTAAAATAACTATTACGAAGTCGTATAATTTTAAATCGATTTCTCGTGTTAATCGATTTCCCTAAATATATTGTAATGAGAACTGTCAAATCGGGCTTTTTATTTTGTGATTATTATAACTATGACTAAAATGACAGCTGCGGTCGACCTTGTTTTATATTGCAAGTGTAGAGCATAGTGTTGTAGTATGGCTCATTCATAAGTGAATTGTTGATTCACACATGACTATGGCTTCGTTCCATTAGAGACTCACAACGACCACGTTCACGACCGCGGTTTCTCCCATTCCACTTGCTTACTGGCGTTACAGTCGTAAACCCAAGTGGAACGGTTATTCGACCCACCTCTTGATATGGGTCGTTGTTAGCGTTGTGTGATCGAAAATGATGACGTCATGTATGTCCCCAAAATAACCTTGCGTTGTGTTCCGGCATTAGTGATCAGGTTCCAGTTTCCCTTAAGAGAGCAGCTGCGCATTTGTAACACTTTCTGTGCTATAAATGTCCATAGGCGATGATAACCGCTTTCCATCAAGTGGGCCGTCTGCCTATCTGCTGAATTCCTGCAATAAAAAAATAGAAGTCATTAGTGACGTTTTCGCCACTACCACAACGACCGCGGTCGCCTTGTGCAACGGCTAACGGAGCATTTCGGGCGTTGTGAGTTACTAATGGAACGCTCTGTATGAATTGAAACCTATAGAATTTAGAAGCCATACTACAACGCTATGCTTCACGCTTGCAACATAAAAAAGGTCGATCGCACTTGTCCTTTTATTCTAGGTCAGTGCTTTTCAATCTTTTTGAAAACGCGACCCCTTTACAGGTTGAAAAATTTTGGCGGGTCCCCTTGGTCATGGCAGACAAAAAAGTTAGTAAATTAAAAGACTACGTATATATGTTTCTCTATTTTTCGTCCTGTATTAATTATTAGGACCTACATTCTGCAAAAAGCTACTGAGCTTAGAAAGCACCTAAATACGAGGTATAAATTTAAATTGCCTTTTCCCTTTCGCCGGCGAACCCCGAGCGAGCCTCTGCGACTCCCCTAGGGGCCGCGACTCACAGATCGAAAAACACTGTTCTAGGTAGTTGAAAATCATAGTATATATTAAAATGACTCACCCGGTATATAATTTACGCCATGGACCACGCTATTGTATTTATTAACTGTGAGCATAGCGATATTTGATGAAACAATTTTGTTTTTGCTTAATGCAAAGCCCAACAGGAGATTGACTAAGGTTAGTAACACTTTCTTTTCACCTCATCATGTTTTTATCACTATGGAAGAAGAATACTAAGAACAAGAATCGCCCAATAAAATGAAAAAAAAAAATATATTTAACATAAACACAGGGAACATAAAATTAATTATCAATACGGAACTGTCTTACAGGAGAAAGAAAGCAAGATAAAGACTTTATTTGAAAAAAATTGCGACGCAATTACATTGCTTACATCTTTTATGATGTGAAATGTATAAAAAATATCAAGTTTTGAAAATTTCTGCAAACAAGGTTTACAGTCATCTTATTGCTGTAAAAGCGTTCATACTTAACGTAAACAAAGAAAACAGTGTTTCTCAAACTTTGTTTTTTTATTTAATTAAATGTAGACTAATGTCTATTTTTTTTGTCATATAACAAAGAAAAATAATAAATAACTAGAAACGTAACAAAACGAGAAACTTAACCAAAACAACAAAAGTGAGAAGAAGTAAACGAAATTGTCCTGGAAACCGCACTGTCAACAAGCTAACCGATAGTAAAGATGGCGGATATAACCCTACAACGATATATTAAAAAGTGTTAAGTTCACATTAACTATACTATAGTTCGGTTGTGTTACAACAAAAGGAGCCGACTTTGAGAATCACATGTTTTTAAAGTTTTTTTAGCATGTAATGTTTCTAATTTATGTAAAAAGAAAAAAATAGATAATAATAATAATAATCTTTATTGTCAAAAAGTCAAATTTACATTATTTATGTTACTTACTGGTCTCAAACTAGGCAAAGCCTGTATTATGAAGACCTATGTTGATGTTTATAGCCACAGTGTGTTTGTGTGTGTGTGCGCGCGTGCGTGTGTCTGTGCGTGCGTGCGTGACTGCGTGCGTGCGTGACTGCGTGCGTGCGTGACTGCGTGCGTGCGTGACTGCGTGCGTGCGTGACTGCGTGCGTGCGTGACTGCGTGCGTGCGTGACTGCGTGTGTGTGTGTTTGTGTGTGTGTGTGTGTGTGTGTGTGTGCGGGTGCGTGTGTGCGTGTGTGTGTGTGTGTGCGGGTGCGTGTGTGCGTGCGTGTGTGTGTGTGTGTGTGTGTGTGTGTGTGTGTGTGTGTGTGTGTGTGTGTGTGTGCGCGGGTGCGTGTGTGTGTGTATGTGTGTGTGTGTGTGTGTGTGCGGGTGCGTGTGCGCGTGTGCGTGCGCGTGTGTGTGTGTGTGTGTGTGTGTGTGTGTGTGTGTGTGTGTGTGTGTGTATGTGTGTGTGTGTGTGTGTGTGCGGGTGCGTGTGTGCGTGTGCGTGTCTGTGCGCATTTTCGTGGCACACTATTTAGACAGTGATTTTTAGCACATTTTCAGTATCATAGTAAGTAAGACTGCTTAGCCAATTGCCATGCCTGAATAAATTTTTTAGCCTCTTTGACAGATTTATTTTTAATGTCACAGAATTTAACCACCACGTTATAGACTTGTGTGCTAGCGAAGGGTCTAGTGTGGTAGGCAAACAAGCATTTCACCAAGATACCCGGATACAAATTCTAAAATATATTTATAGTGTTCAAATTCAAAAGAATTAAATAAGTACGGCATACATAGTAGTACGAAATTGTTATTTAAAGTTTTAGCAGTGTATTACTTTTTTAGCTTTTCAAATTAATATTTTAACTAATGAATAATATTTGTTATGGTTTGTTTACAACTTGTCTCACCGTTCCTTGAATATGGTATAGATCTCTACAGAGTCTGTGCGCCAGGCCTTTGTACGGTGTAGCGTTAATTTCGTAACGTCTAACGATATCTATGATTACGCAGACGAAAGCAACCTAGACGTTCATTTACTCTATGGTTTTGTCAATGGAATATTTCCAGTAGCAAAATTAGGAATCATTAGATTCAATAAAATAACTACCGTAAAACACTTCATAAAATATATAATGAAGAATTTGATAAATTGGAGAATTTAGACGCGTAGACAAGCAGCGCCTCTATTGTCCAACAGTCATAATTACCTCTTGTCTTGCCTTATTAGTGCGTGGTAGTTGTTGCAACCGTAAATGTGATAATAGCATAATGCCAGTATTGAATAACCGATACTCATATAAAGAGCTTCGTAGCCATTATGGAGACAAACTACAATCTAATACAAATAACAAACCTTATAAATAACAAGGGTTTGCTTTGATCGTGGATGTTTTACTCACTCGTACTGTGGTAATGTTCAAGTACATTACTTATGTAGTCAACAATATTTCTATCTATCTATTTATCTGTACAGGCTGTCACATATTATTGTTTAAATAAATGAATTAAAATAAACATTTCAGAAGGAAATAGCAAAACTGGGTGGCGGTGCCATGGCGGCAGTATGGGGCGGGGACCCCAACGGGATGACGCTGGAACTCTCGTTGGAGATGAACAAGCGCTTGCAAGCGGTGTTAGAGGATACGCTGCTGAAGAACATCACGCTAAAAGTAAGGGGCAGTTCTCGTTGTTGAATTAATATTATTGTTTCATATATGCCGAGTTTCAGCCAAATCGGTCCTATAGTTTTCCCGTGAAAGCATTACAGGCGAATAGGAAAATATACTTTTGTCCCGGAAACTATCCCATTTTTCGGCTTAAAAAGTATTCTATGTTCGTCCTCGGCATCGAAAAAAATATATATATAAAGGCGACAAAGGGCGACCACTTATTTCTTCATCCCCCAAAGTTAGTCGACCGCGCTTGAATTCGTACTAACGATACACGTTTGCCTTAGAATGGTCTTCATCCATGAATGCCATTTCAAGTATATCGTACGATTCGTCCGGTTTCAGGCGAAACTTGAAATCGTATAAAATCATACCTCAAAAATGTTCCCGGCGCAGATCCATTTCTCAATGAGACACGATAATTTAAATTGGCTCAATGTAGAGGGAAATTTTGAAATTGGAACGCACATAGTTTTAGTTATAAATAATCATATTTTCAAAATTGATTATAACTGGCCAGTCTCTCATACGTAAAAACTCTCGCGTACATACGTACATACATACATAACTTCACGCCAGTTCCCTTGCGGGGTAGGCACGAACAACAGAGTGCCATTTAGGCTTATTCTTACACACCTCACTTGCCTCTTTGACATTCATAACTCTCGTCATGCAAGCTCGTCTGTTCTTAAGGCTCCTGACATCACCTTCTGCTAGTACACGATCAATTTGATCATGGAAGGTGTGTCGTGGCCTTCCACGACTTACTGTACTTAGTGTAATTTATAGCACCAGCAAAACTTATTTTGCGCAGTGCTCGCATATATATATATATATATATATATATATATATATATATATATATATATATATATATGTGTGTGTGTGTGTGTGTGTGTGTGTGTGTGTGTGTGTGTGTGTGTGTGTGTGTATGCGTGTGTGTGTGTGTGTGTGTGTGTGTGTGTGTGTGTGTGTGTGTGCGCGGGCGCGCGTGTGTGCGTGTGTGCGTGTGTGTGTGTGTGTACGTGCGTGTGCGTGCGTGAGTGCGCGTGTGCGTGCGCGTGTGTGTGTGTGTACAGACAGTACTAGTCTAGTAATATTTTACATAAAAGGAGGCGGAATCGCTTAATACAGGACATTCTACGTTCGTCCGTCTATATCAATATAATCAAGTGGTAACGATGGTGACTGCTAGTACTAGATAATAGTACGAAGGTTATGCATATACGATTTTTGTTATGTTATTATTAGATAATAGAAAGTTTTTATGTTCTATGAAATAAATGATGTAATTACGACCTTTTTGGTTTAACGTGCATTTAATAGAAATATCTAACTTAAAGTAAAATATCTTTCAATGTTGTGAAATCAATAAAAGTCTATGCCAACATATGTGTGTATATGTTTATATACTACCCGATCTAAAATTTAAGACATGCTCTTCGGCCAGGGTTCGAACCCGCGTCCTTTGAGTTTGGGGCACGAATGCGCTAACCACAGCTACCTCGGCTTTTTGCTGTCGATTGTGGCGATTTATTTATTTTCACTTCCTTTTTCTTTCAGGAAAACATCGACACCCTAGGAGCGGAAATATCGCGGCTAAAAGAACAGAAAAACGCAAGTAACGACTCGAAATAAAATTATCAATAAATATCATTATTTATGTGCATGGAAGAAGAATGGTGATAATAGCTCGGTGGAAATGTAGCTCTAAAAAGCTCCTATATCGTACATCGCCACAAGTCGTTCTTCCCTTGCGTTTTGATATTGCTAAACATCGCGATATTTTAAACAACTTTGAATGTTTAAAAAAAAAGTCTTAGAAAATCTTAATAGAAAATTGATTAACAAAAAAACAATTCAAGTCGTTTTAGAATTACTCTAAAAAAAAACGACTTCAAGAGTACCTAAAAAGCAAAGAATAATAATAATTCATTTATTCAATGCTTAATGTACATTTACATAGTATTATATAATTACTAGGGTTTACCCCGCGGTTCAACCTCTAGTGCGTATCTCTTGTTTAAAGAGCAAGCGGTACAGGTTACATTGTATTAAATTTTTATGTATTTGCCCCCGAAAGATTCACTTCATTTAATTCGCAAACTATATCATCCCCCGTCTATCTGTAAACTACATAAATGACAAAATGTGACAAAAATGACAAAATAGATAACGTGGACCATTTGGTCCCAGTGGATCCAGTGGACCCAATGGACCAAGTGTACCCAGTGGACCAAGTAGACCCGGTGGACCAAGTTGACCCAGTGGACCAACTGGACGAAATGTACAAAATCACTAAACCTATCCTAGTTTCCGGAGTAACCTTTACATAAATCTATTCCAAAATGTCTCCTATTATCCGGGATAAAAAGTATCCCTTGGCCACCCTCGGTATTAAAATTATATATGTACCGAGTTTCAGCCAAATCGGTCCAGTAGTTTTTCCATGAAAACGGAACAGAAAGACAGACAGAGTTACTTTCGCATTTATAATATTAATAGGGATATACTAGTTCTCTTGGGATATAGTATGTCATTTAATATATTAACAAATATTACGAATTTATGTGTACGTGTCTATTAATTAAAATTAATCTTGATTAATTTAATTTGTAAATTCAGTTATTTTTAATTTTTATTGTTGTACCCGGCAGACGTTGTCTTGCCCTTAAAAAATAAAAATCTAGAAACCGATTGCAGCGCCATCAACCGGGCCCAATTGTTAGTCTAAATTCTAAACCATTCTAGAATCTACTTGAAAAAACACAAAAAAATCATCAAAATCGGTCCCATCGTTAAAGAGATGTTCAGCGGCGCCATCTGCCTGGTTCAAATTTGAATCTCAACCATCCCGGGACCCACTTGAACACACAAAAATAATTCACCTAAATCACAGCAATGAAAACGAGTTTAAATGCAGCCACCATTGCCGAAATTGGTCGGGAGAGATCATAACAAATGAATAACTAGACTGATGTTTTTTACTGATGAATATTATACTTTAATACTTATTATCCGATTCCGGACGAAGACAATCATTAAAAATCGGTTCAGCCGTTTTTGAGTTATATGTGGTGTAACTAACACGACTTTGTTTTATATATATAGATAGTCATATTTCGTCATTTACATAATCTTTACTTACTTCTCTCTTATCTTATTCTTATCTTGACTTAACTTTGCTAAGTATAGGAATTTTTATGTTTTACTTGACGTCGACTTCAAGACGTTGTAGAAGAAATTATTCTTTGCTTTTTGGTTACTCTGTCTTTTTTTGCTATTTTTTTTATTATTTATTTAATGGTTATTTGTCGTGTCATATCTTCTTCCATGTTTGTGTGTAAGATAAAAATAAATTAATTTAATTGAAGCTAATTAATATTTAAAATGTAATTCAATTTTAAATTATTTTATGTTAATTTGTTCGATAGTAAATGACTTACATACATATCATCAAACAGATCTTTAAAAGGAGTTTATGGCGGGAACTGAAAGGGGACGTTGTGCTGTGCAGTTTTATTTACTAAAAATATTTTTTTTTATTCCAGGAGATCAGCAGACAGGCAGACGGCCTACTTGATGGAAAGCGGTTACCATCGCCTATGGACATTTGCACCACCAAAGTTGCTACAAATGCGCTGCTGCTCTCTTAAGGGAGACTGGAATCTGGTCACTAATGCCGGAACACAACTCAAGGTTGCTATGGCGACATGCTTTAGACTAGGGGTGGTAGCCATCCAGTCGGGCAACTGCCCTACCACCTGGTTGTGGGTTGTTAAGTCACCTCTTACGACAGGCCAAACATGTGTGAAAATTACTCTAAAATGAACAATAGTTGTAGGATATTAATAGTTTTTGAGTAATAATTATGTGTTTCTGTGAGAAAAGTGAACTGTACAGCTAAATGTGGCCTTTCGTGTTTTCAAAAGAACGCCGTTGAACGGCGTCGATTGTAGCCTACAACAGCGCCTGGCTTAAAGGCTTAGTTGCCAGGCCATAAACATAAAAAAATTCTTGAAGAATAAATCGTGACTATAAATCATTTGGTTGCTAAACCATATTTGTATTATAAATTAAAGTAAACTTTATATATCGTCTCTTAAGTTCTTCGAGCGCGACAGTTGATGATTATTTCACATCAGATCCCATTTCACAGGTGTACGAATAAGTTATTTGCTATCGTTAAAATTAAAAATTAAAATCATTCCAATTTTGATTTTAAATTATATCATAGAATAGAAAAATATAGAATTTTGAAAAGTTCGAGAATCTTACATATGTAACTAGGTGGCGCTACAGGTCTTTCTTCTCTCGTTTTTTCACACTATTAAATAAAATAATATGTCCTTCTTGCTTTCTTCTATTGCTAAACCTTGCATTCGTTTAAAATACATATGAATAAAGACTGAAAACGTTTAATCTGTAAAATATCATTTTTGAAATAAATACAGTGTAAACTCTATATAACGACACTGAACGGACTGTGCATTTTATGTCGTTATAGAGAGTTGTTGTTAAATGGATTGAAGCCTGTTATTTTTGTTTGACGTCTTTTGCTGCATCAGTAGTTTTGTTGTATTTTTTACTTATTTTATTCGTATCTTGCGATATTGAGGCATCTTGGTGATAAAGGAAGTACTTAGAAATTTCAGTATGCATGATTCTGACAGTCAAGTTTCTTACGAGCTAGGATAATAAGGCGATAAAAGAACGTACAGATGCGCAATTTTTACTAATTTTGATAACTTAAAAGGTACTTTTAATTACTTAATTGTTGTCGTTATTAAGAGTGGGAGTAATGCTATATAGAGTGTATCATTCATTGTATGGGAAACAAGCTAAACCAACCAAAGCCAAATGATTTCGACACTTAAGGGAGTTTGTCGTTAAATCGAGTGACGTTACATGGAGTTTACGCTGTATATCCATTTTCATTTACACTAAATGAGTCAACAATCGAAAATCTAAATTTCTTTACAGTTTTCAATTCGTCGAATTAATTCCCGTTTTTAAAATGTTTGAAAGCGAGTAAAAGAGACATAGCGCCATCTAATGATGTCAGATTTAGGAGTTTTAAGACTTACTTTTTTTACTGTGCTATTATTGTTTTTAATATTCATCCATGATTACAGTGTGCCTGCAACCTTACTAATCATTCATTTTCCTTATTACTGAGGGCCTAAAGTGGTCGCGTTTGGAGAAGTATCGCTTAGTGAAATTGACTCGTGTCTAGATATACTGGTAGTTTTTAAACAAAGCGGAAAGCTCCACTTTACATTGATACTTGTTATCGGTGGCAGTTGCTTCTTTTAAAATGAAACTCGATATATACTGGACTGTATAATTATAAGCACGTATTGGTGCTATTACGAATGAGCAAGTAAGTGCGCGAGAGAGTCGAGTGAGAGTGGTAAGTGAGTCCTTCCGGCCTCCAAGGTCGCTCCTATATCCCGCGTACCGTCCGACGCCTAGCTGCTAACTGTGCGAGCTATGGGCGTCCGCGGTATTCGGGGCGCGGAGAGTAGGTGTGCTTCGGCGGGCGGGTCAGGGGGGTTCTCTGTCCGCAACACTTGTCATGTTCATCACACGAATCCGCGAAAACCGACCTCTTCAGGCACCCCGGTTATAATAATACGACTTGAAGTCATTACAAGTAATGTCACTTTTTTATCAGTAAGGATCAGACGAATAAAAGTATAGATGGAACCTAAGCGAACAAACGGGTCAAAGAAATGAAGTAAAGCATCAAATTTTTTATAAACTTGTATTGGTGGCAGTTGCTTCTTCTTTGGAAATGAAACTCGATATAAAATTGGACTGAATGATTATTATAATCTATATGAAAATGGGTTTAATTTTTATATGTTTCTATAATTAAAAAGTGAATTTTTTGTTATTGCATTATTTTTCAATGTCTACCAAACTGAGGTATTCAGTATCCGAACAGTCTACTGTAGGAGACATTATGGTTCAAACGAGAGCAATAATAAATTATTTATTTGTTAAAATACATAACACTGTCAAATCTAGCATAATCTGATATAATAAAAAAAATACATGAACAAATAATGTAAATATGGAATTTATGTAACTTGAACACTTTATCTTCGGTTTTTGTGTTTGACCCATGTGGTTTCCGTCTGTGTGGTTAATAGTAATGTATTCACAACTCCACCTTTGTCATTACAAATTGGATTACTTAATATTAAGTTGTCCTAACGGACTGTAGTGTGATCGGCTTCCTTTAGCCGGCTTTACTCTGAGAGGCGTTCCTTCTACCTACTTTATTCGTCTGAGCGGGAAGGTAAAACAATGGAAAGTATTATTATAATGTTGCGTATACCGCCTCAATATCAGTATAGAAAACATATTGTTTGTATTATTTTCTTAATTTTTCGTGACTATTGAACAAAATTAATAATAAAAGAGTGGTCAGTGAAGTCAACTGAGGTATTTTGTATCATCTTACAAAACGTCGTACAATTTTACACAATCAATCATTTCTCCCGATGGAATTGCACAATAGACCAATATTAGTAGCGCGCGACAGTACGAATCGTGTAAGCGGAACAGAGCTAAGAATGCATAGTAAGCAACACTGCCATATCCGCTTGCGATTATAGTTCAATATAGATTATTAAGATGTCGGAAATCGGTCTGCACTTTTCTGCGCAAACGAAAATTGGCGATCGGAATTCTAAGCTTCTGAAATATTGACGTTACTACGGATTAAAAGAAAAATCAAATAAAAATCGCACTTCAAAACCGTTGACAACAGAATTGACAGTTGACAGTTGACAACATTGAACAGAATGAATCTTATCTTGCATAGATATTCAAGTATTTAAATCGTCGCCGCACTCAGAACCAAATAATGACCATTTAAACAATGTATCTGACATATATTTGGTTTTATCGTTGTAATGTGTATTTATTATCATAGAAGAAGAAGATTAAGAATGACAATTGATTAACCCCTATGAGGGTACAAAGTTAATGTTATTTTTGTCCAAAGCTGCCAACCGCCAAAACCAAGATAATTATATCGTCTTTTTTATTCTAATACAAATTCTAAGTAGTTTGAGGGAGAAAGCATCAGTTCAACGTTCGTTTCAATTAACTGTATTTGACCACAAATTTTTGGTGCTTCCCAATTAGCCGTGTGTGACACTCGAGAACAAATTTGTGGTGGTTCCGTTTTAAAGGGCCCCTTAATAAGTCCTTAAAATCTACTTTTGACTAGAGGGCGTCACTAGTCATTCTGCTCTGTCTTGATGTTCCGGCATTAGTAGCCAGTTTCCAGTCGCCCCTTCAAAGCCGACAGCACCTTTCTGTTGCAAATGCCCATAGGTGTGACGATAATCGCTTTCCATCCGGCTGTCAGCCTCTCTAAAATGTATCCATTAATAACGACAGTCCGGATGTCATGTTACTTTTGACACAATAATTTCATAAAATAGGGGATATTTCCAAAATGCAATCCGGAGACCCTGGCACGAAACTAACTTAATGATAGCAGCTAATCCAGTGATGATAATAGAGATAAGAGCGTCTAGCGAATAATGAAACTAACTGTCGAGGCAAAATATTCAAGTACCTTTGTCCTTCTTAATATTGTTCTTCAACATTTGAAACAAATCAGCTGTGCAATTTCAAACCCTAGCAACTGAGTTGGTTTTTTAACCGTCTTCAAAAATAGGAGGTTCTCAATTCTTTGTGTATTTTTTTATGTATGTTTAGTCATAACTTTTTTGTTTCTGAACCGATTTTGATGATTCATTTAACGTTGGATTCAGTAAAGGTCTAAAGTGGTTTCATATTAATATCATTGCTATTGAACTTTGAGTTCCGGAGATTTAACAAAAATTCACTATAATCAAACAAAAATGTGTATTTTTTGCGGTTTCTCAGCCATAACTTTTTTGTTTCTGAACCGATTTTCATGATACTTTTGCGTTCGATTCAGTACAGCTTCAGAAGAGTTTAATATAAATTTACTTAAAAGTGAAAAATAAAACTATTCTAGCAAAAAGGAAATCGAGTTCAGTATAATTAGAAAGCATATAATAAGTTTTTCTACAATATCTTGGAGTCGGTGCTAAGCAAGACATAAATAAATAACAACAAAATATTTAAAAATATATACATTTTTATGTTTTACTTCGTACCGACATAAAGATGTAGAAAATATTTATTTTTTGTTTATTATCCGGCTCGAAGGATCATTAAATGTACAGTTTGTACATTTGCTCTTGCTTGTAGTGGTGTATGCTGGCATTTGTTGGTGCTGGTGGTTTCTTGTAGTAGGGTGAAGAAAATACACCTTGTTGCTTTCAGGGATTTATTCTCGTAGTAGTTTGGTTTGGATACTGATCCCTGGTTGCAACTCAATAGCGACTCGATCCCAAAGTATTTGTGAGCATTATTTATACTGATGTTATTATGTTCAAGTAGCCTAAAGTAGGCCGCCGCGTCAGCAAAACGCTGTACGTTGAACCGTACAGTTTTTTTATTGCAAGAGTTCAGCAGACACTGGTGGAAAGCCGTTACCATCGCTTATGGACATTCGCAACACCAAAGATGCTATAAATGCTGATCTCTTAAGGGAGACTGAAGCCTGGACACTAATGCCGAAACAACACAAGGTTGTTATGGCGACATATTTTAGACCAGGAGTGGTATACATCCAGACGGGCAAATACCCTACCACTTGGATGTAGGTTCTTTTGTCGCCTCTTACGACAGGCCGCCCGGCCGTAGGAATTAGTGTTCTTTCTCCGTTCCTGCACGGATAAAAACTAAATTAGTACACTTGATGATTTTCATTGTTGCTAGATTTTTTTTAATTAATAAGTATTTGTACATTTATTCTCTTGTGTTGCAAGATATCCACCACAGTGGTCATAAGAACCATAGTGTACATTAATATCACATAGACGGTCATCATAGATAATAATATTTTTAGTCGATTTAACAGATGATTCGATTTATAATTAAATTACCATTTTCTACCGGTTAGTTAATTTTAAATGAAATGAAATGAAATGAAATGAAATTTATTTACATAATGAGTACAGGGAACATAAAATAACTAAACAATACAATGACAATTCTGTAGGAGCGTCCAAAGTTAGCTCTGGTGCCCGCACTAGGTCTCAACAGAGCCTGTGTGGCGGGCCACAGTGGAGTTCGCTTTGGTTTCGAAACTCTTCTTCTTTTATTGCCTGTTATTATTATCAGAACTAAAGAACAATTTAAAAGGAAAAAAAAAAAAAAACAAAATATATAATAATAAAATCTACATACTACATAACTACGTGCCTAGATGCGTTGGTGAGTGAGTATATATTAATGGTGTGTGTGTGTGTGTGTGTGTGTGTGTGTGTGTGTGTGTGTGTGTGTGTGTGTGTTTGTGTGTGTGTGTGTGGGTGCGTGCGTGCGTGCGTGTGCATGCGTGCCTATATGTTATGAGTGTATGCTTGTGAGTACGTGCGTGAAAGTATTAGTTTACGTTGAAAAATAATTGACGAAAGAGTATTAACTGACAGTATGTAACAATTCTTCAGCGTTTTTATATGTAAATGGCTGTAAAAAGTTATTCAAAGCTTTTCTTAAATTATGGCGAGTCATGGTTACTAAATTTAGATTCCTACTTAGAGTATTATATAGTTTTATACCGAGAAATTTCACAGATTTAGTACCAAAAGTTGTACGACATTTAGGTTGTTGGAATACTAGATTCTGTCTACGCTTCGATTTCAGTTCTTCCATGATCTCTTTTGTTACAGAATTGTGTTGTTTCATAACTACTGCACGGACAAATAGCTTGCGAATATTAAGGACACTTGTCTCATTGTATATCGACTCGGTGGAGTATAGCCTCGGCTTGAAGAACATGCATTTTAATAACGCTCTCTGGGCACGTTCCAGTACTATAAGATGTGTTGATGCTGCCGAGCCCCAAGCTGTATTACAGTAACATAATACTGATTCTGCTAGGGCAGTATACACCTTTAGTAGCGAATCCCGATCGAGTACATGGCGCAGTTGCTTGAATGCATATATTAGCTTTCTTGTCCTATTCGCTAGATATTTGATATGTGTTGTCCATGTTAAGTATTTATCCAGGTGAATGCCTAAATATTTGGTATCGTTAGTTGGCAAAATTTCGTCACAAGTGCAGGAAATGTATTGATGACAGTTAGTCTTATGCATTCTAAGATGAAGCGGTCGTTGCGGTTGAGTATTTGAGTTTATAGTAAAGGTAATATAGCTTGTTTTATTTACGTTCAGGGTAAGAAGATTCTGTTTTAGCCAAGTTGACACAGAATACAATCCTGCGTTAGCTGTATCCTCAATTTCTTCCCAAGTAGTACCGTAGAATAATAATACGGTATCATCAGCGTAACTGACGACTTCCCCATTTGTGAGACTGATGTTACATAAATCATTGATATATGCTAGGAAAAGGGTAGGGCCCAAGATACTTCCCTGAGGAACGCCGAACTTAATAAACGCGTCGTCACTAACATGGGATCCTATTTTGGTCATCTGTTTCCTGTTTTTTAAGTAGCTTTCAAACCAGGACAGTGGTAAACCTCGTATTCCCAATGACTCGAGTTTCGACAGTAGAATCGGCCGGGATACCGTATCAAAGGCTTTTGCTAGGTCCAAGAAAACCCCTAATACCTTCTGCCCATTGTCCAATCTTTCACGAACAAGTTCAGTGACAGTTAGTACAGCGTCTTCAGTGCATCGACGAGGTCGAAAGCCAAATTGGTTATCTGAAAGCAATTTTTTTGTTTCTAGATATTTTTTAAGCCTATTGTTCATTAATTTTTCTAGGACTTTTGACACGACGGGTAAGAGGGATATTGGTCTGAAATTAGCTATATTGGTTGCATCACCTGCTTTAAAAATAGGCAAGATTATACCTCTTTTTAAGGGATCAGGGAACTTCCCCGTTTCAAAGCTAACTTGACACATTTTCGTTAGAGGTTCTACACAATACGGTAATGCCAGTTTTAATACCTTTGTTGTGATCCCATCCCAGCCTGCAGCACTGCTATTTTTAAGTGTTCTGATAGTGTCTATTATTTCAATAATATCTGTATTTACTAATCCAAAAGAATCTATTTCCCTAAATTTTTTCTCAGCTATTTTACTAAGTTCAATTTCATTTTCCTTTGAGTTAGCTAGTATATCTTCCGCGAGCTTGGCTCCCATATTAATATAATACTCATTAATGTTATTAAGAGTTTCGCGATGACGAGTTTTATCAATGAGTAGTTTTTGCACAGGATTTGGCTTAGCTGTGAAGTTACAGATTCTCTTAATATTTTTCCAGGTTTTCTTCGCATCTCGGTTACATTTTTTCAGTTCGAGCTTCTCATAGGACTGTTTCACTTTACGAAGTACTTTATTACAAACATTTCTGTATTCTATATATGTTTTCTTAACTTCTGAATTACTAATGTTCTTCTTATATATTTTATGTAGCTTATCTCTTTTTCTAATACAATTTATCAGTCCTTTAGTGATCCACGGTTTGATATTAAAGTTCTTGTTTGACACTGGCATAGAGACTGTATTTCTATTCACTATATCGGATAGCGTCATTAAGAAAACTTCTGTAGCATTATCTAGATCATTAAAATTATTTAGTTTAATATTCCAATTAACTTTTTCTAGTTCTTTTAATATACCATTATAGTCAGTCTTCATAAAAGTACGATTGTTTTTATTTGCCAGAACGCGTTTTATATCTAATTGTGAAATAACGGGATAGTGGTCAGTTATTGAAGTTTCAACTACCAGAGTTATTGCCTCACTTTTGGTCTTGATCATACAGTGATCAAGACAAGATGTTTCTCTAGTTTGCAAATTATGCCCTGACAAAAGTCCATGACTAGCTAACAAGTTGAGATATTCTTCGGCATGCCTATCGTTACTATTTGAAATAGGATTTATATTAATGTTTATGTCACCCATCACTATTATATTTTTATACGATTTAGCTTCAAATAACACTTTGTCAAGTGAATCAAGAAAATTAGTGATGTTACTAAAGGACGGCGGCCTGTATATTGCTACTATACATAGGTCTGTTTTACTCTGTATTATTAGACAATTAGCATCATTAAAATCTGGTTCTGTTATAGTTACATTTATATTATTTCTTATGTATAAGACTAAACCGTCATTTTGATTAAGATGTCTTGTAGTATTGTATATATTGTAGTTGTTTAGTGGCATAGGGGTAATACTATCATGTAACCAGCATTCTGTTAGAATGATAATATCAGCTTCATAATTAAAGCGACTAAGAAGCACAACAAACTCGTTGAAATTTTTATTTATGCTACGTATATTTAGAGTAAGAATTGTAATCTTTCGTTTATCGGATTTTAAATAGCTTTTGCAATCTTCTGGTTCCTGGACTAGGTATGAGGTAGAGATATTGACACTGTCAATATCTCCCATAATATCATTTATATCTGTCATTATGATTGATTATGAGATATGGGGAGAATGGAATGTTTGGAGCAGACCAGGAAACGTTGGTATTGCAAAAGCTAGTTTTTAATTTACTAGGAGTGTGAATAGCTGTGATGAATATGTTTTTAGACTTAGCAAAGTATCTAGGCTTATTAACTATTTTATAAAGTGAATTATAGATATTACAAATATATGGATTTACACAAAAAAGAAATACTACAAGAAAGAAAGTTAAATTAAGATAAGATTTAAAAATTAGCCAGAATAGTCATTTTTCTAAATTATTACTAAAAAGTTGCTGTATCTGGTCTTGATGTTTAATTTCGATTGCTGGAAGGCCCTCATTTTTTCTTATGAAGATTTTGCCTCTGTTGGACCAACAAAATTTCCAGTCACTATTACGAATTGAATCTCGAGCTAAATAGAACAGATGGTTGCCTTTTTTTGTTAATGACTCATTAATATATATATTTTCTTTACCCGTAGCCCAGCTTACAATAGATGTATTTAATTTTTCGTCTTTTCTGTTCACATTATATTTCTTGAAAGCTTGAAGTAGCTCATTTTTTATCTTTGTGTTCGCGTATTCAACGATAATGGTTCTCGGGCCCTGATTTCTCGGTGCGGAGCGATAGGCACTTTTGATATCCCTGGGATCATATCTGATTTCTAACGATTTATGTATGTGCTCAATCGCTTTCTCCATCTGAGCATCACTATCTGTTGGCATATTTTTAATCTCAATACAAGTTTCTTTGATTTTTTTCTCTAGTGTTTCTACCTGTTGTTCAAGTATGTTAACTATTTCATTCTTTTTGTTATCGCTGTGCTCAAGTTTTTCAACACGTATATTCAATTTAGCCTGCTCTTCCATTATAATGGATATTTTCGTATTGAGTTCAACGTTTGAATGAAGAAGCTGAGAATTTTGTTCTTTCAGGTCACTAATGTCCTGCCTTATTTGACAAAATTGGCTATCCTGACTAGATTTTAGCTCGGTAATCATTTTCTGAAGCTTATCGGACATATTATTCATAAACTGATTTAAGTTACCAGTAGAGGAAGATTCTTGTTTTGTTTTCTTTCTTAAGGTAATATACTTTTCGTCCTCATTAAACTCGGGAGAGCTGTAGAGCTCAGGCTGTGAGCTAGCCTCCCCAAGAGGTCTTGGAGGTGTACGAAGGGTTTTTTTGGCGCTCGTAAAAGGTGATGTCATATTTAGTTTAAGTTTTGTACAAGATGATTATAACTTTTGTAAAAGTGTTAGAAACTTGTATATTAGCTAATTGTTGCTACGATCAAATCGCTAGGCGCAAGTATGTAAGCCAATAAATAAGATGCTCGTTAAATATCGCAGGCGCTTATTATTTCTATACAATTCAAGCGAGGCGTTAGCGATGCGTTGCCAGCTTTAGCGTAGAGAGAGATGCTTCAGAGCAGAAAAGCAATATACAGTATATTGTGCTAACGCGTTATTGCAATAGGCACTCTACAAGCGATATCCGAAAGGCGATTGTTGAGGTAGAATAGTACATTGGTGTCAGGTTATAGACTCACGGTGTGTGCAGTGCGAAGCGGCAAATATGTATTTATCCTTCTTCAGGGCGGGACTACTGCGTATAAGGCACTGATGAGTAAACGAGAATTGGGTACACCAATCAGAAAAATACTACACGGAACGTTCAACACACGTCTGTACTGAACAAGGTGCAGAAACGAACCTTAGGAATTAGGTCTCCAAGTATATTTTGTTTTATGTTTATGGCTTGGCAACTAGGCCTTTAAGCCAGGCGCAGTTGTATTGTAGGCTATAATCGACGCCATTCAACGAAGTTCTTGTGAAAACTCGAAAGGCCACATTTGGCTATACAGTTCACATTTCTCACAAAAACACATATTACTACTCAAAAACTATCAATATCCTCCAACTATTGTTCATTTTAGAGTAATTTTACACTTTTAGAAAATAAAACTGCACAGCACAACATCTCCTCTCAGTTCCCGCCAAAAACTCCCTAAGTATATTTGTCAGGATAGCGTATTTTATATAGGACTACATAATAAAATACAAAAATAGTATTCTTTTTTCCATGGTACAAAACAAGGATAAAAAGAAGTCCATACTTAGATAAGAGATGTCGCTATTATACAAGGCGGTTTTAACCAATAGGCGTTATAATAATTGCATGAATAAATTAAAAATATTTTGACTTATGAAAAGGTGTTACTCTGAAAGAATTGTCTGGTACGACATATAGTTTTAGGAGGGTATTGAATCAATAGACATTTGGACGCAACATAGGTTAATAAAAAGTCAATTAATATGTACTAGTGGTCGCCTAGTGGTCGAAATTCGACCATAATTAATTTAAATTATAAGTTTGAACATTATTAAGGTTCTGTTGTCAGAGACTATACTTCTATAATCACAGATTTCGCCAAGGCTACACTGTTAATTTGACTTGAACAATAAACAAAAGAGTATATATGCGTGTGTGTGTCAAATACATGGTAGTGTGTGTAATGTTTTTTTTATTGATTTAATTTATTTTTTATGCATAATTAAAAAAAATATTAGCATTTTGTACTCCTTCCCTATATAAACTATAAGTGTGCGAAATTTCATACTCCTCCGTCCGTGCAATTTTCGTAAAAGGGGTTCAAAGTTTTTGCTTCACGTATTAATATAATGATATGCAGTGACTATTATAGAACACGTGGTTTTCCTATTAACACATAGATGGCCGCACGTTAATTAATAAAGCCGAATAGATTTCAAATTACATTTTATTTCAAAATTAAATATAGTTTAATAATTTTGCAAAATGACATTATTACACGCAATTTTGAAGAAAGTTCAGTCCAATGAATCAGTTGCAAGCAAATATCCATCACCACCACCAGAGATCAATAAAACTGCAATGAAATCTCGAAAAAAGAAGCATACTTACAAAGTAAGCCTTTTTCTTTTTATGGCTGGGTTCTATATTTTCGCAGTTGGCCAATCGTAGTCCACTGCTGGACGTAGGCCTCCCCAAGTCCACACCACACATCCCGGGCCTCCGCCTTCCTCGTCCAGTGCCTACTATTGCCACTTCAACGTCCTAATGTTACGGATTATGTCAATTAGTTACTTTGGTTTTCTTACAGATATCTTCATTTCGAACTCTCGTATCTTACTATCCATTAATTGGCCTTGAAGTGGAATAATCTTGTTTTTATTAGGACGCTGGCATACAGGCAGAGGGCCGAGCTCATGGAAAGTAATTACCATCACCTTTAGATGTTTGCAACACTACGGACGAAATTATATTTAATTTTTATATTGCATGAGTTCAGCAGACAGGCTGATGGCCCCCTTGATAGAAAGTGGTTACCATCACCGACGGAAATTTGCTATACAATATGCTACATGCTACGAAGGGCGGATTGGACCTTGGCCACTAATGCCGGAACATAAGAGTTGTTATGGCGGCATACTCTAGATCAGTGTGGTAGCCATCCAGGCGGGCAAATGCCTTACCACCGGTGCGTTGTTTCGGCGCCCCTTACGAGAAGCCACCCGACCGGAGGAACTATTATTCTTTCTCCATTCCTTTCTTTTAACAAGGGGAAATCCGTTGAGGAGTGTCTATCGCGGGAGAAACGCGGTGGGGAGTGTGAGATGCGCCACGTCGGGGTGACACGAGCACCGTGAGCAAGAAATGCTATTGCCACACCACGATCGGGGATACCCACTAAAACCCATCGGTATGCTGTCCTTCGCCCTTGTGCCAGGGCGACGGGTACATTCCACGAAGCCCTGACAAGTGGCGACCCGAAGGCGTTTTCCACTACCGGGGAGAACCAAGCCCTCAACGACTTTATTCTCTCTTTGGCGTGGTGGTTTGTAACGCGCCCCACGGGAGGAGAGGTGAGCACATGCGGAATACCGGCGCGTCCTCATCTCTACGGTAATAACGGTTTTCCCCTCTTTTTCCATTCCTACGCGAATTTTGCTTTAATATCTGTGTTTTATATGGTTTTTTCAGTACGCCCATGTAAAAGCAGTCGTAGATACTTCCCCTCCACGGTTTGACCCACTGTTCCAATATCGCAAATTGCAAGAATGGAGTCGAACCATGCGAAATCTCATCTCTGAGAACATGAAACTCGTCACGACAATCAAGAGGCAACATTTCTTGAGAGTAGGTCTATCTATGCCTGTAATTTATCGTATTAGCATCTAAAAAGAGTACTAAAGAATGAAAATCGCCCAGTTCTTTTTAATTTCGTATATTTCATGAATCTCATAAATGAATGAGTTACAGCCAACATGCCCCGTGTTCAAGTGGTCACCATCATCTAAAGATATTTGCAACAAGGGAGCCGATGCGTTGACTACGTCGTTGAGCCTATACTTAAATATATGTTGTGCCCTTTTTGAAGAGGTTTCCGTTTGCGTTTAAAATTCAATATAGATTATTTACATGTCGGAAACCTGCCGATCGGAATTTTAAGTTGTGTAAAACTGTACGAGTTACGTTTTTTACTAGGACTTTGCACTTCTAGTTACTTCACGGATTCTCACAATGATATAGAATATAGAATGTATTTCCAGGGTCGTGTTGACAGTAGCTGGCCGGATTATCCCAAAAGTTGCCGCCAATATTTTGAAAATAGAAATTATTTTTACAAGCGGATCAGGACTGCCAATCAATATTTGTATAATAGAATCATTAACGTGGTATTTATTATATTTAAGATTTGTTCTTTAGTAGATAGATATCGTTCATTTGGTAGAACATTGACGTAATTACCAGTTTTGCATTTTTACAGAAGAGCGATTAGTGTTTTTTTTTTGGATCTTTTTAGGTAGGATTATAATTATACTAAATATATATTGCCAATGCAATATCGTGATATTCCTCCGAATGTATCGAGGCCCTTGTCACAGGTGTTTTGATATACCTAACTCAATTTTAATAAAATTACAATTAGGTCATTGTTCCACCAAATAAGCGATATATAAAATTTTATTATTCACCAACATCAAAATACACTGTAATCACTGTATTAATTAGTCAAGTCGTGGTAGCGTAATGGCTAGCGCACGCATGCACCACTTGGGCAGTTTTCTGACCGTTACAATCGCTATTTGCTAACGTAAACCTATATATTATATACGTGGTTTGCGTCTGTGTGATTAATAGATTCTAGCTTTAACTATTAGTTCTCGTAAAGCAGTTCAGTTCAGTTTTCTGACAATTCAGACTAGATTTATTTATTTTGTTCCTTTGAGGGTAAGGTATATATATTAAGTATCCCACTATAAAAGACACATTGAAATATTCGACACAGAAAGCAAAAGTTCCAACTACAGTGTCCCTCCGTCGCGACTGGCGCCAAAATCGCAATGAAATACTTGAGAGAGCTCGGTGTAAATTCGTTCTATTTCAACCAGTTCCATCTGAAGATATAGAGGATATTCAGTTCAAAGCACCGCCGGAAATAAAACGACCAAGGTACCTCATTTATTCGTAGATGTGTGAAGTTGGCCATCTCATAACTTTAAGTCATAAAACATCTGGCTGTATAATATTAGTCTATACATCTGGGGACTATGACAGTACATATCAAGTTTTGTGAACAAACATCATGGAGAGTATCTATTTTTAATTTAGTAGGATATTAATTTGGAACTAGAGTATGTGTCACAAAACAAGTCCTGCACCAAAAAAATTCACTAGTTATAATAGATCAACCCAGCCACGTTGTAATGTTGTTCTTATTTTTTTTTAAATTTTATATATATAGTCGCGCCCCATCTGCGAGTCTGCTTTCGTGAGACATTTGTCAGTTCTAAGTTGTAACTCATCCGAAACAATAGAAATCCCAAGATAGTTCTTCTTATATAGATTCTTACTTAGCCTTCATTTTAGCGCGGTTTCTATAGTTTAGCTATACTTGCTTTTAGATTTATTATAGATTATGTATTAATTGATATATATTTTAGATTTTATTACATTATCCATTTTAGAATATATCTGACCTTACGCTTCCGGCACGGTGCTGTATTAGGTGACCTTCCAGTGGAATTGTTTACTGATGTCTGTCCACTCACCTGTCAGCTCTTTCTCGATCTGGTTGACGGCGATGGCCTTGGAAACGGGTATATTGGCACTTGTTTCTTCAGGTAAGTAATTTTATCAGTAATAATATGTTTCTTAAGCGTTCAAATGTTGAAACAACATTCCATCCTCTATTTACTTGAAAAACATTCTGGGGTTCTGAGTAAAATGAACAATCTTTATACGATTATCAAATTCAACATGTTCTTTTGCATAATACCAATTCCATACAAATAAGATGGTATAGGTTATTAACGCAAGTTAATTACCTACACTATCTTATTTGTATGCATGCAAAGCTGTAATAAAATCTAGTTAACCATAATTCATATAAAACTCGTTGGAACTTTTATTACGATTTAAAAAATATATTCATAATAAAACAACATTATTGACAATCTATCTGTAAACAATGTCACATGAATATGCTAAAACTAGTTTGGTGTATAACTGGATTTTTAACTAGCATATTTTTATTTGTTATCCTTATTCAATTACGTATGAATGGTTGGGGCAGCTAAAGTGACGGCATGTTAGTTCCCGATTCTGGAATACCCGGAAGCAATGAGATCCTGATCAAAGTTGTTAGCCCAGAAGGGCAAACATTTACGGCCTATTTTTCTGAAGACACACTGATCGAAGAAGTCAAGAATAGAGCTATAGACTATTTCTATCCAACCGGTGAATCTGGATCCGGTAGATATAAGATCGTTCGAGTATTAGATACTTCTACTCTCCATGATTTCCTCACACTATCCCAAGAACAGGTCATGATGCAAGAGGAGCTCTTATTAGTTGAGAGGAGGATCCCTGAGGCTGGTACTTTATGGGATTTGGGATCTGTAAGAGCACCCCAACATGGTACTATTGCTGCTGCAACTGCGTCTTTGCCAGCCCCTCTAAACACTATAAGACAGCCAAACTTGCAATCTTTACTATCTACTAATGAGTTGTCATATGAATTGCGAAAGATTCTTATATCACTAATAGAAGCGGGAGCGAGACTTGCCGCTGCTGGGAGAAACTACGAAGTGACTTTAGCCCAGTTGTCAGCCGCTTTAGACGAGCCCCGCCGTACGCAACAAACCGTAATCCAAGTTATAACTCCAGAAGATATTGCTGCTCGATTTAATCCCGAGACTCAGTCGGTTTCCGACGAAGCAACTACTACTAAAACTAATGGGGATGAACTCTTTCGACGTGCGGAGCATCTGCAACGCTTTTTGGACAAATTCAAAATCTGGCGCAAGAAGATTGCCGAACAGCCGAATCCCGAGGCGATTACAGCTCTAAAAGATCTAGGTTTTTCGCACGAGGATGCAGATAAAGCTTTGCGTTACACTGGATGTAATGTTCCTGCAGCAGCGTCTTGGCTGATAGGAGAAAGGGGGTCGAGTATTTTTGAATTGATTAACGGTCTGCCTGATGGCATGATTCTGCAAACGCTGTTAAAGCAACCGCAGATCCAACGAGGTCTGCTCAATACGAGGATGTTAATAGCCTTCATAGCGATGGTTGCCCAAACGGGCAGCGCATCTCTGTGGTTGAATTCCCCCCATGGGAGTCCATTGCTGACACAGATTTCAAGGACGTATCATTCAGAGAAATATTGCTTGGCTGTCAATCAGTTTTCTGAGCAGAGACAGGAGCAATCTGGACCCTCCACATCGAGGCAGAGAAATTAGAATTTAGAATATGTTGTTGTTTTTAGAAATTGATTCGTTGATTGTAACTTTTTCTATATTATGTTTTACGAGATTTAAGTCATAAATATTCTTCTTCCATTATTCGTAGTAAATATTCTTTTCCCGCGATTTTGATTAAACTGTGGGTTAGCTAATACATAGTTTTGTTTATTTTTCAAAGAAAACATCTAACATAGACACACAGTTATTATTATACGCGTTTTATCCGTTGGGGTTGTCAGACGAAGAATCTTGTCACAAAGGTCCAGCTGTAACCAGGGGGAGTACAGCCGGGCTAAACCTCTGTATGTGAAGTGGTTCACTCAGCCTATCCGGGGTGGACCAATGTAGCGCACGGGGCGACATGGTTTATTAACCACATATACTAGACCCCATATCGTTCCCAAACATGCGTGTTAAATTGGCGCAGGTTTAGGTTTAGGGAGGTAGTTTGGAACGCCTGTAACAGAGTCCTCATTCATGTCTGTGTGGAGTTTTAACTTCACTCTGCAATCGGTTCATACCCCTAGAGGACCCAGCTGAGTACGAAACGTATTCACCCTGCGTTATCAAAAAAAAGACGTGGAAACTTTTCTATCACAAATTTTATAATCAGAATGAAAGAAAGCGACTACGTCCACATTTGTTTTTATAAATAAAGTAACAACGTAACTATAACGCTGATATGCCTTTATCCTTACCAAAGGCATAAATATTAATTTTCATACCCCGTCCATATTTGACCAATTATGAGTTGCGCATATTCTATATCTTGGATGTATTATATCTGCTTCAATATTATTTCTTGAGACAAGCCTTTTTGCCAAATCAAGTGCTCGAATAAAATCGAGGGTAGACCATAAATAAATTTTACAATCGAATTTAGCGTTCCACCTCTTGTCTGTCAAATCCCGGGAGAAGAAAAAAAGTCAATATCAATTTTCATAACTTTTTATTTTATTTTGAACTTATATTTTGCATTTGATTATAATCTCGATTCATTCCTAGGGTTGTCTGGAAGAGATCGCTTTTTAGCAATACAACCGCCCTTTATGTATAATTAGACGTAGTTTTAGTCTGTAAGTTGATTTTTGTATTGGTGTACAATAAAAAGGTATTGATGGATTGATCGTACGGATTTTAAAATATTTGGTCTGGAAGTAACAAATTAAAAAAACTCTTTGCAATCCGTTTTAAAATTGAAATTCGTCACAATTTCTGCTTTGACAATATTCTTTATTTAAACGGTTTCTTTCCTTAGTCGATATATCGAATACTATACTTACTAAAAACCCTCGGGCGTCGTGTGATTTCCTATGCTCTCAACCATTTCATCCGTGCGCACTGTATCGATATTTTCGAGCAACTTGATATTCCGGGAAAGTAATATTTGTTATAAATTCCCTGGGAGAGATAGCCGGGAGATTTCAATTTTTAGGGCTCAATTTTGGGGAATCCCGGAATTCCGGGAGAGGTTCCCAACCGCTGCCCTACCTGTACACTGGAGAACTAAAATGAAGGAAGGTGAACAGTAAGAATTCGAGACCGAATCGTTACTGGAAACTAAAGTTTTACTCTCAAATGTACTTAAAATTAAACTTCAAATCCATCCAAAGCATAATTAGGTATTTATTGGTTAACAATTAAATCTGTTAGGAAAGTACCAAAACTGTATTGGAGCGGTGGCGATGTAATCTACAATAGCGGTTTTGGATGCTACGCTCAACGTGGCAGGACTTTCCCCATAGGAGCAGAGAACTATCATTTCCCACATTCGATGCCTGGTATGTAAATAAATGTATTAACAAAATACTTTATACAATGCGTTCAAATTCAAATAAATTTGATATTGAAATCGCGGAACCAGAGGAGGAAAGATAAGCCTGTATTCAGAGAATAGCGATCGCTTAGTCGACACTACGTATTTTGTGGAGCAACATTTCTAATAATTGTTATGGGGCAACATCCGATAGCAACAAGTTATTAGTGTACCTACATGTTGCCGTATTTTTTTTTTTTTTTGGTTTTGAGGCGAGGGAAAATGCTTAAACGATTTACGCACAAACTGGGTCGTTGCTAGGGGAACGACACGCGTCAGTCGGGGGCGATAACACTGCAGCAATAGTATGCTCTTGGCAGCGCTCCGTCCGCGATCGACGTCACAGAATAGTGTGGAAGACTCCGAGCGTTGCTGCACGGGCGAGCAACCCCAATACCCACTAAAAACCCCCTCCTCCCTGACGACCCTGCGCTTTGAATGTGTTGGAAAGGCTGAGATTTAGAACATAGTTACGCCCAGCCGATCCAGCGCAATAAAGTGCCTGGAGTGTGCCCTGGGAGAACACACCCCACTTCGTTGTGCGGGGGTAGAAGGTCCTTTGCTCTTCCTAGCAAGCTAAAGGCCCCCCGCGGTAAACGGAACCTAACTCAGGGAGGGAAGTAATGCGCGTACCTGCCTCTCCGGGTGCCAGCTGAAGGCCGGCGACCTCGAGAAGACGCATTGTCACGCGCTGCAGGACTTCTCTCCCTGTCTCGTTCTGCGGCCTCCTTGAGTGACATTACTGTCTCGATGTTGCCGTATTAGGTGACTTTGCGTAACTTTTAAAACTGTCAACATTTGATACCAATCAATAATATTATTATTTAGATAATCCTGCAAAATGCACCCGAATCGAGAGTCGTTTCTTCTTCTTTGAATTTATCATAAGAAGACATTCCGCTGCTATAATAGCTTGGATTAAATGCGTTATATTTTTAGGTTACACATTCTTAATAATTTGTGTAATCGTACCAATGAAGTTATGGAAAAAATTCTTTAATACGAATGTATTAACCTTGTTTTGTTTCCTCCGAGAGTTTTATACTAAAAATGGTTTTACTATTCTATTTTTAAATAGGGAAAGACGAGTTTACCTTTCAAAATGAACACATTTCTATATTGTGGGTTAGGCCATTTTGGCATAACTGGGTCCATTTATGTTGGCAGGTTTGCTCTCGATGCGAATGACTCGTGACGATGAGATGTGCGGCATATTTCACATAACATTTAAACCCTTACTGCAGTTTGATTTAAAGAACGTTGTCTTCGGAAGGGTGAGCCAATCTGTCATATTTTAATAAGCTAGTTAATATTTTCAATCTGTGACTAATTTAAATTTAAAATTTTGTTTTAAATAATAAAACTTGGACTGAAAGTTTTAAATAAGTAATTGAGATTTTCTATAATGCCCCCTACTCCATTTGCACTAGTATAAGTGATTGGACAAATGCGTGTTGTTTATAGAACTAAAAAGTAACATTGTTAATGATTAGCTACATTAGTGTATACTGTATATACATACGTTATCTGACAATTTTTAACGTCATTAACACAGCACGTTCCATCTGTAGCTCACAACGCCAAAAATGCTCCGTTAGCCGTTCCAGAAGGCGACCGCGGTCGTTGTGGTTGTAGCGAAAACGTCACTATTGACGTCATCATTTTCGATCACACAAAGCTCACAACGACCCATGTCAAGAGATGGGTCGACTAACCGTTCTACTTGGGTTTACGATTGTAACGCCGGCAAGCAAGTGGAACGGGAAAAATTGCGATCGTGAACGTGGTCGTTGTGAGTCTCTAATGGAACGTTGCCACAATGTCGCATTAAACTCTGGGCTACATCTGCGTGAAACCGTAGTATCCATAGTAGTTTGTGACAGTCACTATTATAACGCTAACATTATTCCAAGTTTTAGTTTTTAAAAGGTGCCGGTCAACAGCGACGTACTCACCATGATCAAATTGAAGATATTTTGAAGAAATAAGCGAGTCCGATTTTTATTATTTTTCTATGAAAATGATACCATTTTTCAGGTAATCCGTCCTAACAATGTATACGATATAATAAGTGAGTTGGGCTCAGCCCTAAGCGTACAGCCTGTTGTCGAGATTGCAGCAACGCGACGCAGAATCGGAGCGAGGTGGCAGTATGGCCAGCCTAATACGACATTACAAGAACGAAGTTTGGATTTTTTGAGGCTCAAAATGAAAAACTAAAAGAAGTTATTATCATGCCATATTATAAATTGTTATGTGATATTAATAATTCATATTACATGTAAAAAGCACAAATTCTAGAGTTATTTTTTCACAACAAATAAGATTTGGCAAGGAGCTAAATTGTATTCTGTAAAAGGGCTTAAAATTGCAAATACATGAAAACGATGCATCTGAGATTTCGAATTTTGAAAAATCAATTCATGCTGAACAAATGTTAACACTATACTGACCAAGATATCGGATACATATGATGGGAGTGGGTAAGAAAATGGACTATTTCACCTCTGTACCGAGTTCCATTAATTTCATATAATAGAAAAACCAAGTCTTACAATGAATGTCAATCCATGCCATCTGGTGTCAAATAGAAAAAATAAAGTTATAATTTACTAGCCGAATACTCAATGTAGATTTGCTATTTACCAATAGATGGCAAAATTTAATGTTATATTATATTTTTTTAATAAAATTTTTGTTGTTTATAGATTTTAAAGTAAACTAAATTGCAGGACTCTATCATTTTTATGGGTTTAGTAACTAAAAGTAACTTTTTTCAAAAACATGTGGTAGGGTATTTGCACGACTGGATGGCTACCACCCCTGGTCTAGATACCAACCTTGAGTTGTGTTCCGACATTGGTGACCAGGTTCCAGTCTCCCTTAGGAGAGCAGCAGCGCATTTGTATCACCTTTGGTGTTGCAAAAGTCCATAGGCGATGGTAACCGCTTTCCATCAAGTGGGCCGCTTGCCTGTCTGCTGAACATGCAAAAAAATAAAAAGAGAAAATTGTTGGTTAAAGTTAAAAACTTTTCTATTTCAGTATCAGTCATAACTTGCAATAATAATTATAAAACTTACTCTTGCTAACTTACATAACTTAAGCCGCTTCTCCTTAACAGTAACTAAAATTGCTTTGGAAGCGGAGGTACTCATGACGTTTAATAATTAATCTGATTTCATTTCCAAATAGATATATTAATTTTCATTTGCAATACACAAACATCCATTTAAAAAAAACAACGACATTTGTAAAGTCTTGAACATGCGAATGAGTTTGTAGGACAACCTTTTTATACGTTTATTTTTCCATACATTTTTACATTTTATTGACATTGTCATTCTTATGTTCGCCATGGAAATTATTTTCTGTATTTTATTGCTAAACTAGTGAATAAATAATTCGTCTTTAAACGAAGCCTATCTTCTTCATTGCACCAATCCGCCACAAGTTTTTTTTCTTTTTAAATGTTAATACTGATTTTAGTTTTTTCTTTCTTATAGTTGTCATTGTTAGGGCTCTTCTTTCATGGTATACTTATTATTCCATTAAATGGTTTTTTTTTTCTCGGGATATGAACACAATACTTAAATTGGAATATGAAACTAAAACACTTGTATATAAAAAACATGTTTAATGCCAAGATCTTTAGTTCTTCAAATTCAAAATCAACTAATTTCAACCAAAATAAAATATAATACTTTTTTTTATTGCAGGAGATCAGCAGACAGACAGACGGCTCACTTGGTGGAAAGCGGTTTCCATCGCCTATGGACATTTGCAACACCAAAGGTGCTACAAATGCGCTGCTGCTCTCTTAAGGGCAATACAATAATACAATAGTTTATTATAATATCGGAATCATTTTCATTGCAAAGAGACTTAAGACAATGGTAGATGAAGGAGTCATGTTAAAAGTTAATAAACATTAAATTGGGCTATTTCACTATAATTTTGAATTATATTATACAAAGTGATTGTCAAATAGCCCAAAAGATATATGATGTACGAATATTATAAAGAGGAAAGGTTTGTATTTTTGTATGTTTGTAACAACTAAACTAAAAAAATACTGGACCGATTTCAAAAATTCTTTCACCGTTCGAACGCTACATTATCCCTGATAGGCTATATAAAAATTACAGACCCCTGCAACTTCAATAATGTCTGTCACCTATCAACCTAAACAAAATATTTGGCGCTGGAATCGGATTCTAGGACTTCGACGAAATTTTTGTGTGTGTTTGAGTGGGTGGTTTCGATTCACAATTAGACTCGGTAGGTGGCGCTGGAATCGGGTTCTAGATTTTAATTTTTTCAGAGCAGGACAACGTCTGCCGATACCGCTAGTATAATACAAAATGATAGTGAAATAGTCCAAACGTTATATAATGTGTACATTCATAACTAAAACTTGAATTACACGGTTGAATCATATTCAAATCTGTTGAATGAAATTGGTTAAAAGGCATAGAACCGAAAGGACATAAGTGTATTCAATGACATTGAATGACATAATTTATGTTTATATTTATCACTTTGGTTGATTCATTCAAATAAAAAAGCAAAAATGAAGTCTAAGATCTTACGGGGTTTAATGACATTGAATGATTCAATTTTATGTTAACACGAATCACTTTGCTTGCTTCAACTAAACTGATAGACAGAAGCGAACCATAGTATATTAACTGTACATCACAATCTATACTATAACCTGACCATAACGTCTAGAACGAGAACTAATTTTTTTGCCTCCTGGCAATATTCTATTTTATCTGTAGTCAACGTCAGTGAATCATAAACAAGAGTTTTGGCAGGAACTGAAAGGAGACGCTGTGCTGTGCAGTTTTATTTTTTTTAAATGTGTAAAATTATTCTAAAATGAACAATAGTTGTAGGATATTGATAGTTTTTGAGTAATGATTATGTGTTTTGTGAGAAATGTGAACTGTATAGTCAAATGTGGCCTCTTGAGTTGTCACAAGAACCCCGTTGAATGGCACTAGCTGATTACCTAACGTTCAGCTGTGCTACACATAGGCTTAAGAGAATGAAGAAACCATATTGTAAACTAAGATCTGGCTTAAAGGCCTAGCTGCCAAGCCATAAACTTAAATAAAATAAAAATAAATCATAAACAAAGCGAATTTATCCTAGTTATTTTAATTTTAACGTTGATCCGAAAATTCGCTAAAAATAACTAAATACACATATTACAATGCCAAGTTTCACGTGAGCAGTGTTTTTTAAAGTTTACCAAGGATGCCTAGTGGTATTTCAAGCAAAACTCTTTTAGTTATAATTCGACAATATTTACCAAAGAACAGCCGACATAATACGTTTGTGATTGTTAGTTTAGCTTTTTTTATGTCCAGTTTCTATATTACAAAAACGATCCGTTTTTGTTACCGACGGTTAAAATATTACCGCCTGGTAACTCTACTGATGTTAAATAATTGTTCTGTTCACTATCACAAGGTATTAAAGCTCTCGCTTACAAAGTTATGGTCATTATTATTAAAGCAAACATCATAAGCCATGTTGACAAAATGCGTACGTCGTAACTAAAGCAGCTTAATATTTGCACGATGTTTGATGTCGTACTAAAAATCGCTAGTAATTATCGAAATTACTCTTGAGTCTTGACCTAATATTGAAGTTGTTAGAGTTTATACAAATTTGCGAAAGTGGCGCCCCCATTTTTTCTCTTTTTTGCCAGCCTGTACAGCTTTGTTTGTTTTGGTTGTAACTAATTTGTTAAAATTTTACACGACTTATAATTTCGATCGGCAGTTTTCTTTTGCGTAGAAAAGTGCAGACCGGTTTCCGACATGTAAATAATTTATATTAAACTTTATTCGCAAGCAGAAATGTTAGTGTTGCTTGATATGTATTCTTAGCTCTGTTCCGCTTGCAAAATTCGCACACTGTCGGCGGAACTAAAATTCTACTCTTCTAATCTACTACGCAGGTAAATCGGGAGGAATTATTATTTGTATAAAACTATACTAATAATTATGTACGGAAAAATCATAACTACCCGCATTTTAGTTTCTGTGCCTTCTATTTCGAGATATTATTATATCTAACGTTCCCATAATTTAAGTGAACCGGAATAGATCTTTTAAAATAAAGAGTTTAACTCACTCCTTTTCAACCCATGTTATTTTTAAATCTACGCACATTTCACCTTCGTGCGACGTTATTTAATTAAATCGCCTTAAAATGTGACATAACTCCTTCATACACTCATGTCTGTTATTGTGCAGGCACTACCATTAATGACAAATAATATAACGGATGTGGTAAAGGACATTCAAAAATTTCTAACAGATACAGGGCGCTGTATGTAATAAAACATTTTCATAGAATTTCAAGGATTTCTTGCTCATTAAAATACACATGTATAAACACCACTAATCAGTCAGAGACAAACTCGGAACTTTAATGAGCCGACATTATATTTTTATACTTACGCTTTAGTATAAAATCAATTTATGTTATAATAAACAAAAACACAGTATAATGCCATGTCTAAATAAAATATGACAATACAATATACCAAAATAGTCTTAACAATTTATTTAAAAAAAAAATTCACACGTCCAGCAGTTCGTCCGACCGCGTCTTGTGTTTCAGGTATTTGAATATACGCCTGAAAAGAGAAACATTCGGTTTTATCAATATAAATTCGTATTCAATGACGTTAACCCTTTTGAGGGTACAAAATTAATACTATTTTGGTCCAAAGCTGCCCACTGCCATCAAAATTGTCGCGCCAAAAGCAAGAGAATTATATCGTCTCTTTTACTTTAATACAAACTCTATGTAGTTAGAGGGAGAAAACATCAGTTCAACATTCGTTTCAATTATCTGTCTTTGACCATAAATTTATGGTGCTTTCCAATTAGCCGTGTGACGCTCGAGAATAAATTTATGGTGGTTCCGTCTTAAAATGTTAATTTTACATGTTAGATTGATGTCCCAGAATTTTTGAAGGGATAACTTCTTATGGAAGGTTAAACCGTTTCGTTACGTAACGCGTTACGGCGCCAGTCTGTCTGGCTTCTCTTTCTTTCACGCATACGGCAGCGGTAGGAAAGCTCCTCCTCTCTCACTCTAACCTACAACGCTAACCGTATTTCGGACAGACGCTTACTATATATTTGTATACTATGTATATTTATAAATGATTATAATAATATATAATTATATGTTTATGCATGTTATTAGGCATAACGATAAGTAATAACCTAAGTTTTTCTCAAGTTAAATAATGTCAATATTAAATAGTTCAATTTAGATTACTTTAAGTTATCACTTCTGTTGGGCGTCCCGAGACGCACGTTTTGTTTTTCGCCTTTTCCTCCATTATAGGGTAAAATGGAAATTACTGTTTTTTCTTTTCTTTTTCTTTCTTTAATTTTTCTTTTTTTTCACTTTTTTTCCTTTCTTTTCAACAAACTTAAAACTATTACCTTTTTCTTGCCTGCTGTGCCAGAATGGCTACAAAACGCTAAAAAACAAAAACTTTGTTTTATGGTTGTTGTTATATATTGTGCCGAGGGCCTAAAGCGGTTTCAGAGGCCAAGACTCACTTTAGGTAACCAAGCCAAGGGAGTTAGTTTATTTTTAACCGCCTTTGAAAATATGGATGTTCTCAATTCGACTGGGTTTTTTTTGTATGTTTGTTACGCGATTTTTATTTTATTTTTAATTCGAAAGAATATACTCCTGAGGGAAACAGAATCTGATGAGTGGGATCCCAGGGTAATCGAGAGCAACCCTTGTTAAAGAGGGCCGAGCGCCTATACGTTTCGAAAAGCAAAACTTGTATACGCGTGCCAGTAGTTCAATTTCTACAGGCGCTTAAAACATATTTCTTAAACTGTTCAAACAAATAAAAAGTAAATTAAAAAAAAAACTATATATATAAAAATCAATTGCTGTTCGTTAGTCTCGCTAAAACTCGAGAACGGCTGAACTGATTTGGCTAATTTTGGATTTGAATTATTTATGGAAGTCCAGGGAAGGTTTAAAAGGTGAGTAAATATGATAAAACAGCTTTTTTATTTATTGATTCTGAGGCAGTACCAAGTTAGCCGGGTCAGCTAGTAACAAATAAAAAAACACGTTCCGTCCGACGTCTAGCTGCTAACTGTGCGAGCTATGGGAGTCGGCGGTATGCGGGGCGTGGAAAGGTGTGCTCCGGCGGGCGGGTCAGGGAGGTGCTCTCTGTCCGCAACATCTTCATATGAAATGCCCCACATGTATGTATATTTTATAAGGGACCCCCGCTGTTGAGATAATTAATGTCTACGGGAGTTTAAAAACGACTCACCACACAGTTCTGGGCACGTGGCCCCAGTCGTGGGGCACGTGCCTGAGGGCGCGGTGCACCTCGTCTTCGCTGACCTCGTAGTCGGAGACGACCCTCGCGACCCGCACGTCGGCGGCCCTCGGCCAGGGCGCCTCCTTCGCCTCGTCCACCACCAGCTCCAAGCGCATCGTCACCTCCCACACGGAACGGAGGGCGACGTTAGCCACCTGACAAACAATTATGGACAGATGCTGTAAAACACTTCTTTGTACTGTTTCCACGCGTTTATTTCGCTTTTGACATCTATCAAGTTATATATTTCTTGACAGTAAAGCCCACATGAAACAAATAACATAATTGTCGTACTTTATTGTTGTGGGTGACGTAATAGTGATGTGTGATTCATGTAACGCACAGACTATTAAACCATCGACACTATACGTAAATAATCGAAAGTAATTGATTTGAAAATAAACAATGTTCACGTGAAAGCATTTATAACATAGCTTTTAATACATAGTTGCATAAATTTTAATTGGAATTTATGTGAATTGACGACATTCGAAGTCAAATCACATAAATTCCAATTAAATACATATTATAAATTGTTATTTAACACTAATCACTTTTCAAAAAAACATTTTTGTATCCACCGTCATTCGCAGATTTAATTATGTGTCACTTAGATTGCGTTCCACTTTAATTGCCACATACTGTTTTGTTGAACTTGTATGTATGCGTTCATTGGGTTAAAATTTAAAATTGTATATTTAATTTCATTACATATAACTAATCTAATTGTGTTTATAAATTAAGAATAGTTAAAAAAATTTAGATTGACATGTATCCAAATATTTGTTTGACCATGTTTAGGTCAAATACAGTGAGACCAATTGACTTTAACATCTTTTGATCATCAAAGCATCAAAATCTACCCAGTTCAGTTATTATGTGAATCCCGAACAGACAAAGAGACAAAGAATCTAAAAAAAATTGCATCGTATTCTCCACCGTTTATATCAGGGGTCAAATGGCGGACCGCGATCCGCCGACCCGTTTTTTGAGGACCGCGAAAAAATGACAATTTTCTCATTGACATGTAAAAAAATACCTTTGTTAATTCCGTAATTACATTGTTTAATAAATACCTTTTTTTTATATAATGTTGTGCGGGCCGCGATGGTCACTTAATTTCTTAAAACGGACCCCGAGCGAAACTAATTGGTGACCCCTGGTATATATAGTGTATTCCAGTTGTTATTTTTTTTAATAGTTTCAATGTACAGATGCGGCATGTTTAGAATTGTATGATATTACAGACAAATTGTTTTGTAAGAAGAGGTCGCACCTTGAGCGCGAGCTGGCCGTCGGCCGTGAGCGTGTAGGCGAGGCGCGCGCGCGCGTCGTGCATGGCGCGCCCCCAGCGCAGCGCCACGCGCGCCACCGCGCGGCAGCGGCGCAGCAGCGCGGGCACCTCGCCGGCCGCTGCGCACGCGCCGCCCGCCAAGTAGCGCATGGCCTCCGCCGCGAACCGCACGCACACCGACGCCACACTGTTGCTCCTATCTGCACACAACAGTATTGTATTGTGTAAGTCCAACAAAAATATCTACTGTATGGCGACTATCATATTCAATAGCCTTCCGGAAATGCTACGAGTTCAGCCTATAAAGGAGACGGAGACGCTTTCATACATTCTTGGGCCCAGATGTAAAAGGATGAGGCTGGTGTTAATCATTAGCTATATATCAATACATCATTACTGAAAATTCTGCAGAGTTTGTCAATCTGGGAGAAAAATTATAAGATATTTAGTATAAGTGATATTACACAATAATCTGTATTAAACAGCTGATTTTTGAAACTTAAATAATATATTTACTGTAGAAAAAGATTAATTGTGTTTTTATAAACTCAAAAATGTTAGGAAACTAAGGTGGTGATGTATAAAATAAAGTACAGACACTTTTAAAATATTTTTTCAGCTTCAATTATAATTAAAATATTATCTAAAAATGGTGCAGATGGTACTAGATTATCTTGGTACCTAGCCCAACCAAGGTACCATATTATAGAAATCACATGTACACAGCCGTAAGTCGTGGTTTTTTTTTTTTTTATTGCAGGAGTTCAGCAGACAGGCAGACGGCCCACTTTATTGAAAGCGGTTACCATCGCCTATGGACATTTGCAACACCAGAAGTGCTACAAATGCGCTGCTGCTCTCTTAAGGGAGACTGGAACCTGGTCACTAATGACGGAACACAACTCAAGGTTGTTATGGCGACATACTTTAGAGCAGGGGTGGTAGCCATCCAGTAGGGCAAATGCCCTACCACCTAGAGTCGGGCAAATGCCCTACCACCTAGCTAGGTGGTAGCGTAATGGCTAGCGCACGCGTCCCAGACTCAGAGGGCGCGGGTTCGATCCTGGCCGGAACGCATGCACCTCTTAGTCAGTTTTCTGATCTAATGTGCATATTGTTACAATTACCATGTGCTAACAACGGTGAAGGAAAACATCGTGATGCAACCTGCACATCGAGACAACCGATGTGTCAAAACTGCCAAGCCGCCTTGGGCAAGCGTGGCGGGTATACTGTCTGTTCCCTCCCCCCCCCCCCCCCCCTATAATGGGAGGCCCGAGCTCAGCAGTGGGACATTAATGGGCTGATATTATATATGTACACAGCATCTTACTGTCCGTTTGCTTACAATGCAGTTGCAATAGTATTTTAGTATTGCCATTACCTATTTTATTATAGCGGTTTGTCGCTATAGCACAATTCGCACAAAGCTCCATGGTGCCCAATATCCAATCGATAAGCCATTGTAAGATCCAAAATAATAAGCCACGGAGAATATCCGTGCAGGAACGGAGAAAGAATACAATTTCCTGCGGCCGGGCGGCCTGTCGTAAGAGGCGACAAAACAACCCACAGGCAGGTGGTAGGGCATTTGCCCGACTGGATGGCTACCACCCCTGGTCTAAAGTATGTCGCCATAACAACCTTGAGTTGTGTTCCGGCATTAGTGACCAGGTTCCAGTCTCCCTTAAGAGAGCAGCAGCGCATTTGTAGCAGCTTTGCTGTTACTGTTGGTAATCGCTTTCCATCAAGTAGGCCGACTGCCTGTCTGCTGATCTCCTGCAATTAAAAAAAAAAGCCTAAGTCAAACGTGAATGATTATTCATGTCTGGTATGATAGCAAGGGTCATATAATTTAAGCAAGATCTGAAGTCCGTGTAAAGAATGCTGTGATCGAGGAATATATTAATAATGGAAAACACTCGAAACACTGGAAGACGGCCTCTGTGGTTGAGCGGGCTAAGCCTTTGCCGGCCTACCTCACTGCAACGCAGAGGTTCCGGGTTCGATTCCTGGTATAGTAAATTTCGGAAACGTATTTTCTCCATTATTTACTATGGTCTGGGTGTCTGGGATCGGCCCCAGAGTAGTCCGTTGTATATTACCCATAACTCAAGCGTAACTTGCTTAATTTGGGGATATACAATATGTGTGTTTGTCTGCCGATTATTATTATTATTATTATATTATATTATTATTATACACTCAAAACGCAGACGTACTAAACAATACCAGAAGAGTGATGATAGACGAAATAAATCATAGGTTGAAGTCTATAGTGTTGCCACTGTGCTTTATAAACGAAAATCGATTTCAAATTATCGATTTTATTTCAATTGTAATGTTAATTACAATAGGTTTGGTTATTTTGAAAGAATTAATCGTGTGGTGTAAGTGTTTTCATACTATTAATTGTTAAATATGATTCATACTAATTGATTATGGTAATCGATAACTTATTTTATTTGTAACATTATTTTTAAGATATCCCGCCTCCCAGATTGTTTTTTGGGCTGATGTTTTCCACTTTGAATATCTCAACTTATTACATTCTGAGCCCAAAAAGTCCCTGTCTCCTTTGTTTAAAGTCTCGTTAAGAAAATTTTATTGAACAAAATTTATTATACTGTAAATGAATACGAGAATGGCTAATAATAATTTGTAACTAGACATATAATTTTATTTCAATATTTTATAAAAATAAAAATTTAATGTAATTTAGTTTTAATATTCTGACATGACATTGAAACCAAGCATATTGTAACATCTTGTGTACACACATTTTAGCAATAAACTATTCAATCATTCAGCAAATGTTGTGCTGCCCTAAAAAAGTAAAAATCCAGAACTCAATTGCAGCGCCATTTACCAAATGCAATTGTAAATCTGAACCATCTCAGAAACCCATTCAAATACACAAAAAATATTTCATCACAATTGATCCAACGATTTCAGAGTTCAGTAGTATACACGAGTACAGAAGAATTAAATACAGGTGAATTCTTCAAGTGGGTCTTCAGGGCCAAATCCTAAACTATAAGAAATATTGAAAAATACTCAATAATGAAGTCGGTTAAAAAATGTCAAAAGGCTTGACATTCCTAGGCAAAAATTGATCCTTGCAAGCTACACTATGGATTGGTGTAATAATACAGAACGTTATTACAGTGTTTTTTTTTTACAATGTCAGTGAATTCAATTACTTTAGTTTCATCAAAGTCGGCCTCGGAGCTTCATTCCTCCTGTATACAAAGATAATAATCTATACAAATATTATAAAGACGTAGTTTGTGACGTTGTAGGGGGTAATCTGTGGATCTACTAAACCGATTTTAAAAATTCTTTTACTGTTAGAGAGCTACGTTAACAGGGGGTGTCATAGGCTATATAACATGACGCTATACACCACGGGAGCGGGACAGAGCGCGGGTGAAACCGCGCCGGGCCGCTAGTGTATTACATAGACCGGATGAATTTTCGAAAGTCAGTGTGGAGAGTGTGGGCGTACCTTGGTGGGCAATGTGCACGGTGACAGCGAGCACCGGCGTGTGCGCCGCGACGCGCGTCCTCGCGGCGTTCTCGTGCCGGTGCGCCAGCCGCACCGCCAGCCGCAGCCGCGAGTGCAGCAGCCGGAAGCACCACGTGTCGCCGCTGCACGACTCCCATTCGCACTCTTGACTCCTAACACATCATTTTAACAGTAGATAAATTGGAAACTATTCCAAGTTGTCAGTACCTAACAAACTGCTCCTCTATAAACAAGTCCTATGGCATACAGTTGCGGGGCTGTACCAAACCAAGCAACATAGAAATAATACGATTCCAAAACAAAGTATTGAAAGGCATTGTAAACGCGCCATGGTACATTAGATCGAGCGACCTCCATCGGGACCTGAAAGTGGAGTTTGTTACTAGCATTATCAGAAAGTAGCGTGAGCGGAAGCTCACGAGCATGGGCTTCACCATCATGTGAATGTCGAGGCGATCCAGCTCCTCGACAACACGGATTTAATGAGAATGCTCAAAAGGACAAAACCGTTTGAACTAGTGCTATAAACTAAACTAAAGTGTAGTGTACTTTGTTAACTTATTATAGAACACATGAACAAAGTGTTCTCCCCTTAATAGAGACAATAAAAAAAGTGCTAATGGACACTTTCTTAGTAGTATACTTTTAGTTAATTTAGGTTATATTTAAATTACTTATTAGTCTTTTTAGATTAGATTATAATATTAATGTGGTATTTTTCAATACAACATTTATGGAAAAAAAGTAGATAAATAAAGTATAAAAAAATTGCAACATTGCTAAGATTTTTGAAAAATAAAAATAGAAAAACATCCCTTTATTTTCCGATAGAAAAGGACATTTAAAAGAAATGTACAGATAGTGATGATGAGTGAATGATGATGGAATATGGTGATAAATAATAGTGTAAACGATAACCACTTAGTTGGCTATAATAATGTATTAAATAAACTTAGGAAAAGACATGATAATGATAAATGATTGATAAGTGATATAAAATGATGTTTAATAAAATGATAGTGCGCTGTGCGCGACAGTGCGTGTTCACTTATCGATGCAGGCTCTGCTGTTTGGTGCACACAAACACATGAGTTTTTTTGTAAAACCTATAAATAACTAGCGGCCCGGCAGACGTTGTTCTGCTCTGAAAAAACAACATCTAGGATCCCAGCGCCACCTACCGGTTCCAATTGTGGATTTACACCATTCGGGGACCCACTCAAACACACAAAATAAAAACCACCAAAATCGGTCCAGGTGATTAGGAGGATTCTAGAACCTGATCTCAGCGCCACCTACCGGTTCTAATTGGGGATCTAAACCATCCGGGAACCCACTCATACACACAAAAACAAAATCACCAAAATCGCTCCAGGTGATTAGGAGGATTTTAGAACCCGATCTGAAAGCCACCTACCGGTTCTAATTGCGAATCTAAACCATCCGGGATCCCACTCAAACAAACAAAAACAAAATCGCTCCAGATGATTAGGAGGATTCTAGAACCCGATATCAGCGCCACCTACCGGTTCCAACGGGATAAAAAGTATCCTATGTCCGTCTCCTGATTCTAAGCTACCTCCCCACCAATTATCAGCCAAATCGATACAGCCGTTCTTGAGTTATAAATAGTGTAACTAACACGACTTTCTTTTATATATATAAGATATGTTACGTGGACTTGTACAAGGAAAAAATTGAAAAAGCTTAAATGATATTTTCAGCAAAAAATTGTTTATGTAAGGTCCATCTGAATGGTTTTTATTATATTTTTGAGAAAAATACCTTTTAAGAATTTTATAACCAAACAACAAAAATATGGCACTTTGCACCAACTCTATGGAACTTTTAATTGTATGTAAAATTAACACAGTTGCTCGGATTTTATATATATTATAAAATTCTAAATATGCTGTGTCTGTACATTAAAGCTATTAAAAAAAATTGGGATAGACTATATAAATGACTAGCTGCGCCCGCGGCTTCACTCGCGTGGTGATGGAAAATCGTTATATTTTGGAAATTCACACTATATTTTTATAAATTATAGACTATGTGTAAGCTATATTATTGTAAAGTTTCATCAAAATCCATTCAGTAGTTCTTGCGTGAAAGAGTAACAAACATACATCCATATATACATTCTTACAAACTTTCGTGTTTATAATATTTATTATAGAAGGATATAGGATTCATAGGATATAGGATTGAGAACACTATACATTTTTTTTTAGATTTTTTGTCTGTTTATCTGTTTGTTCGGGATTCACGTAAAAACTACTGGGGCGATTTCGATGCGATTTTTGCCGACCGACAGCTAATCTTAAGATTTAAACTCCGCGCTACTTTTTATCCTGGAAAACCCGCGGGAATTTTTCTGGGAATGATTTAAAATGGCCAGAACCAAAAAATCGAATTCTAGTGTGATTTTTTACTGATCGACAGCAAATTTAATGTAATAAAATCTGTGATATTTTTTATCTCGGGAATCCTGCGGGAAATTTTCGGGGAGCGGTTTGTAGGTTTTCGGGTGCATAAAAATTACGTTATTCCAACACAGTTTTCACTAAAATGATAGCTTACATTCTCTTCTTTGTGTCCCGGGAAACCCGCGAGAATTTCAAGTCAAGCGTGGACGAAGTCGCGGGCATATTCTAGTTATTTATATTATAATAGACTTATAACTCACCCCATGAATGGCAGCATATCAATTTTGGCCACAACATTGACACTTGCATCACACTCTGCAATTTGATTCTTTGAACTGTCATCACCTAATTCTGGTTGCCATTCAACTCTGGAATTCTTTGAACACTTGCTTATTGTTGATACTGTATTTGACACAGTATTTGATACAGAACGGTTATTAATTTCATTAAGATTTTTGCTGCTTGTGAAGGAACTAATCATATCTACACTTCTTCCTTCTTCATCAGATTTTGATATTGTTATGGGTATTAAACTTTCTGATTTAACACTTGTATCTTCATCAACTTGCATGTTGTATTCCGTCAGTAACTGTTGTACTGTGACTGAAGTGCCAGGTTTCTTGTTCTTTTTCTTTGGAGATGTTTTCCTTTCTTGTATTGGTTTACTGGCACTCTTTTTAACTTTAGGCTCTTTGACTGGTCTTTCATCAATATCATTGTTTTCCAACTGTCTTGGAGTTTCAGATATCTTCTGCATTTTACTAAAAGGTCTGGGTGTCAAATCTAAGCTGGACAGCGTGCAATTTTTGTGTTTGTCAATATTAGCTGGACTGTATACTCGTTTCTTTGTTCTTAGTTGCATGGGCTCTGTTTCTTCATCATTTGAAGTAATAATATCTGATTCGACTTTATGAGTATTATCTCCAACGTCGTTCTTGAAGATAGTTTTGACTGGATTTTGTAGGTTCTTGGAATAAACATTGTCTTGAGAACTAGAGTTTGTGTCTACGTTAATTTCGAATTCTGGACGTGCAAGGGCGTCATCCACTAGCGTCAGTGAAGAACTTGCCTCTAATAACTGTTTGGTTCCCTTCATTGCTATCATAGTATTGACCTGCGTATGTTTTACGTCTATAGGCTTAACATCTGTCGACTCATCAATCGACATTGGTTTGCTGATGTTTGAGGCAATGCTCGAGGTATCAACAGGACTATCTCTACACGTATCCCCTCCTTGTTTCACAATATAACTCGTTTTAACCAAATACTGAGCCGAAACCCTGTCAGCATTATGTTCGTTCTCTGTATCATGCACAGAAATTTGTGCAGAATGACTTCTTTCCGAGAAGCATATTGTTTCAGTCGATTTTTTAGGATTATACCTATGTACTTCTGTTAAATCAGCCGGCGCTAATAATACATTATTTAAAGGATTATTATGATCAAATATAAGTACTCTATCTGACACATATTGCCCGCTGGTTGGTCTACCTACAGACAATTGGTTAAAAGATTCATCAGCACTCTCTACACCTATATCTGAGTACTTTTCTACTGGGCGTGATAATTTCAATGCGCTTTTAAGTGCATGCTCTATGGCCTGATTTCCTGAATTAGCTATACCATTTATTAAACTATTTGTGCTATCTATTTGTTGTGGTGATTGATGTTCGGAATTTATATTTGATTCTAAATCTATTTGACTGGAAGTAATTAAATTAGCTTGAACTTGAGTGCTGCAAGTAGAATTTGATCTTCTTATGCCTTTATCAGATTTGCCGACTTCAAAAGGCATCACATCCTGAACAGGTTTGACTAAATCACTCATCAATGCCTTGATATTATCGGACACATCTTTCAAATAAGTGGGTATCACATTAGCCTTGGTTTCTTTCATGTATGAAGTCTCACCAAAAGCAGTTTTCTTTAATGGGGACAGTTTAAGTTCAGATTTAACACTCAATTCACTTGTGGTGTCGTCATCAAAGTGTAGTGCCTTTACTACTTCACTACTTATTCTCACTGATTTCTTATGACACGATTCTTCAAGACTTTCCTTAGTGTCTTCAATACTTTCACTCAGGTCAAGTTCATATCTGGATTTCTGTAATGTAGCATGCGCCATTGAAATGTTATTTAATAAATCCTCTCTACTGATCACTATAGATTGCCTATTAGGTACAATACTTAAGTGTTTAGGCTCAAGTTCACTCTTGTTCTCTATTGCAATATGTCCTTTGACGACAATTGGTTCTTGTTGTTCTTCGTCTTCTTCCTCAATATAATCAGAACCCTTTTTATCAGTAAAATCTGAAAGAAGTTTGAGTAAATCGTTAGTGTCGTCGGCAGTTTTAAAACTTCTCCCAGCAATCGACAGTCTTTCGTTCAATTTCTTGTCTTCAATATTAATATCTGAACTAACAACTTTTTCGTAGTGTCTGTTTTGTGGCGAACTATTCTTACTGTCATATGAAACTGACTTAACTTTTTCCAGTTTTTCTGGGACATCTTCCAATATACATGGCTGTTGTTCTTTATATTCCAAAGGTAATGGTGATGTATCAATATTACGTGTATCAATTCCTTTAAATCCCTTCCTTGACATTTCTGTTTGGGCCTCTTCATCGCTATCTCGTGTAATATAAAACATACTTTCATTTGATGTGTTATCTACATTAGGCTTTTTCATACTAACTACGGAATCATGTGGAGTTTCCACTTTCGCTGTACAGTATTTGTCATCTAAGCCTCCTTCTGAGGAGGCCGTTGACATATCTAATAGTTCATCAAGTATTGAAACAGGTTTGTCTATATCTGCCATTTCAACATCTTCTTCTTCTTTATTGAATGTTATTGTAGATATTTTAGTCTTAGAAATAGATTTCTTGTCAGCATCTACATTAGACTTGATATCGTCTTTTTCTATAACAATGGTTGAAGAATTTGGTTGCTCATCACACTGATTAAGAGTTCGATCACTTTTAACATCCCCTTGTTCAGTTCTTGTCAGTTGCAATTGTGAAACACTATTTGTAAATGATTGGTATACAAAGACATTTTGATGTATAGGTTCCATTTCTGTTGAATCTACTTTATTGCCTTCACTTTTAATTATTTTATCTTGTGTTGTTGATAGTTCCATAGGTATAGGTTTTACAGCAGTTTTAATACAATCATCTAATGTGTAAACCTTTGGGTTAACATGCTTCTTAAAATATTGATTAACAGTAGTTTTGTGTTCAGTGCAATTTCTTTCAATTTCTTTTTTGGGTGAATTATTAATAGTGATTAATTCAATTTGAGACTCATTATTACATTTGTAGGTTTGTATTCCATCTGACAAATTCTTAGTCATAGAAATATCACATTCTAAATTTACTGATACTTCAGAGATATACACTGATGAATTACGTTTAGTTTCTCTATCCCCTCCAACAATTTCTTGGCAATTACTAATTTTATTAGAGATATGAGCATGATTCTTAACTGTTTTAGAAATATTGCTAATATTCTCTACGTATTTTGATTGATTAAATAATAATCTTTGCTGATCTACTTCAAGTCCATCATCATTTCCATCAACAATTACTTGCGAATTAGATACACCATTAACTAACATATTAATGGATGTTAGTCCTGATGTTCTACCAATTGTATTATCACTCTGAATTTTGTTAGGTTTATAACACTTTTCTTGAGATAAATTCTTATATGAATTATCTTTTAGTAACATAAAGTTACAAGGTAATTCTGAATCAAGTGAAAGATCATCATTCCCTTGATTACCAATGGCACATTGATTTTTATATCTTCCACTTTGTCCTGCATTATCAGCAATAGAAGTTGCCATAGAAATATTACAATTATTGTCTTGCTTTACTGTAGAATTATCTTTCAAAATAACTTTACTGGGTAAAACTTCTTTCTTAGAAATATTTTGTGTATTATCTTCATATGTCATTAGTTGCGTTCTGATAGATTTATCAGTAATTATTATTGAAACATCAGTATTTAGGATATTTGTTGGTAAAGCTTGAGTAATTGAAATATCTCCATCAAACACAATTGTTTGTCTTTTATTATTTTTAGTATATGTTAACTCATTCACCATCACTAATTTTGTATTGTTGTTACTTTTGTCAAATTGCTCTTGTGATATAATTTTATTAGGAATAGCTTGTGTCATAGACATATTTCCATCATCACTAATTAGCATTGTTTGTCTTTTATTATTTTGGATAGAATCTGGTAAACCATTCACAACTTCTGATATAGATTGACTAATAGCCGATTTAGAATACAAATTATCGTGATCACAAGCTGTACTTTTTCTTTTTTCAGCCTGCTCTTGTAACAAAACTTTATTAGGAATGGCTTGGGTCATAGACATATTTCCATCATCATCAAATAACACTGTTTGTCTTCTATTATTTTTTGTAGAATCTGGTGAGCCATTTACAACTTCTGATTTTGAATCACATTTGGTGGATTTGGAATAAAAATTATCATGATCATAAACTGTACTTTTTCTTTTTTCAGTCTGCTCTTGTAACAAAACTTTATTAGGAATGGCTTGGGTCATAGACATATTTCCATCATCATCAAATAACACTGTTTGTCTTCTATTATTTTTTGTAGAATCTGGTGAGCCATTTACAACTTCTGATTTTGAATCACTTTTGGTGGATTTGGAATAAAAATTATCATGATCACAAACTGTACTTTTTCTTTTTTCAGCCTGCTCTTGTAACAAAACTTTATTAGGAATGGCTTGAGTCATAGACATATTTCCATCATCATCAAATAACATTGTTTGTCTTCTATTATTTTTTGTAGAATCTGGTGAACCATTTACAACTTCTGATTTTGAATCACTTTTGGTGGATTTAGAATAAAAATTACTGTTATTACAAACTGTACTTTTTCTTTTTTCAATCTGCATGTGTGACAAAATTTGGTTTGGAATGGCTTGTGTCATTGACATATTGCCATCATCACCAAATAACATTGTTTGTATTCTATTATTTTTAGTAGAATCTAGTAAATCATTCAGTTGTAATTTAAAGTTACTGTTATTAGATTTTGAATAAATATGGTCATTATCATTAACTAAATTTTTTGTTTTTTCATTTTGTTCTTGTGACAGAATCTTGTTAGAGTTAGCTATTGTCAAAGACATATTTCCATTATCTTCATCTAACACCATTGTTTGTCTTTTATTATTTTTGGTACAATCTGGTAAATTATTAACAAATTCTGATCTTAAACTACTACTATTAGATGTAGAATGAAAATTATCATTAGCATAACCTATACATTTCCTTTGTTCAACTTGCTCTCTCGACAGAATGTTGATAGGAATAGCTTGTGTCATAGACATATTTCCATCATCATCAAATACCACCGTTTGTCTTCTTGCAGCTTTTAAGTTCGGAGGTAGAATACTTCCCAGAGCAGCTTGGGTAATAGAAATATTGTCATTGCTTTCATACACTATAGTTTTTTTATTATCTATCCAGTCATTTTTTATATTTGACGACATAGCATTACTACCTTCAATGACAGCAGCATATGCATTGTTTTCAATATTTAAAATTATATTGGATGGCACAGCTTCTGTTAAAGATATGTTAGCATCATTATCAAATACAATTTTTGATACTGGGACTGCCTGTGTAATTGATATATTTCCATTGTCTTTCCCAAAAACTATTGTTCTTTGTTTTTCATGGATTGCAATGTTGGTAGGTAATGCTTGTGTCATGGAAATATCCACACCCTCATCATATAAAACTGTCTGTAATTTAGTATCATTAATAATAGACATATTATGCTTTTGAATTGTTTTAGAAGGCACAACATGTGAGATGTTTTCACTGTTCAATGCTTCATTTTCATCGAAAAAGTTAGGCAAATCATCATTAATATTCAAAGTTATAGTTTTTCTATGATCCTTGATTGTAATTGGATTAGGAAGCATAGTATGCCTGTTAGATTTTAATTCTTCTTTTTCAGATTGTAAAGTCAGCCTTTTCCCATCAAAAACTAATACTTTGTCATATTCTCTATTTATAGCAAAGTTATCAGTTTCCCTTGGAGTCACATATGGATTAATGGCAATATTTTCTTTATCAACAAGCCAATCCTTATTTGATTCATTCTTATCCAATGTGATACTCTTTGAAAGATCATCAACCTTCGGAATATGAACTGAATTCGTAATGCTCATATCAGATTCGTCTTCTCTCATCACTACATGTGTCATGTTGAGATCAACCTCTATATAACCAGACATATCTCGCATATTAAATGGACCATGACATATGACATTACTTTGCACTCTACCTATATCTTTCTCAATTTCATCTAAATCATCTCCTTCTGATAGTGGTTGCACATTTGAGAAATTAATATTCATACCTTCTGTCACTTCCATGTTTGTTAAAGCTAAGTCATCGCCAAATACTTTACTTTGATGATCTGTGAATGTGCTTAATTCAAATTTAGTTTTAGGAGCAGTGAGTTTATCAAGAGAAGCTGCAGTCATTTCAAAAGGGGCAAAATTTACATTTTGAATGGAATGATTCATGTTTAGGCCACTACGATTATCCATAGTGGTAATGAGGTCAATGGCCTCTACTTCCTCAAATTGCTGGTCAAATATTTTCTTTCCCAGAGATACAACTGCTCGTGCGGGATGCATTTCTGAATCATTGCCTGATGACTCCATAGACTTGTTGTGCTCTTCATAGAAATTTTTCCATGTTGTTGTTGCTTCATTTGTTACAAATTCTCTGAAAATTAAGTAAATTAAATATGCATATTAATTTTATTGTAATCTTATCTATTTTCTACACCACCAGCTTCGCCAGATAAGTTAAATATATATACTTTAAATTATATGGCTTGGAATATATCACTATAATGGCCGGTTCATAGATTTTACTACTTACATTTACTTGTCTTACCATTTGTTGAATTTTGACATTACTTGTGTGGAACTTATGTCAAATTTAAACTGATATTAAGGCAAATGAACAGTCAATATGTTGTAATTGTCAGTAAGGTATAGGTAAAAGCCATAAGTGATAAGACCACTGCCTACTGTTACCAAGTATTGTAACTACACATTTTTTATAATTGTTTATTTTGATGATTAATAAAATGATATCTATTACAAAAAAACACAATGGCGTAAAATGGAGACCTATGTGGCGACCTAGTGCTGTCAAAGTAAATGATGATAAAAGAAATCGTAAGTTAGTGAAATAAACACTCTTTTTATTTTATCTATCTATATCAATAGAATAATTCAATGTAAAAAAAATTATGAAGGACACTTACGCGACGCCAGTCCGTTTCGAGAAGCTGACGCGGCGGCTCTTGACTGTATCAGTGGGTGTAGCCACATTGAATTCTAACTCTGAGAAAGGGGTGCGTGGAGGCCGCTGACTCTTTAGGATAGATGAGCGCCGTTTTCTACTGAAATAGGATTTTACTCAAGTTCAGGTCTGAAACATATTTTGTGCACAAAGCATATGCAGAACAGGTAGCAGAAGAATTATCACTGCTGTGCTCACGATTGCCCCTGCTCACATTCATTTTTATTTATTCCAGGAATTCAGCAGACAGGTAGATGGCCCACTTGATGCAAAGCAGGTACCATCGCCTATGGACATTTGCAACACCAAAGGTGCTACAAATGTGTTGCTGGTCTCTTAAGGGATGCGCATTATATATGATATTTAGATGTAAGACGCTTTATTGTTCAACAAATGCACATAACATATTCATTTCATCGGCACCCTTATCATCATTAAGTACATACATACATAACTTCACGCCAGTTCCCTTGCGGGGTAGGCACGAACAACAGAGTGCCATTTAGGCTTATTCTTACAACATATTCATTTCATGGGCACCCTTATCATCATTAAGTGTATAATTGTATTAAACTTTGACACAAAGATGACAAAATTGTGCATCAAATTGTAATAATCTTTTTTTTATTTTTATTGCATGACTTCAGCAAACAGGCAGACGGCCCACTTGATGGAAAGCAGTTACCATCGCCTATGGACATTTGCAACTCTAAACGATACAAATGCACTACTGCTCTCTTAAGGGAGATTGGAACCTGGTCACTAATGCCAGAACACAACCCAAGGTTGTTATGGTGACATACTCTAGACAAGGGATGGTACCCATCCAGTCGGGCAAATACTTTACCACCTAGCTGTGGGTGGATTTGTCACCTCTTACGACAGGCCGCCTGGCCGCAGTTAATTGTATTCTTTCTCCATTCTTGCACCTATTGTATTATATTCCTATATATACCACTAGATGGCACTACAATCGATAATCCTATAATTTCCACTAAGTGGTACTTATAAGTTAAAACTTGTTCTACATTGGAATAAAGGGGAAGTCAGAATAAAATGACAGTTTAAAAAACTTATATATAAACAATTTATAATCTATGCCATTCACATAATAACTTCATGCGAGATTCACATAATATGATCATAACTTGTGGTTTCATTTATGCTCTTATGATCTTGTCCGTGTGATGTATTTATTCAGCAATATTGCCCAGTGCCATCTTAAGTGAAGTTAAGTGCACTAAATGGAAACTAATTATAATTTTTAATATCTCTGTGCCACTGGATGGTGTTAGTTTCCATACAATTTTTTAATTTACGATTGTGTAGGGGAGATTCACTGGGATGGGATAAAGTCAGCCAGGAGAAATACAATAGGTGAATGTAATTGGCAGGTGGGACAGGGAAGATAGCGTAGGCAGAGGGGCAAGTGGGCTATCAGAATTCTCAATCATCTATGAAATACAATAAGCTCAAGTCTAACCACTTCACATAAATTCACATTTGTGAGAGTATAGTATCTCACTGATCAAGCCAGACCAGAGAGCTGAAATCAAAATAGTCATTCCAGTGAAATGATTTGATACAAGTTATTACAGGAGTGGATGGATGCAGAAGTCGTGGAAGGCCACGACACATCTTCCATGATCAAATTGATCGTGTACTAGCAGAAGGTGATGTCAGGAGCCGTAAGAACAGACGAGCGTGCATGACAAGAGTTATGAATGTCAAAGAAGCAAGTGAGGTGTGTAAGAATAAACCTAAATGGCGCTCTGTTGTTCGTGCCTACCTCGCAAGGGAACTGGCGTGAAGTTATGTATGTATATATGTATGTATTACAGGAGTATTTATTTTAATTTTAAAGTAACATATTTATTGTTGGTTTTATTAAAATTTATGTTTTACTAATTTTTCATTACTTAATTAACAAAATTGGGTTGTATTGGTCTTACACCAAAAGGAAAGTTTGCACTGAAAGTCAGTGTTGTGTTGGATATAATTCCAGCACAATAATATGCTGACTGCAAACCTTGTTTGCTGAAACACAGTGTACAAATTCTCAAAATATGCTCTGTGTATAAAAATGTATAAAGAATGTAATGTATGTACATTGCTATTTCTTCAAATAAAGTTTTTCTTTTTGTTTATTTATTTTTCTTTCTTTCAGTTTGACTCTACCAGGTCCAAATTATGCTTGTGAGTGTATGTCATAAACAATATCATGGAAAAAAGTACTAAGGAATAAGAATTGTCTGGTAAAAAGTATTATTTGTAAATCACTCTCCATAAATTAAAGGACAAGGGCACTACATCAACAACTTTCTGGTTCTTAACTCTCTTCATCTGGCCCTAGCATGCCACCATGCACAAGACATCAGTACACTAGGTTGGAATATGTCCTAGTTGATGCATTGAGCAGATTCTCATTGAAATCTGACCGGAAATAAAATAAATTGCGACAAAATACAATAAATAAAATGAAAAACGCTAAACAAAATATTCAATTACTTTTTTTCAAAATTTAATCATTTCGGATTGATTTTGTCTACATAAAAATATGGACACTTAATAAGAAAGAACAACGCATTACAAGCTTCATCATATGAAACCATGTATTGTATACCTTTCTGCAGTAAATCTGGAAAGGCTACAAGTTTGGTGCGGACTATACCCACGTAAATGTTACACGAATATACATTTTTATCGTAAGTGTTCAATAGATATCATACAAACTTACTTTCACGGTATAGCTAAGGATCATTGCTAATAATTATTAACTTATTGTCAAGCCTGAAACTTACGTAGCGGCAGCCGAGGCGTCAGTCCCTCTACTCGTATTAGTATCATCCATTTTGAGAAACCTTTTATTTTTATTGTTCTTAAATTACAAAACTCAATCTTTAAACGTTTATCATTATATTTATTTCACTTTGTCTACAGTTTAGTAATTTAGCACGAAAACAAAACAACTCAAATTAAACAACGGCTCCGCTCATTTAAAAGTTGGATGACATAAATTTGACGTGTAATTATTAATATTGCCAAGTGTAAAAATTATATAATACCATTTATTTAGCACGATTAAACTTAGAATACATAGATTTTGTCGTTTATAAATTATTTTGCTTTATTTAACTAAATATTTTCATTTTTTTATATTATTTTAACAATGTATTGAGGTAAACTTTATAAAAACAATAAGTTGAGTTCGTTATATTGTATAAAAATAAAAGATCAGCAAAAAAACTTTAGATTTGCTGAGAGAAAATAGAATCATTTTTATCTCAATTAGAATTTCCAAGTTTAGGGTAAGGTCCGAAATTCCTTAAAATTTCAGAATAATAACTGAAGTATTAGGTATTTTCTGAAAGACGACTCGAGCTACTCATGTAGGCTATAATGAAGTAGAAGCTTATTTATTGTATTATTATATTTTTTAAGGGGCGATTGTGCTAGGTATTTTTCTTCCATGATTGAAAGGTAAATATCAAAATAAGACTCTTGGTGCGGAATGAAGCCCTAGTCTAAATTAAATTCTAAAAAAAAAGAGAATGTATACTTACAAAATATAAACCACACAAAACGCTGTGATGGACAATAACGTCGTATAAATACAGCAAAGAACTAGCCAGACGAGTGTAATTGCATAATATTCTGAACCCGCAGGCACAGACATTACATACTCAACTATTTAATTTTGAACAATTATTTTCTCACATATTTTTTACTTTAAATTTTGTAATTTTACTTTTCGTTCAAGACATTAAAATGATGTCATTTTGCTAAGTAAATAGATTATGGTTTTTAATTACGCTGTCAGAATTCTACTGTCATTTCAATCAGGTTTAAAGTAGATTTTCACGTGGAGCGCTTATAACTACTTCTAATTTAAAATAATTATGTATGACGAAATCTCGAAACATTTATCATAGTATCAAAGCAAGCAGAAAATTATGTTTGTATAACGTTTATGTTTCGGCAATAAAATAATTTCTCTCTCATAAAAACCTTATTTGACATTATTAGTTAATATCACAAACTACTACGTTACTATGTTAATATACTGGTCATAAACATCCAATCGTTCGAAATAATTTGTCTCAGTCACTGAAGTATTATAGAGGTCCATGGTCTCAGTATGAAAGTTCTATATATACCGTATTAGGTTAATTATATCCGGTCCTATATATTCATTCACTTGCCCTACCATCCATCGGTGAAATTTTGACATTATAGTTGTATGGAGCTAATGTCTAATTTTAATCGATTAATAAGGCAAATGAACAGTCGGTAAGATAAGAGAAACCAGGCCTGAAAGTGGTAGGATATATACATATATGTCTATAGATACTGGGTATGTTAAAATACTGGCCATAAACATCCAATCGTTCGAAATAATTTGTCTCAGTCACTGAAGTATTATAGAGGTCCATGGTCTCAGTATGAAAGTTCTATATATACCGCATTAGGTTAATTATATCCGGTCCTATATATTCATTCACTTGCCCTACCATCCATCGGTTGAATTTTGACATTATAGTTGTATGGAGCTAATGTCTAATTTTAATCGATTAATAAGGTAAATGAACAGTCGGTAAGATAAGAGAAACCAGGCCTGAAAGTGGTAGGATATATACATATATGTCTATGGGTAAGATAGTATACTTTGAGGTAAGTAGCAGGGCTATGCTATAAAATACTTTTGAAAATTAATACAACAAGTTTTACAGAGACTTTTTTATTTAATCTGTTTCCATTTCAGAACTACATGTACTGCAAAGCGATATGGAAGTGATTGTACAGGTCGAAACAGAAGGAGACCGACGTTTCCTGCAAGAAATATTAAAAGCATTATGATATACAATAGGGGTTAGCGAGGGACGCCAGGATACGAGGCGCGCACAGGATAGACTAGGCGATTGTTGGAGAGTTTCTTTTGTCGTTTCTTCTCGTACAGCCAGAATATGTTACGAAACGGCAGTAAATAATGTAGGTCGCCTAAAGATTCCGGGCCAGGTCCGCCGGGAGAAGCCCCGGGCGGGTGATAAAATGCCCATCGGGCATTAATTAGTCCATTGTTGTCGCCCTCTGGCTTGTATCATTAGATTCAACCCTTTTCATGGCAGTAGACCAACTGAGGTAAAACCCCTAGGGACCTACGTAGAGCAGGTTGCCTCCGCGCTTGAGCGCTTTCGATAAACCCCAGTGAAGCTGTAAGGCCTTAGGTAAGTACCAGCAGCATTAAAAATGGAGGATTATAGACCAACGAAGCTTTTAATAAATTCCCACAATAAATGACACCATGTGTGTGCTCTGGTGGTTTAAGCGTGAATCCATCTAATCTAATGGAACACAGGTCTGGAGTTGATTATCGGCCGGGTAAATTTCATTAGCGAAATTTCCGCTATTTTCTCTGTCCTGGGTGTCTGGAATCTGTACCAAGTGGTTGTCTGTTGTAAATTAAATACAAATAACAAGCGTATCTTGCTTAGCTATGCAGTATACAATTTACTGTCTGTCAGCCGATTAAAAAGAAAACTAAATTGTGAATGCCAAGAAGTTGTGTGTAAGCTTCTTGGTGAATGCATTTGTTTATGTCTTGGGTTTAAGCTGGCAGAGGAGTTGCAGTAGTAGACCTTCAGCCCGAATTCTATCAAAAGAGAGAAAAAAGGCAAGCAGCTAAAATATGTACACCGAAATGAAGTGTGTTTCTCTCTTTTCTCTTTTTTTACAAGCTTTTATTTAACTTGCAATGGATGTACCTATGTATGTATGTAAGTTCGGGTGGAATCTTGCAAGTTAAATTTGACCAACTTCCCGGTTTCCGATTGACCTGAAATTTTGCACACATATGTATATAGCGTGACAATGCAATAATATGGTACCATGGAGCTGATATGATGATGGAGTCTGAAGGTGGCCATAGGAACTCCTGTACTAAACAAGATAGACCCGTCGTGTTTGAGATCGTTTTACTTGTCTTGGCTAGCACTCTGCTGCTACATGATATCCATGATCTCAAAAGCTTGTATTTAAATTGAAAACCTTTTTAAAAAAGCTTTTTTTTTCACCTTATCCCAATTATTTGGGGACAGCACAATATGTCTCTTCCTTCCACGCTCCTCTATACCGACATACGTCTGTCACACCATGAAACATCATTATCATACTTCACACAATCCACTCATCTCTATTTTTGGTCTACCTTTACATTTGTACCCATCCATCTTGTAGTTTAACATTCTTTTTGTCACGTGACTGTCATCCCTCCTCCTCATTACATGCCCATACCACCTTAATCTTCTTCCTCTCAATTTTTCAGTCACGTGTGTTTACTAATTCATAATTATTTTTCGTACTTCTTACGATTATTCTTTTGTAATTTTTTTTTATTAGTTGTTCTTTTTTTCATTCTCTTCCTATTTTCTTGTATTGTTTCTGTCTCGTCGTTGCTCTCGCTCTCGTAAAATTCGGTACTATCACCTGTCTTCTTTTCGGAGTCTATTTTACGCTTTCTTTGCTTTCTATAAACCTCCCGTGAGTCTTTAGGGACTACTTTCCAATATCCTCTTCCTGCTCGTGTTTTCTATGGACAAAGACTGTGATGAAATTGGACATAGTTCGTCTCATTTTAAATTGCGAAGCTGGCAACAGGCAGACGGCCCACCTATTGGTAAGTGGTTGCTATCACTATAGACGTTTTTAAAATCAGTAGTGAAGACAAAGCGTTAAGGGTTGAAGGGTAGGGAAGATGGTAAAAGAGGTTGGAAAAGTGGGCTGGATTCTCACTAATCGTACGAAACACAATTAGCTCAAAGCTAACTGGCGCATTACGCCGATGTTTTTTGTCTGCGTGGTATCGCACTGGTCGAGCCGGCCCAGTATGCTCTAATCAAGATAATGATTTCAGCATGACTCTACCACGTCAGAAATTGCTTACGTACAGCAAATAGGCTAACGACCCACCGGATGGAAAGTGCTTACCGTGGCCTTTGGAAATATGTAACACTAGTCGTGCTACAAATACGCTGCCGGCCTCAAAAGAGGTCTGGAGCCTGGGTACAAATGCTAGAACATAACCCAGTTATAGTGGCATATGCTACACCGGGAGTGGTGGCCATCCAGTGGGGCAAATGCCCCAACACCTGGACGTGGATTGTATTGTCGACAGGTCGCCCGGTCGCGGGAATATCTCCTCCTCCGTTCCTGCACGGATAGTCTACGACATCATCAAACTAGTAAATGACTTGAAAGTCCTTTTAAAACTATACAACAGGGTGTATGTTAAATGTAAGGTGGAATCGTTGGTATAGACTGTACGATGAGAACTTACGCGAGCACATGATTTTGGGTAACTAAATAAATTCAGTTCACGTAAAGACAACATGACTTGCGTTCGTGTATACATAGCCATCCATGAATCTACCATAATATCATCATATTTAGTATTAAATCCCTATCATATAAGAAACATCTATCATTTATAATATCCCCAGCTGAACAAACCGTACATGAAAGAAATATTTTTGTAACTAACGTAAATTCGCATCACTTTGTTTGTAGCCTTACAGTTTTTTAAAGATTATAATATCTCGCCGTAGTCCTTTCGAATTAGCTGAATAATTTATTTTCTTTATTTGTCTGGATCTGTTACATATCAATTTTGAAAGAACGAACCTTATGGTCTTATTTAGTGAGTTTTATTTAACATATTTGTTATACATATTATAAATCAGTAATTTTCTAATATTTTTTCTGTCAGCATAAGTCAATATTAAATTCTCTGTCACCTTATGATCAAATCACACAGAATAACAATCTTTACCTCTCAAATAAGGTAATAAATTGAATTCAGCCTTAAACTCAAACCTTAGAATCTTGTTCTTCTTTTTCAATCTTGGACATAAACTTGCTCAAGTCTATGTCACATATCTTTATATTCACAAATGTATTGTGTTCACATATCCCAATCCTACGTTTTGCTCATCCAGCCCCTAGCGGTCACCTTACGGAGGTCTTTTATTCTCCAGGCGAAAAGGCGACCTGCGCTACGTGTAATGAAATTCAGGCAGTCACCACTCGTCGTACGTAATATTCGAAGATGGCTAAATATGAATATTTGCGAATCGTTTAAAAAACTTTTAAATCGTACGTCTACCGCCAGGTGATGTCAGGAGCCTTAAGAACAGACGAGTGTGCATGACAAGAGTTATGAATGTGAAAGAAGCAAGTGAGGTGTGTAAGAATAAGCCTAAATGGCGCTCTGTTGCTCGTGCCTACCCCGCAAGGGAACTGGCGTGAAGTTATGTATGTATGTATGTATGTCTACCGCCATCTGTTCTTGCCTTTTCGACAAGTAAAACTTATTGCGTTTTGTTATTTACAGGTTATAAAAGTATCTTTAATTAAATTAAAATTTATGTAATTTTTTCCAAACAAAAAATTGAAAGAAATAGCTTGTTTATAATTTTGAGTATTTTTCATGTCTTAAATTTTTTCAGAAGGATTTTTTTTATCTATTCTATTATTGTTCGATGAAGGTTCCAAATGCATAACTACAAATAAAACGCATATATGTCATATGACTTTAGACAACAGTACTACCAATATTAGAAAATCGAACCTACCATTTTGGGGCAGCTGATGTTTGTTTGAGAAATAATAAATTTAGATTAAAATCTAATTACTATCTCAAAATGGGTTATTCGGTTATCCCTATCGTGGTTTTCACCGTTCTCTGGGGTGTAGTAGGTGTTATTTGCCCGATTTTCGCTCCTAAAGGACCAAACCGAGGGTAAGTAATAGGACACTTAGTTTTATCCTTTTCTCGCTTGTCCCTGGCTAAAACTCGCTTTTTCTTCTAATTTCAGAATTATCCAAGTTGTGTTGATGTTAACAGCTGCAACGTGCTGGTTATTGTAAGTATTTTTTTATTTCTTCGTTCAAAATCGAATTATGTAGTATCTGGCGAGTGACCAGCTTAATTTCTTTTATTTCATCACATTTTAATAATTTAAATGTTTATCTGATTGTTTTGTACTAGAATGAATTATAAAGACAATTCCTCTCCAATAAGCTATGAACGGGAAAACATTCCAAAAATGACTAATGAACATGGCTTTGTTTGTAATTTCTGTGTAGTGTCACGTACGTGCACAGATTATGTTGAAAAAACTTCACATACGGGAAACAACTTGACTATTATATTTTAATATACAGATATTTGTAGCACCTTTGGTGTTGCAAATGTCCATAGGCGATGGTAACCGCTTTCCATGAAGTGGGCCATCTGCCTGTCTGCTGAACTCCTGCAATAAAATTTAATTTTTTTTTTATAATTATTAGAGTAAAATCAGCAGAGTTGTAATTAGGCCCCGCCCCTTTACCTTCTTGGCGTCCTGGGCAAGTCATGGATATGGCGCCCTTTTATATCATATTAATATTATGAATGTGAAAGTTTGTGAGGATATATGGATACATGTTACTCACTCTTCCACACAAAAACTACTGGATCGATGATAATGAAATTTCACAGTAGTAGTAGTACTAGTTATACATCAGAAGCTAAGCTGATGTGTAGTGCCCTGTAGGTCTTTGTGTGGACGACCTGGGTACCCACCTTTTAAGTCGGTACTGTTTGTAATAATCACAGTCTTACATGTCATAGAACATTTTGTTTGTTTCTCTCTAAAACTCATCTATTGGATTTTCTTATTTTTATCTTATTAGTTTTTTAAGAGATTGGTGTATGATGTGCAAAAAGCCTATTAATTTCAAATCACAATTTAATTTTTTAAGATGGATACTAGTAATAAGTGTAACAGTATAACATTCTTTAAATTATTCCAGTAAGTGGTCATTTAGTTGACCACTTTCCATGATGTGAATGGTCTACTTATTTGGCTGCTTCAGCCAGTAAAAAAACTATATTTGAGTAGTATCAGTATACATGTTGACCTCAGTTTATGGCCTTGGAATTGTATAATTTCCATGACCTATTCATTAAATTGTTTGGCTATGTCTCTTATAGTGCTAGCATATAAAGCAATAGAAAAATGTACTTTAACATTATAAAAATACTAGATTAAAAAATTGATAAATATTGTATACTAAAAATTATAAATTAAGAAGCCAATAGTTTCAATGCAAATCTGTATCTGTTGTTCTATTATCAATCTATTGTCTATGTATGAAGTATATTTGTTATGTATTGTAATAAATCATTATGAATCATTAATTTTAAATGTTCAGAGAGAGGACTGGGTCATAAATATTTGTATGCCTAAATTGGTCAAACAGATGTACCTATATATCACCAGACCGTCTATAATATAACTCTGGTTTGTGTGAATAAATTTACATTTCATTCTATTTCTAACTAGCAGACTGGTAGACAGATAAATACATTTGTATTTATTAATATAATATAATTGGTAGACAATACAAACTCTGCATATTCTCACTAAGCAATTTATGCTTGTCTTGTGGTTAATATACAAAGGGCCATTCTAGGGCCAGTCCCACTCACTCAGACCATACATATAATAAAATTGTAGAGGTCGAATTTCTGTACAATGAAAAAAAATGCTAAAAACCGAGTCAGGGAGATGTAAGAAGTGGAATGAGTTCCCATGGGATAGTTAAAAACTGCACCACGCGGACAAAGTCGTGGGCATCAGCTAGTACTAAATAATGGAATGTCCTGTATCAAAATTTGCCATGCTAGCACACAAACCCAGAGCTTCTGAGTTCCAGTGAACTATGCTCACTCATTCGCAGAGGCTATAATTATTTAAAATATTAGTTTGTATAATGATACATATTCCAATGAGAATTTTTTATCATTTTTATTAAACATGAACTGAAATTAGAGTATATAGCAAATATAACTAATCCCAGCATATCTTCTTTTCTAGCTGGCTGTGTGCGTATATGGCGCAGATGAATCCCCTCATTGGGCCCAGACTCAACAACGAGACACTCATCTGGATTTCTCGTACCTGGGTAAACTTTCTACTAACAAGCTCTTCTTTTTTTAAATATGAGTAAGATAATAAGAAAAGTGTTGCGAAAGAGACAAAAGATAAAAAAAAGAAAGAAAATATTTGAAAAAGAAATAAAAATAAAAAAGTCTCTGACACTATTCTACCTCACCATGACGGGAGCGCTTGGAGTATTTTAAAAATGAATCTGCAAGATTTGTTTATCCATGGCCGACTTGTATCCATTCCATCAAATATCATTTCATAACATAATTTTATTCATTCACTTGCTCTACCATCCATTGAATTTTGACATTATTTACATGGAGCTTACGTCAAATTTTAACGAATACATACATACATACATAACTTCACGCCAGTTCCCTTGCGGGGTAGGCACGAACAACAGAGTGCCATTTAGGCTTATTGTTACACACCTCACTTGCCTCTTTGACATTCATAACTCTTGTCATGCAAGCTTGTCTGTTCTTAAGGCTCCTGACATCACCTTCTGCTAGTACACAATCAATTTGATCATGGAAGGTGTGTCGTGGCACTTAACCAATAGTAAGGCAAATTAATTGTCAGTAAGATATAGGAACCAGGCCCCAGTCAAGGTCAAGTAACCATGAGTATTCCAGTTGTTCAAGTTGTTCTAGTTACTACCTTAGCTAAATTGAAGCTCTTTGTGTGACACCATAAGAGGAAGTTCTTGGTTCAGTTCAAAGAAGCATGTAATATCTCTAGACATTTGAATATTTCATACAAATGCAGTTTTTCATCAAATAAAATCAATGTCCTACAATAATGATAATTATTCACTTTATAGAGTAAAAGGAGTCCAAACAGAAACTATACTCTTTATTGTACATCAATATATGTAATAAAAAGGCCAGAACACACTTTATTGTCTTAAGATTGTATTATTATTAGGAGCAACTCTTCGAGGCAACCGCAAATAGTGTATTCATTATTATATAGACAGTAATTACAATTATTTCAATGATGATATTTTAAATCTATTCTTAGAAATTGTAATGTGGCATATACCCATTTTTTGTTATAGTGTTCTTCCATGATCTGAGGTAATATTTTTTAAAGGTGATGAATTTCTTTTGAGACATGAAAATGCATAATGGGCCCTCCACATTCTCTTTTCTCGCGAGAATATTGAGCACACCTTACTATTTTCTTCTATAAAGATAGTAAAATGAGTATAAAATTTACTTTAGTGAAACGATGTGGAAACTTTAATATTTACTAGAGAAAGACAATATTTCTACATTAGATTTCAATTCAATGAACAATTTTTAATGAAAAATTATGTATTCGTGTGAAAACTAATGATTTAGTGGAATCTACTTTTTTGAGCTGCGATAAGAACTCCCTTGTTTGGCATAAGTCAAAGAGCTACAATTTAGTGGAGATTATAATATAAAGACTATTATAAAAGTTGATTATGTTTAGTTGTTTGACATGGGAAATAAATTGAATGTATTTATTTTTAAAGGCAAATTAAGAAAAAGGAACTTCAACAGTAACTAAAAAGCTAAAAATAGATGTTTTCTACAAATAACATTCTGAAGTGGATCAATTACACTTTATTGTTCACCAAAGTAAACAATTACAAGATTAAAAATTTCTATATTTTTATAACGAAACCAAAGTCGGCCTTGTCGCTTGAAACGATCTCTTAGAGGCAACCTGACTTACAGGAACAACCTATATTCATTTATATAACAACTTATACAACATACAACTTATACAACAATTTATGCAACATTTTGAACAACCTATGTTTATATATAATTAAATTAAAAAGAAATACTTCTATACTAATATTATAAAGAGGAAAGATTTGTATTTGTGTATATTTGTAACAAATAAACTCAAAAACTACTAAACCAATTTCAAAAATTCTTTCACCATTAGAATGCTTTTTTTTGAGGCGGGGGAAATGCGTTTCGCACACTACCGGGTCCTTTACTAGGGATTAGACCAAAGCGACGAGAGGTGAGACCACGAATGGGCACCAGAATGACTCGAAAACTCAATACTCCACTAAAACCACCCTTCTCCCATGTGCCCCGCGCTTATGGCAGGAAGAGCGTGAGACTTAGAACGTAGTTACGCCCACGCTGATCCTAGCGCATCAGTGCTTGAGAATGCCCCGAGAAAGGCAAACTCACTTCGTCAACAGGGGTGAAGACTCCTCTGCTCCCTAGATGCTAGAGGGCCCCTGACCGTTAGAATGCTACATTATCCCAGATTAACATAGGCTATATTTATTACTAGAAAAATTTATGAATCCCTACTAAAACTTCAATAATGTAACCCAAAGTGTAAAAAAAATAGTGTTTGAGTGGGTCCAGACCCACCCAATCTAACCAATCCCTGGGGATTGTTTAGATTCACAATTAGATGCGGTAGATGGTGCTGGCATCGGGTTCTAGATTTTTATTTTTTCTGGGAAGGACAAGGTCTACCGGAACCTCTAGTAAAAATAAAGTAAGAACAGCAGAATGTGGACAGTAAGAAGCAAAATTAAGAAGGAATAAAATATAATATGTTTTATATCTGTTATGGATGGATGTGTTATTGTATATTTATTTTAGGTATATGTACTGTAATATTTATATGTCAGTGTGTGTGTGTGTGTGTGTGTGTGTGTGTGTGTATGTATATAAGTTATACACCACCCGTCCCTGTTGTCTGGAAGTGATCACTAAAGCGATAAGGCCGCCCATTGTTCCTGCCTTTACTGTTTAATGTGACTACCATTATATTATTATGTGCATTTGGTGGACAATAAAGTCTTATATCTATCTATCTATCATATATAATGCGATGGATACAAGTCCAAGGATTCATATCCGTCCGGACCTACCCACCTCTATGCATCACGAAAACATAAGGGTTAATTTTTTAATAGAATGACTACGGAGCCGTAATAAAAGAGTCATATGCCGTTGACACTAAAGCCGCTCTGATAAGGCTCTATCACTCTTAATAGGGCAATTAAATAAGAATTAAGGTCGTCGCACAAACAATGGGATAATAAGTATTACATCAATTAAATGATAAAGCAATGTAAATAATTGTCGTATCCCACTGCCCCAGAAAATGGTCCTTTACACATTTTCTATAAAAACAAGTACAGACTGGTGGCGCCAACTGTGCTTGGAGTGCTCGTTAAGAGTTAAGTTTTTTACTGAACGATTATCGTACATTAGTATTCTTCTTCTGCGTCGTTATATGAAACTAGTTATTGCCCGTGGCTTCGCTCGCGTATATTAAATCTAGTCATATCATATTTTCTTAAGTTTTCGCGACCTATATACATAATAAAACTACGGTCTAACGTTTTTAAGCGCGGTAATTTATTTGATTTTTGTTTTTCCGACGTTTCGGCCACTTTTCAGTGGTCGTTCGTGATCACGGCCACTGAAAAGTGGCCCAAACATCGGAAAAACAAAAAAAATAAATTACCGCGCTTAAAACCGTTAGAACGTAGTTTTATTCAATCTAGTCATAGTTTGAATAATTAAAAAAGTTGAAAGGTAGCCCCTTTTTCATCACCATAGGGTTAAAATTTCCAGAAATGCCTATACATGTGCGCATTTATTTGTAATCAGAAGCAGGTATATACAATTGCATGCCTCTTTGAAAATTACGGATTTTCATACAAACTTTGGGCTGTATGTTGATATGCAAGTCAGTCAGCCAGTCAGTGAGGTCAAGTTGTATAGATAGAATAATTATTACTGTACATGTAATTATTGTTAAATATTCTGTGTCCCAGATCACGCTTTGTCTCCTTATGTAACAAGTAATGTAAATAAGCGAGAATGTTCGTGTTTCTCTATATTTTTTTTATTCAAGGGAAATCCGTTTAACCCTTCAGCTCACTATTAGCACTTATGTGTCCGCGATGACAGCGCAGGTCGCGTTTGTGCACGTGATCGTTTTTGTGTTGTTGTCTCACTCTGTTTATATAGGATTTGTATGAAATGGGTATATTTTCTTGGTATATTACGAGATAGTGATAGTGTTAGTCTTGCGGCTTTTGGAAGAGCTGAAGGCTTAAGGACCATAGGCCCATCGAGGGGGAGAGGTCGCATCCTGTGTGTGGGATTCACCAGGTTGGGATGGCACTAGCACCTCATGTATGAAGTGCTATAGTCACGCCGCAGATAGGGATACCCACTAAAACCCGTGTCCGATTGTCGAACGTCCCATGTCCGGGCTGTGGGGTCGCTTGCGCATACACCTCCAACCCGGACGGACGGCAGCCGGCCCTTTACGGGTTGGACACACCTGGAGGGTAGTTCGTGTTTCTCTCATTTGAGTGCTATTAACACCTCATATAGTCAAGTGAAAAGTAGAGTAATTGATAAAGTAATCTAAGTAGCACATCGACTATTGTCATAACTATCAAAACCCCGTAATTTAATTTTACATTATAATGAATATCTACTACTGTTACTGCGGTTTAGCAGATATAATAAGCTATTATTGGCATCTAACTGATGTCGTGACTAGCATGCTTGTATATCATGTGACGTATTTAATTAAAATATTCGCTCCTGTCCTAAAATTATCATAGTCCGAACTTGGATTATATCCTAGCTAAGAATATGTCCTGTCCTATCCCCGAAGCTGTTCACCAACGCGATGGAGGATGTCTTTCAAAACTGTGGAATGGAATGAACAGGGCATCAATATAAACGACGATCGCATCTCCCACCACCGTTTCGCTGACGATATTGTCGACTTTGCAGAGATGTTGGAGGAACTTGCCCACATGCTGAACAGCCTGAATGAATCCTCCCGACGAGTCGGTCTGGGCATGAATTTGCACAAGACGAAAGTCATGTTCAATGAACATGTCATGCCGAGATCGGTAAACGTCGATGGTTCCCCTCTTGAGGTTGTGCAGGAATATGTCTACCTTGGACAAAAGATCCAAGTAGGCAGGCACGACTTCGAGGAGGAAGCCAATAGGAGGATCCGGTTAGGTTGGGCAGCATTCGGTAAACTTCTACAGATCTTCTTGGCGACCTTTCCGCAATGCTTGAAGACGAAAGTCTTCTAGCAGTGCATCCTCCCCATCATGACATACGGTGCCGAGACATGGACACTGACAGTGTGACTGGTCCACAAATTCAAAGCCGCTCAACGGGCTATGGAGCGAGCTATATTAGGTGTTTCACTTATGGATAAAATCAGAAATGAGGACATTCATAAGAGGACGAAGGTAACCGACATAGCTCGCAAAATAAGCAAGTTGAAGTGGCAGTGGGCCGGTCACGTCTGTCGCAGGACCGACGCCCGATGGAGCAAACAACTCCTGGAGTGGACACCACGTCTCGGCAAACGTAGCATAGGACGCCTGTGGATTGATGACCTGCGCAAGGTCGCCGGCAGGGACCGGATGAGAAAGACGTGAGACCGCGATATCCGGCGCATACTTGGGGAGGCCTACGTCCATCAGTGGACAGAGATTGGCTGAAGAAGAAGGATATGTAAAAAATTCTATATTTATTTTCTAGTAGCTGTATCTGTTGTAACGCCACGTTAAGAAAAAAAAAGTTTGGTTGTGTATTTTGTCTTTATTTAATGCTTTTTTTACACAATAGGTGTTTTTGGTTTTTCCGTTGGTGCGTACACGAATAAGTGAGACGATTACCCGACGCGTGAGTAAACCATATACAGTTGCCCATGTGAGAAGCATGGATTTTCCAAAATGAATCCACACACTTGTAGATTTTTATTAAAGTATAGCTAGCTTAGTATATAGCTTTTTTGAGCCAGAAACCTTCGTGGGCGTCCTCAGAACACCCTACCAAAGTTTCATCACAATCTGATCAATGGCTTAGAAACACGTAGAGGACAAACATACAAACATTAATTTCTATTTCTATAGACTAGCATGTGCCAGCGAAACTACATTCGCGTTGTTATGACGACGACATAAATATTATAAACCGCAGCGCCATCTTTTTCGCTATATTCATCTATCCCAAGGAATCAACGTCATTTATAGGGATAAAAACTATCCTAAGTTGACTCGGGATATAAGCTAGCTCTGTGTCGAGTTTCATTTAAATCTGTTCAGTAGTTTTCACGGGATGCTTTTCTCATCTTTTAATTCATTGTACAAACTCAGGTCCTCAAGATTTATTATCTAATATATAAAATTCTCGTGTCACAGTTTTCGTTGCCATACTCCTCCGAAACGGCTTGACCGATTTTGATGAAATTTTTTGTGCTTATCCGGTATCTATGAGAATCGGCCAACATCTATTTTTCATCCCCCTAAATGTTAGGGGTAGTCCACCCCTAAATTTTTATTTTTATTTTTTAGACAAAATTTTTAATTTCTATTTTTTTATGATACAACATACAAAAATACATACAACCCTAAATTTTCACCCCTCTACGATCAACCCCTATTTTTTATTTGTTAATTATAAACTTTAATTTTTGGCAAGATTTTTAATCTTATTTTGTCATGACTTAGAATAAAAAAATATATTACTCTTTTAGATTCACAATTAGAACCGGTAGGTGGCGCTGAGATCGGGTTCTGGAATCCTAATCACCTGGAACGATTTTGGTGATTTTGTTTTTGTGTGTTTGAGTGGGTACCCGGATGTTTTAGATTCGCAATTAGAACCGGTAGGTGGCTCTGGGATCGGGTTCTAGAATTTTATTTTCTAAGGCAGGACAACGTCTGCCGGGGCCGCTAGTATTGTATATAAAATAGATATATTATAGATATGGCCAATGGCCCCTTTGTATATTCTTAGCAGATGTGTGTGGAGATGTTAAGGTCTACAAAATAAATAATGAGAACGAAATTGCGGACACAATTGGTTGGTCGTCATGTCAAAGCCCTCGAATATTATATTAATGTTGTAATGATGCCTATTTGTAAATGTGTTGACCTTGTTTGACGTGTTTTTGGCGTAGAGCGCCTTGTTGATTGCGCGCACAATGTTCTATATTCTATACAGTGTATACTGTACCTGACCTTGCGAGGCCATACCAGTGTATTGAAATTCATTCTATTGACGGAGATACATACGGAGCGATAGTATCTTTTTAAGGTGCCGTAGTCATTTTAGCAATAATAAAAACCTTATGGTTTCGTCATCTCCGTCCATCTGTTTTTATATTCAATTATGATTGTATTTTGCAGTCATTTTTCTCAAAAAAATACTCCGTCTATATTGGATGAAATATCTCAGGAAGACAGGATTCCAGATTGCGTTTAATACATTTCCCCAATTTGATGAATTTATTATGACAAAAGAACATGCTAACCAGACCTTCGTCATAACCTTTTTATGGTTGGCTCGAATTTATACATCCAAAAGATAGAATTCTACCTACTCTTTATCCGTGCAGGAACGGAGTAAGAATACAATTTCCTGCGGCCCGGCGGCCTGTCGTAAGAGGCGACTAAACAACCCACAGCTAGGTGGTAGAGTATTTACTCGACTGGATGGCGACCACCCCTGGTCTAGAGTATGCCGCCATAACAACCTTGTGTTGTGTTCCGGCACTAGTGACCAGGTTCCAGTCTCCTTTAAGAGAGCAGCAGCGCATTTGTAGCACCTTTGGTGTTGCAAAAGTCTATAGGCGATGGTAACCGCTTTCCACCAAGTGGGCCGTCTGCCTGTCTGCTGAACTCCTGCAATAAAAAAAAAAATAAAAAAAAAATACCCCAATTTTTTTTGTGGTGAGTAAATTTAAGCCCAAATAAAAAAAAATGGTAATATTCCCAATCTGAAGACCCTACAAGAAGGTACAGAGTGTAGACAATAATATTGGATATATTTTGCCATCTCTACGCGACCCTTAGTGGAAATCACGCACTTGGCCGACTTGTAACAATAATGTTTTTTTTACAGGGCAACGCCATGAACAAAACCGCAGCGTAATCCTGTGGTGCGGACTAAAACGTTATCGTCCTTACTATAAGTTTCATGTAAATTCGAATTCTTCGCAAAAATACAATAAAATAATAAAGTTCATGAAATTGTAAAATAAATGAAAAATTAATGACGTTTTTATTTATTATCCGTACCAGAGTATGCGGTGTTACTATTTAAGTAGAAATAAGCACGATTATTGCGAAGTTTTAAAACTGATTCGCTTTGAAACCATTCCATATTTAATTCAGTTCTTTAAAGGTGGACTAAGTGTCAGCATTCTTAATTTTAAAAATAGGCTAGAGTGGTCTTTCACGATCATACAATGAATAAAAATATATAAAATAACTTATTAAGCTTCTAAACATGTCATGGTTCTTATTTTCATTTTAAATGCTTAATCGAGAGTTTTTCAATTTACTGTTAGTAAAAATTTCAATTTAATTATTGACAATCATATAATCAGGCATGTTCTATAGTCACGTGTATCAAAATAATTATTGTTATATAAAATATAAACGAATACAGATAATCATTGCTTATCTAGTAACAGATTGTGGCAATCAAAAACTTGTTACTATTATCTGAAATATATATTGTAATATAGATAAAAGATATAAAATGTGTTTCATTTATGTAACTGCAAATATAATTTTAATATTATTAGTTAAAATATGTCATAATTATAATTGTAACAGCCCACAAAGGTTCCACTGCTGGGCACGGGACTCTTATTTTGTAAGGAAGGGAACGAAGAATACAGGTACCCGCCGTTATCCAAGGCGAATTGTCTGCTTTGACAGATTTGACAGTGGTAATTAAATGGCATTACAGCCATCATTAAAAAAAGAACAATATGCACATTGGGTTAGAAAATTGTTTTTTTTTTAAATTTCGAAGTTGGCAACCAGCAGACGACCCAGCTTATTGGAAATGGTTACTGTCGCCATGTATAGCCAGGGGCTAGGTCAATACGTTGCCAGCTTTCAGGGTGGGATAAAAAAGATGGGATGTGGAATGAGATAGAGGAGTCGGACAGGAGATATGGCATGGGATAGGGAATGGGTAAGTGGTCTATCAGAACTCTTACTCGTACGAAACACGATTCGCTCAAGGCCAGGGTTAATCGTTTCACGCCGGTAGTCTCTGAGAGCGTGGAATCACCCCGATCGAGCGGACCCAAAGAACTAAGATGGCGATTACACCAGGGGTTTACCACCTAAAATATTATTATTCTAAAAGTAACAGAGAACGTCTTGTTGCAAAGTCATATACCTATAATAGTATCACCTATTTATATACACAAGGTACTCTGTGGTGTCACTCCCGATGTTCATTGAACTTCATTGACATTATTCCATCCAATGACTGTATCGCATTAGTTCCATTCACAAAGTACAATAATATAATAGATTTTTTCCGCGGGACTTCTACCGTAAGACGCACTCTTTTACTATATCGCAATGTTAATGTCAAGTGAAATGTATGTAAAATAATAATTTCAAGGTGCAAAAGGGTAATAGTACCTAAGGTAAGGTAAGGTGGTAGGGCATTTGCCTGACTGCATGGTTACCACCCCTGTTCTATAGTATGTCACCATAACAACCTTGAGTTGTGTTCCGGCATTAGCGACCAGGTTCCAGTCTCCCTTAAGAGAGCAGCAGTGCATTTGTAGCACCTTTGGTGTTGCAAATGTCCATAGGCGATGGTAACCGCTTTCCATCAAGTGGACTATCTGCCTGTCTGCTGAACTCCTGCAATTAAAAAAGGTAAAAAGCACCTCAAATAAACGTGTATGTACAAAGAGATTTATAAAAGTAGACGACGCGGAAGGTGTCTTTTTTCCGAATATATAAACATTATACTGTACACCTGTCAATACATAGTATATTGTGTAACAACTATGATTAGCACAGAAGATGAATATTAGGAATTACGACTATTAAAAAGGGTCTATAATCTTATATGATGTTGACCTTTTATTATATCGCAATGTTAATGTCAAGTAATTTACAATATTCCTTAAAATTCTTTAAAATAATGTCACATTTAAATATTTTAATTTTAGTGCAATTATACTTACCATACCATGATGGGGTTAAACAAAGAATGCGTTTCATCCCTAAAAATAAAGGAACAAGTATAGCTTCCGCAAAATATAAGCTTTAACATGGAAAAAAAATATACGCCAGCGAAACAGCAATGCATTCCTTGTAATAGTATGAAAAGGCTTGTTTCGCTTCGGAATACGCTTATGTAAGAACTCGGTCACCTCGCAGAACTCTTACATAAAAGGAAAGATCAATAACGTCACACAAACAGCGCGTATATTTTGTTTGATCAAGGGGAATTCCTTGGTAATATTGCTTGGTACGTAAGCGTCAACTGGATCATAATTATCTTATACTAATATATAAACCTGAAGAGTTTGTTTGTTTGCATGTTTGTTTGATTGAACGCGCTAATCTCAGGACCACTGGTCCGATTTGAAAAATTCTTTTAGTATTAGATAGCCCATTTATCGAGAAAGACTATAGGCTATATTGATATATAGCCTATAGCCGCTCCTATTGGTCTTAGCGTGATGATTCACGCTAAGACCAATAGAAGCGGACCACCAATGAAGAATATTTCAAAATCGGGGGATTTTGAAAACAAATTCCACGCGGACGACGTCGCAGGCACCGCTAGTAATAGATATGAAATCAATCAATAACTGAGTAGCCTCGATCAATGATTGTTTTTTCCTCTCCGTTTACAGTAAAATAAATTTTTGAAATAATTTGCTTTCTAGTTTTATTTAAAAGAAATATTGCTTAAATATAAAGTGCTTTTTAGATTTTTTTTAAACTTTAATTTTTCTTAAGGTATATATTGTGACAGATGATGAATTGATACGGGTTTTTCCGTTTACATATCCTATTACTGTTCTACAAATTTCGTCGTCGTCAGCCATTCGTAGTCCACTGCTGGACGTAGGCCTCCCCTACACGGCGCCACTCATACCTACAAATTTAAAGTTCTATATATTTTCGTTATAAGTACATATTTATGTATGTATAACACCACGGCTTTTGTAAACATTGATCCGAGGTGTGCCGGTGCCATACCTACATAGTACAATAATGTAACGCGGTGCACAGACCAACATCAATAAAAAATATATAGTCAAGGTGCCGAAGTCCGTCAGTGGGAACTCCATACACCTGTCATTATTTCAGTGTTTGAACAGTTACAACGACAACAAATCAGTCAGTGAAGCTCAGACACCACTGAATACTGTCTTCGAATTGTAGTTGGCGTTAAATTCCTTTTAAAAAAGTTAAAAAACGAGCGGTGTATGAACTTACCCCATTGACCGACTTCGCCACCTGATTTCGTTTACAACGCTGGCTAGGAATTTGGAAGCTTATCTTTTAAGCAATGGGGCATAATGTAGAACGTCCTTTATAATCTGTGCAAGGTCCACCGACAACGGCTGAGTAAGCAAAACAGAAGACCGAGATATGTGACTTTGGGGAGACTTGACTCCAGTAATAACGTGCAAGTATAAAGAACAAAATATAAAATACAAGAAACGGAAAAATGTTGAGGATGCACTCGTAAGTATATTTCCAGAGACTCCAGACCTCCTTCGCAAGAATGTAGCGAAATTGGGTCGTGTTTAGCAAAGTTGGAAACACTTTCTGTTCCTGTCTGTTATGAGGCTTATAACATAGCCTATTTTGATCTAGTTTTCCTAATTGATCATCGCTTGAATCGAGGCGTTTCAATTTTTATAGCGGCCCCAAGCTTCAGGAGAAATAAACTAAACATCACGATGGGACATTGTATTCGATTTAAATCAAGTTTGAAATAATTTAGGAATGTCACGAGCATTACTTTATCGCACGTATAAATTCTTTGATAAAACTTATCTCAGTCGAGACTTGAAGGATGAACTTCACAGATAAACGGTGTTAAAGTAATTCCGGTTGCGAGAACTAACATGATTTGATTTGATGAACGATATTAAAGTGATGAGTAGTCAGTAAAAGTTAAAATAGCAAGGTGACAAGGTTTTTCTCCGTGCAGGAACGGAAAAAGAAAACTAACTCCTGCGGTCGGGCGGCCTGTCGAAAGAGGCGACAAAACAACTCACAGCCAGATGGTAGGGCATTTGCCCGACTGGATGGCTACGACCCCTGGTCTAGAGTATGTTGCCATAACAACTTTGAGTTGTGTTCCGGTATCGGTGGTAAGCTTCCAGTTTCTCCTTCAAGGCTGACAGCAGATTAGCATCTCCTCTGGTATTGCTCTAATGGCGATAGGCGACGGTAATCACTTTCTCTAGTTGGGCCGTTAGCCTGTCTGCTGTGTTTCAGAAATAAAATAAAAAAGGTCCCAGTTAAAATTGTTACACGTGACCGATATTTCTAACTACAAAGCAGGTACATAAATAATTATATGAAAAAGACGGGTTTTCGGACGAACGTTCTTTCTCACCACCTTAAAGGTTGAATTTTCAGAAATCCTTTCTTAGTGCGCACCTAAAGTATTGAAAAAATCCGCAAGCAAATTTTCACGGACCTAGCCGCAGTAATTTAGATTGTTCATTGATATGTCAGTAAGTTACTCATTAAAATTATATATGTATAGATATACAATGAAGAAAACATTCCGGTCTGGTGAGACTGGACGGGCTTTAATTTAAGTTTTTTTTACAATTGTACATATAGTTTGTTATTTTGTAAGTCTAGTTATATTTATATTGTAGTTTAATTTTAGTTGATATTAATTTATAATTAGTTTTATTTATGTTATTGTTTTTAGTATTTTTGTTAGTTTTATTTATAGGATAGTTTAATTATTAGTATTACAATTGATATTAATAAAAAAAAAACATAGCGTATTTGAATAAATAATAATAAAAAGCCTGTATTTTGGGAACGCTCCCCATCGACAGCGTTTTGCTACATCTTTTACTTGTTTATGGTCCTACTATCCTACTAATATTATAAACTCGATAGTTTGTAAGAATGTATGGATGTATGTTTGTTACTCTTTCACGAAAAACTACCGAATGGATTTTGATGAAACTTTAGAATAATATAGCTTAACATATAGGCCATAATTTATACAAATATAGTGTGAATTATCCAAAATATAACGATTTTCCATCACCACGCGGGTGAGACCGCGGGGCGCAGTTAGTATAAATTAAATTATCAAAACGATGTAGTAATACAAAGCAACTCTGTAATCTCATGAACTGTTTATAAGAAAATTAATAAGATTTTATACAAAAAAATGGAAAACAACATACTATATTCTACTTATAATGCCTTAAGATTTTGAGTAGAATACTGAGCGCTTACATCATATAGACATGTTATATCTCAATGACTGAGCGTATGTCATCGAAATCAGTGGCTAATTTTCCCAGAAAGGCCTGGCTACGTTACTTAGTTAGATCGCCACCTACCTAACTCTAAAAAGAAGTAAAAGAAACAATGTTACTACAGAATCCGAACATAAATAAATTACTATGCAGTTACGAGCGAAAATAGTATATTAGCACGAGGTAGTTCCGCATTGCGCCAACACAGCACGTGATTTTTGGCAGCCCATTGAATATTATCGATTTGTTGGGCACGAAATGACAATGGGACGATTTTAACTCATAATTTTGACGTTGACTTGATCGATTTGTCGAGATGTTGGCATGTACTCGGGAATTCCCGTATATGTTAATATTGTTTCTAGTGCGGTTGCGGCGTTCCTAACTTCCTATATCAATTAATTTGTTTTTCTACTGTTTAATTTAAATAAGAGGAGGTCGTTAATTTAACTGTATTTTTATGTATGTTTTTGTTACGCGATTTCTTCATCAATTGTGGACCGATTTTCAATATTTTTTTCGAGAGAGTTATACTCCTGAGGTGGACCAATTGTCACCAAGTCAGAATTTGATGAGTGGATCCCAGGATAATCGAGAGCAACCCATATTATAAAGCACGTACCTATAACGTGTTTAAATTTTTGCCTAATTTTGCCTAATAATTTTTGTCTAGTTATTCAAGTATATGCGTAGCTAAAAAGTAGAAAATAACAAAACTCAAAACTGACTTTAAAACTATAAAGAAAAAATAAATATTTTATACATCTTGAAGTCGCTGCGAAGTAAAACATAAAAAATACTAAATTGCCACCCAATGGATATTTGTAATCCACCAAAAGTGTTAACAATCTGGAGCCTGGCCACTAACTCCGGAACACAACTAAAGGATGTTATGGCTGCACCTGTAGACCAGGGATGGTAGCAATCCAGACGGGCAAATACCTTACCACCTAGCTGTGGGTTGGTTTGCCGCTTCTATGACAGGCCGCCCGGCTGCAGGAAATTGTATACTTTCTCTCTTCCTGCACGGATTTTTTATTCTTATCGACAATCAGACAAGAATAACTTATGTTTGTCTGTAAACTTCATTCGGCTTCAATGATATGAGACATAATTATAAAATGCAATTTTGGGAAGTCAGCCAGATTGACACATATCATGGAACCGATAATAAATTAATAATAATAAACTAACTATCGTTAGAGCTAAGCTCAACTCAAGCTCCAAGAGTGGAAGTGATAAATGGCATAACGTCAGAAGTAACTTCGGTGAACCTGCATCCCACCTCTCCACATCCCTTAGCCACTCACACCCATGTTACCCCTCGCCAATCTTGTACGGCAATTTTAGAGGCCCATGCAGTGAGGAGCGAGTCACCGTCTACCCATTTTTCCATGTTCCCCGAACATTGCGACGGGCAGTCGCCATAGTCGCCATAACCCGGATCCTTAGTTCGACTAATAGCCCGGTACCTTTTGTCGTAATTCCCTACTATATCCTACACTGACCGGGGCTTGTCCTTGAGTCCATTTTTATATGATGTAGACAGGGATAATCGCCGGTCAGTGTCACGCCACAATTAGATCAAATTTGTCAAGGGGCCTCTACGTGTTGGCCTTCCCACGGCCCCCCCACACAAGCCCTCCAAAAAACCGATTTCATTTATATGGCCCGTGGCCTTGCAAAACTACCGACAAACATAACAGGCTCACCATCTGTTAATATGTTTAAATAGAGATAGAGACGATGAGTTTATGACATGTATATTTAATTTAAATTATACATACGACTGACGTGTAATAATGTTATCAATGAAATATTTAATTACTGGACGATTGTGATTCCCTAAATTTGTATTGCGTAGCTATATTATACAGAAAATGATAACAATGTCGTTCGTTACGTTCACAATAAGAGAAATTCGTTAGCAGCGTGCGCCTGTGTAGGCCGGATAATTCCGTCTGGTCTAAATCAGTTTCAAGGACTTGGAGCCGCATCGGTCATGTCGGCCGGCAGCCGTCAGCCGGCGTGCACTTCGGGGTGTCAAGTACAGTCACGATCACGAGGTGTATTCACAGTTACATAAGTAAGGGCACAGTCAAATCGTGTCCCATATTAGATGCGCGTGCGGCGTGTTCGCTTGGATCGCAGCCAACTATTCTACGCACAGATGTACACAGATTATACTTACTTACGAGTAGGGCTCCCACGCGTACTATAATATTTATTTAATCATACTATATTTACCTTTCCCAACTCCAGGAGGTTCAAGTCCGTGAAGGTGGCACTGCCACTTCTGTCGAACTTCTCAAACGGCGCAAATATTGGCCACCAAACTGTCAGTAGTGAAGTGAAACAGCCGGGATTCATTAACACAATTCATTTGAGTGCTTTACAAAAATATTAAAGAAAACCTATCGCGGCCCCCTATGCGGATATCACTTATTAAAAAAAGCGTCCGGAGTCCAACGATGTTCTGCGTGGAGGAATACACTCGCTGTCAAAGGCAGCGGAGTTCTAGTTGCAGTTGTGTGCAGCAGCAGCAGGACTACAGCAGCTGGGCTGTTAATCGGCGAAGAGGAACAGCAAGACGGCACTCGCAGAGTCCATACCTTTGAAACAAACATTGGGACTTTGGGTCTAGTCACAGACTTTTTGAAAATATTAAAAAACAGCTAGCCGAGGCCACGAGCAACCAGAAGTCTAGAACTTACCTCACTCGAAGAGTTAGTGTTTATATTCAGCGAGGTAATGCTGCTAGCCTTCTAGGTATAAAATGCCCTGCGCAAGTGGTTTGATCGGGCTGGGCGATTGTAGTTTATAATTTTATAGTGTATATTTGAAAAGTTTTTTATTTCACATATTTTAATTTAATTTGTATATGTATATAAAGTTTATTTTTGGGATACCATTTACCAAAATGTATTACTAACATTCAAAACACTAATAATTTTAAATATAGATTAAAGGCATTTTTAATTGACAACTCATATTACAGTGTTAATGATTATTTTAATGACAGACTTTAAATTACTGAGGTAGTATACAATGTATTATTATATAGACTAGTGGATTCATTTTAATGTTTATGAATTTATTTTAAAAAATAACTTAATAATTATTATTCTGAATTAATTTAGATTTTTTAATGCAAAATAATAACTTTTTTTTTAAATATTAATGTAATACTAATACTAAAACAATAAGAATTATTAATTGTAATAGGCACAACATTTTTCACGCCCTAGAGGCAAAAACATGTGAACCTATGGAATAATCCTACCATCTTTTTTACGTACCATGTTTTATGCAATAAATGATGATTTAATTTGATTTTATATAATTTTCATCCACTGGAAGTGTAATATTGAACTGCACATACCTACTACATTTTAGCCAATTGTACTACTAGATATTATATAAAACTAATATAGTAGTAAATGTACTTTATTTTCCTTGCTAATTCAATTGTTGCGCTTTTTTTTATATTGTGACTGGAACTCACCAGCTACATTCGGATTTTGTTTAAAAAAAACCAAAAAATTTCTCGTCAAAGTAAACTTTAATAATAAATACCCTTGGAAAATTAAATGATTAGATAAATAAACCAATACAATAAGGAAAACTTAATTATGTTGTATTCTATCTATAAACCTTTAAGTCTATAAGTAGAATACTGAGCCTAGGTCACCATCTTCTATGGGTAAGGTGCCCAGAACGCTAGCTCCGTTTCCTCGCTGGATCGCCATACTGATCGGTTGTCCGAGGTAGACACCAGCCCTCTGATAGTTGATGTTTTGATAACAATTCTATAGAGAGGCTCCCGGCCTCAATATCGCACGGTCCAAGCGTCTCAACAGTAAACGTATAAATAATATATAAAATAAACAATGAAAAATAAACGAGTACTATTTTTCCCGAAATTTCCAAAAAGTACTATATTTTACAAGTTAAAAAAAGGTGACAGCCCTACATTCACGAGTAAGTAGCGCAAGGTCGCAGTCTTAGGTCAAACCCATTAAAATATGAGATGTTATGTAATGACGGACCATTTTTTCAGGTTTGACGTGATCTTTGGTGAAGGTCTAGTTCTAGTTAATGAGGTATTCTTGAAATGTGTACACTAATTATGTAAGTAATACAAATGAAAATCAGCTGGCATGGAAGCAAGCGCCGCGCGACATGCTAGCCAATATGCTTTTATAATTTTATTTTATTCTTTTTTTAGGGTTTCCTAGCCATCTGACAAACGTAACGCTTATGAAATCGTCATATCTATTTGTTTGTCATAGTAATTTCCGTCTGAAAATACATGGCTTATATTAATTACATTCAATTCAGCAGGAATATATTCTAATCCGCATGACCATTATGCAATGCTGTAGTGTAACATTACAAAATGTACAAGACAATAGTTACTTGCTAAAACAAAAAGCGGCCTTATCGCTAAAAGCGATCTTCTCCAGGCAACCTGACTCAAAGGAAATTCTTAAATTATCTGTAATTATGCAACAAATAAAAAGGTAAAATATAAATAACAATGACATTCATGAACAGCAGATTACAGTCTATTTCTTTTAAGTTTATGGCTTGGCAACTAGGCCTTTAAGCCAGGCGCAGTTGTATTGTAGGCTACAATCCACACCATTCAATGGAGTTCTTGTGAAAATTCGAATGGCCATATTTGACTACACAGTTCACATTTCTTACAAAAACATAATTACTACTCAAAAACTATCAATATCCTACAACTATTGATCATTTTAGAGTGATTTTACACATTTGTAGAAAATAAAACTGCACAGCACAACGTCCCCTTTCAGTTCCCGCCAAAAACTCCGATTACAGTCTAAAGTATAGTAAACTAGAAGTTGGAAATAAATAAAGGTGGCCGCCATAAAGTCAGCTAAAATTCTAAATGAAGATCGAATGTTTCTTTAAGTAATGTAACGCAAATACTATGAACTACAATCGAGATACATTTCAAACATTTAAACTACTAAAAATAAAAGTATCCTATAAATAAGACTAACTTAAAAATATATATACAAAAGTAAAAAAATAAAAACCTATACTAAAGCCCGTCCAGCCCCACCAGGACACTGTTGCTCGGCATTGTATCTAGAAGGCTGGCAGCATTACCTCGCTGGATACAGAGGCTAATCCTTGAGCAAGGTAAGCTCCAGCCTTCCGGCCTCCTGTTATATTGACCAGACGTTTTTTAATATTTTGAAATAATTTGTAGGCACTAATATTTATTGAACTACATTCGTTAAGTAGTTCTTGAGATTAGGAGTATTTCCGATTAAATGCTATTTTTAGGGTTTGGTAGCAAAGTGCCAACAATAGTAGACTTTTTAATGTGCATGGCCTGAACGAATTTACCGATTTCTTTTTCTAGTGTTAAGCTAGCTTTTGTATATTACAAGTATTTTAATATTTTTATGTAACTCTTTATTTATGACATAAAAAATAAAAAGATGATATTTCAATTCACAGAGTACCTACATTACAATAGAAGATTTCTGTTGACATTATCCAAGCAATACATACTTTAATTTTATTAGTTATTATTCTAAGTTTTATATTGTATTTATAGGCAGAACAAACCTTGTAGTTTGACCCGGAGTCTTTGTACAGTTTCACGTTACCAGATATGTGAAGTAAACAAAACAACACCCAGCTTGTTGATCTGATAACGCTTAGTAGCTATGAAGTGTGCAAGTATTTATTTCAAATGCATTTGCATTTCAATTCCACTAGTCACTAGTGGAAGTTGAACACTGACAAAATCAGAAACGAGGATCGGTAATGTTCCTGCTCCATCTGGGATAATGTTACTGTGGCCAACTAAGTCTTATTTATAGCGTTTAAAATAACGCCGTTAATGATTAACCTTCTATAAGGGCTAAATTTAATATGTAATATATAAAAAATCCACAAGCTGCCATCAAAATTGCCGCGCCAAAACCAAGAGGGTTACGTCGTCTCTTATTCTAATACAAATTCCATGTGGTTAGAGGGAGAAAGCATCAGTTCAACGTACATTTCAATTATCTGTATTTGGCCACAAAATGGGACTTCACAACGAGCCGTGTGTGACAAGTTCGGCAACAAATTTGTGGTGGTTCCGTCTTACAGGACATACATCCTACATTAGTGTAATACATTATCTGACAATGTTAACAATTAACAACAATATTGCATCATAAATAACACACTAAATCCATTGCTGTATGCAGATGTATCAGTAATATAAGAGAACCAATATTACCGACACATTGTGATATATATATATATATATATATATATATATATATATATATATATATATATATATATATGTATATATATAAATATATATGGTCGGTTCTTATATCTTACGGACCGTTCCTTTACTTTATTATTATAGTTTAACGTATAAACTCTCCATACAAGTAATTTCAAAATTCAACCGATGGTAAGGCAAGTGAATGAATTGTAAGATATACTCCTTCCTTATAGCAAACGCAATACTTGCGAAAGGGTGTTTCGAGAAAAACGCGGTAAACTTATTTGCAGATATCTAAACAACATATCCATGTTATGTAACTTTTTAATGTAACCTTTTTTAATTTTTAATCAATCTAAAAAACAATTTTAATAAATCAAGCTTTATGTATAGATTACCGCCTTGGGTTACCATTTCCGCAAAAAAATAAAAATCCAAAAATGACGATTAATACAAGTGCAATTGGTAGGGCAGTATGGGAACCAGCCATTAAAGGCTGCCGCGAATGCAGGACTTCCTAACACAGTCCTTTTGTGTGGCTACAAAGATGGCAATTGAACTCGACTTCTGTTCATCCAGCGGAACTGGCAATGCTGCTTCAACAGCCGAAGCTCTCAAACGACACAAATACGGAAATAGTAAGGGTTTACATTTTTGTGCCGTTCCGAGTTGAAATGTTAGGTCCGTGGGATCCATCGGCAAAGGGTTTCTTCAAAGGAATTTGTAAGAAACTTTTTGATGCCATAGCCGTGATCAGAAGACTGCATTGCCATACAGCAACAATGGCAATGCAGCCATCCCTTCTGAGCACGCTTTCCTCTAGCAGCGATTTGTTACATAGTTTATATGAACTTATTTATAACTTAGTTTATTTTTTGTATTTTTGAAATTAGTTTAGTTTCTATCTATTATTGAAGCTTATTTCTATAGTATTATGACGGCATTAAAATATAACACTATCGTAAAATTTTGGCATCAGATCCGGTGATGTCCTTTTTATTCTAAAAGACGGCGCCGTTACCAAGTCTGAGCCACAGAGTTTACTGCTTACGTGTAAATATATTCAGGCAAGCAGCCAAGATTGCTTTTGGGTACTTAAATCGATTTTGAGTATTCTGTAGGAAATTTTGCTACGTAATTTATAAAAATGGAACTCCTATAGACATTCCTGAACTTTTTTGCGTTAAGTCTTTATCTAGCCTAGATTGCTTGATGCCTATCTACAGCTAGCTCGATCTACAGCTTCCGGTGGCCTTAGTGGGCTCCGCGTAGGCGGCATCAGCGGCTTGATCGGCCAGTTTGTGTCGCCCTCTGTTGGCCTCTCTGCAGCTTTGGGGAATTCATGCCTATTTGCATCTTCTCGGAGCATAATTGGACGTAGTTTAGCAGGAACGACCTAATACACAAAAAGTCGTTTTGAGTTCTTGAGGTTTTAAGTTTAGACAAAAATTGCTGGTAAATTAGTATGTATATACAACTCATTTTTGACCCCAATGTGGGTCGAGTCCTTTCTGCTAAACTACGTCCAATTATTCTTCGGCAAGTAATTGTATGACATACTTACTTATAAAAAAAAGGCCTAATATAAACATAAAATTTAAAAAAAAAGAACTAGCTATATTGCTGAAGAGTTTCTTTCCGCTCGTTACAAAGTGGTGTACATAGAACAGCAAGTGAACTTTTAACTTCGAAAAATGTTCTTCAGATTAATTTAGTTTAAATAAAAACTTTTCAATTTAAATTATGATAATCGACAGACAAACATTGTAAATTCTCAAGCTAAACAAGTTACGCTTTTGTTATGGGTTATATACAATAGATCACTCTAGGGCTGATCCCAGACACCCAGACCATAGCAGCCAATGGCAAGCTCGTTTACTAAATTTACATTGCCAGGAATCGAACCCGGAGCCACTGCGTTCTAGTAACCTAGGCTGGCAAAAGCTTAGCCCACGCAACCACAGAGGCCGTCGAAGAGAATTTATGAGTTCACGGGGGTAGATTGCCAGGGGCCTAGATAGTCCAAAGGCCGATGTCCAGTCCAATCACTGGCACGTAACGTACTGCCGGTTGCGGTCATTACATAACGGGGCGGTGCTGCCCGCCCCACTACAGCTGTGCGATCGATGCCGCGGCCGGCATTCACTTCCTCGTGTCTAACTTATTTTTACAATTTATTTGTTGGCCATAGTACAATGTCAGTTACCCTGATTGTCACGTGCGAAGGTTTTTCATTTAAGGCAGCCACGTTTTTACGATTATTTCGTCTGCTGCCAACATCATATTGTTATGAATTATGATATAGAAAAGGCCTAAAGCGGCCATATTCGGAGAATTGCTTAGTCAAATTGACACGTGTCTAGATATAACTGACAGTTCTAAGACACCACAAAGCTTCACTTTATTTTGATACATATAAGAAAATAATGTTTATTTAAATTTATTTAAAAGATAAATTATACATAAGCAGGTTAATAAAATCCAAAAGCTAACTAACTCTAAACAGGCCCTAACTCAACAAATGCTGGTTGATAATAACCAACGCTGGTCTTCCGTTAGTACCAAGCAGTAAAGTCACCTTCACAGAAGAAAAAATAACTAATGAAGATTTAATGTTATTTATAATGGCACTCTGTTGTTCGTGCCTACCCCGCGAGGGAACTGGCGTGAAGTTATGTATGTATGTATGTGTATAATTAGAACAACATCAAACAAAGAATTAAAAAAAATACATATTTTGAAGAATTTAATACAAGTTCGTAATATGTTATGAAATGATTATTGAAATGTGAAAATAATGATTTGGAAAAATAATAATAGGTACATTATATTATCATGTTCGTCATACGAAAATGAGAAAGTGGCCGCTGTGGGCCTCTATAATACTATAGAAAAAGTTTACATGGTTTCCATGGGATCTTTGCCCGTAACCAGTTTTTGTTAATCCAATAGTTCCTTAGAATTTCTTCGATTCAAGATCAGTGATATTGTAGCCAAAAATTCTTGATATAGGATAGGTACCACAAGTTTTCACATTCACCCTGTACTGTATGTATCATGACGCTCACAATTATTTTATGGGTGAGTTGCTACTAATGTATTAATAGTCTTAACATACGATTTCAACTACTAGTAAGTTGAACCGGCAACTACGGGGTCTACGTCATCTAAGTTCTACTACTGGAAAAATAAATCCCTGAAACTAAACTTTCTTCACCCTACTACAAGAAAGTATCAGCACTTCAAAGACTACTGCCAGCATCCACCACTATCACCAAGTATCAATGTGTTTGTACAAACTCACGATTTTGACTTCTACCCTTCATTTAGTAAAAAAATCGATTACAACTTTAGTTTTGTTTTTATCACAATTTCTAAATGGAAGAACAAGATGTGCACTTCAGACATATTTTCTTGTACTAGTGATCGCCCGTGATCGAAATTCGACCATAATAATTAATTTAAATTATAAGTTTGAACATTATTAAGGTTCTGTTGTCAAAGACTATACTTCTATAATCACAAATTTCGCCAAGGCTACAACTGTTAATTTGACTTTAACAATAAACAAAAGAGTATATATGCGTGTGTGTGTCAAATACATGGTAATGTGTGCAATGTTTTTTTATTGATTTAATGTAATTTTTATGCATAATTTAAAAAAATAGCATTCTGCACTCCTCTATATGAACTAGAAGTGTGAGAAATTTCATACTCCTCCGTCCGCGTAATTTTCGTAAAAAGGAGTACAAAGTTTTTGCTGTATTTTTGCTTCACGTATTAATATATAGATTAGTATTTCGTAAAAGGCAAGCACACAACAAGTTCTATTCTATTGACTTCTATTTTGTTCGGCGATGGCTCCAGGGCTTCTTCCGCGTTGATTTCGCCAATGTTGGAGAGACTATGTAAAAATGACAGGTGTAGGGTGATCAGAAATTAATTCATAATTACAACTTTGAACGGTGAAGGACGTTTTCTGACAAGCTAAGGACACCACAAGTTATGTTTATATGGGCATGAAGCCTTGATAGAAAAAAAGTCAGTGTCAAAATTGGTCTAACCAAATTTCATTCTGCTGTTTTGTCATTGTAAAAGACTCAGCGATCTGGACATCTAGTTGAAGTCGATGAGACCCAAATCAAGGCCATTATCGATTCAGATCCTCGTAGCACAACATGTGATATTGCAGAGTAACTCAGTGTATCGCATACATGAATTGAAAACAAGTTATATTTTTAAGCAAACATTTTGAATATTTTTTCCTATTTGTAATCCGCAAGGACTAAGTAGCCAACCCAATGATTTAGGTTATTCTCAGATTTAAGACAGCGTAAACAGTAAACAGTTACAGGGCGATTATAATTCCTGGATCTTGCTTGGCCCATTCACAGTCCGCTAGGCAATAACTACACCGATCCGGTAATATCTACCTTATAAAAGGTGACTTCCTTTGTCAATTTACAAACAGACTTGTTCACTGATAGTGAAAAACCACTCTTTTGCAAATAAACTTAGAGTTCATTAATGCTTAAGTAAATTTTTTAAGACCACCTTGTGTAAACATGTATTAAAAAGAATAGGAACAATGCACCATTATTGGAATAAGTTACATGTAATTTTAGATCTGTTTGTTGCTTTTGTGCTAAGAGTATTTACCAGCGAATCTTCGTTATATTTGATGAACAGGTGTTCCTTCGCGTTTGACCACGATCACGTCTAATGTCGGACGATGATGCGTTCGAAGATGGAGCACGTTTACCTAGATAATACCTATTCTCACCAGACTTGAAGATACCTGGATTGTACTTTTCGGGACATACGGACTCTAGTAGTGCATTCCACAACTCTGCCGTACGTAGAAGGAAAGTGGAGGCGATATGTTTCGCTTGCACTGGTGGCGTTCCCACTGTGAAATGACGTCATTTATCGGGACAAAAAGTATCTTAATCGTTGACTCGGGATATAAGCTAGCATCGCGTCAAGTTTCATTTAACTTCATTCTGTAATCTCGTGTGCATAGTATTATCTAGGTATACATGCTCCACCTTCGACCGCCGTGATGATGGAACATGATCAAACGCGAACCTTTTTATCATAAAAAATGTAGTTTTCACGTGACGCTATACCAGACAGACAAAAATTCTATTGTTAAATTGTATTTTCGGAATCTGCTAGTCCTAATTAGGTCCCATTATCTTTATATATACTCATTATATAGTTCTCGGCACGAATCTTGAGCGGTCGGCGGAATCCGGGGCGCCGACTCCGTGGCACCCATCAAGCACCCATGAGAGTTAAATAGTGGGTGCGGAACACCTCTTTATATATTCAATATACTCTTTGGGAACACCCACGACCATCATGGCCATCATAATAACTAAAATAAGTATTGTATTGTAGTTCGTAAAAATACGTTCGCTTTGATTAAACAAGATTATCAATAATTGGTTTTTAAGATATTCCTCCAGGAAAAAAGGTTTATTATTTTTTATAGTTAAAGTTTTAAAGTAAAGGTATTAATAACTGTATTTTCTGTTCCTGCTATTAAAAGTTATGTTACACACTGATATCATAATGGCTTAATTTTTACATTTTTGTTAAACTTTATTAGTACGGTATTTACATACTCACACTTACGTATTTAAATAAAGTACCTAACGAAGTGTACCTACATACACCGAAAGAAAAGACATACTAGTTTAAAATATATATGTATAGGTATGTAGGCATAGGCATCTAAAGGTCAGGAGCACCCACGAGGTTTTCTAGAAGCCGGGGCACCTGGATGGAATAGTAGAAATCGCTTTACGTACTGATGGTAGCCGATTGGACGGGATTTATCGGCACATCGATAATATCATATGTTTATCCTTTTACTTGTAATTTCTTGTAATACAATACTTCATAAGTTCATACTTCGAAAAATAATAGAAATATCACTGTGCGTAGGCCAAGGTGACCGCTCAAGAATCGTGTCGAGGACTATACCTACTCGACTCCTCTATAGATTTATCATATTATAGAAAACATGAATATAAAAAGTACCTAGGTACTTATTTAACATTTATTTATGATTATGGTATAATTACAATGGGCTTATTTGGCACAAACTAAATTAAACCTTAAAGTAAATGCTCTTGAGCTTGGTTTTAACACTAGCAAATGGTGGTGTTATTATGATAACAAAATAATAATAAAAATGCGATCAAAAGGCTGGCCTGTATTTTGGGCAACGCACAAGCGCTGCCATGCAACGTGGTAACCCAGTCAGAGTTCTAGGAACGTTTCCAACTAACGTGATTTGGAACCTACTTATTATTTGTATTTTTTTCACAAGTTGTAGGATATAATAATAGGATATAAGGATTTTTATCCGTGCAGGAACGGAGAAAGAATAAAATTTCCTGCGGCCGGGCGGCCTGTCGTCAGAGACGACAAAACACCCCACAGCTAGGTGGTAGGGCATTTGCCCGTCTGGATGGCTATCACCTCTGGTCTAGAGTATGCCGCCATAACAACCTTGAGTTGTGTTCCGGCATTATTGACCAGGTACCAGTCTCCCTTAAGAGAGCAGCAGCGCATTTGTAGCACTTTTGGTGTTGGAAATGTTCGTAGGCGATGGTAACCGCTTTCCATCAAGTGGGCCGTCTGCCTGTCTGCTGAACTCCTGCAATAAAAAAAATATAAATTTTTAGTATTTTAAGTTTATTTTTAAAAGTGAATGTAAATTACAATTGTAAATGACAGTATTAAAACTTAGTTGCCCATTGTTTTAATTAGACCAAATGTAACATGACCACTATTTTTTTAATTATCAACAAAATTAGAATATTTGATATCATGAAAGAAGTATTCTTCTTCCGTGACTGTCATGACCATTCATTTTCTTTCTTAGCTTTTACCAAAATGGACCACCCTAAAAAATGCCACCAGAAAATTTTGATTTTTTTTTTTCAAAAAGTGGGGTCGCGTGTAGCTCGATTGAGCTGGTCGTGTCGGACAACTCAGAGAGATCAACCTGTTCTGGCCTCTTGGTGCCAGATGGTTGTAGGCATCAACAACCCAGAGGGCATCGAGGAACGGTATGAACGATACATCAACCTGAGGAGGGACGTATGTATGTGGTTTACACCCAAGCGGGTATCATCTGAAAGTGCGCCAAATTAGACCAGCTTGACGCCGACTGGCTTGCTCTGAGCCGACTGACCCCGCTTGCATAGCGACAACTTACACTATATATACTGATCGACGGTTAAAACTTCGCTAGCGCGATGTAAGTTGGTTCGTAAGTATATAAAAAGTGTTATTACTATATGAAATATTATCTGTATGATTACTATATTTTGAAAACATTTAGGAATTGATATTACTAAAGGAAAAAAGAATGAAAAAAGATCACATTTTATGCGTTTTTGAATGTTGTAACTGGATTTATAGGTCATTTACGGGCGAATACGGCTGTTTCAAACCATTACTAATGTGAAGGGTCGCGCGCGCCGGTCGGCGCATCGCCTCGTGCGCGATGAAATGCATGCAACCCAAGCGATTCAAGTGCGCTATTTATTTGAAAACCTACCAAGTGCATTCTAAGTTTTATACCATAGTATAAAAATAACTTCAAACATAATTATGCCATTTCAACAATATGTTATTGTTTATATATATATTTTAATGAATATCATTTATTTATACTATAGTTATCTTAACAATGCGGTGTCCACAAGGTTTCAATAAAAATTGGAAAGTTTATCGGCTAAAATTTTTGTTGCTCCATCCTCCCTTGTTTATATAGTAAGTATATTATATGCACATGACATTTTTTGTACTTCTGAAAGCGTTGGAACCCTAATCTTATATATAAAAATGAATCGTAGAAATGTATGTACGCACATAACTTGAGAACGACTTTACCGATTTTGATTAAACTTTTTGTGTGTGTTTGGGTGGGTTCCCGGATGGTTTAGATTTACAACTGGAACCGGTAGGTGGCGCCGGGATCGGGGCCTAGATTTTTATTTTTGCAAGGCAGGACAACGTCTGTCGAGACAGCTAGTTTTAAATAAAGAAGAAGAAGAACGTTATTGAGAGATACCATATTTTGATATTATAGTCTTTATATGTTTTGGTAAGCCCAATTAACTATATGGGTGGTTATAAACATCAGCAAGCCAAGCAAGGAGATAAATATACAAACATTCATTTATAAGCCAATGTCAATTGCTAGGTTTTGTCTAAACCGCTCTCAGTCGGAAACGTGCCCAAAAGACTGGCCACATTGCCTCTCTGAATGGCAATGCTGATGCGCTGTGCGAGGTATAAACCAGTCTTTTGGTCACGTGAGACATCCACCAGACGTTTGACTATGTCCCGATAAAGCTTGTGCGCCTCAGGCCCCCATGGTCCCAGGGTCTCGACCCCAAAAGCCGCAAATATGTAGCCATTTCCGATGGCTGAGTATTTGCGGCGTTTTAGGGCCTCCTGTTGTGCAGCAGCTGTACCGGCAGACATGCTAGTAGCTGGAAGATGGGACGCTGCCAAAGTATCGACGCAAGACGCGTCCCATACTAAGGGGCGACCCATCTTCCAGGGCACCAATGACATACCATCGGGTCTCCTGCCATCGTCGCGGCACAGGCCGTTCGGTTCTAGGACGGCAGGTACCCCGGCGGTGACAAGAGCCCGACGGATTATGTCATTAAGTGTTGCATGACGTGAAATTCTGCCGGCACTCCTGCTACACGATAACCCATGGTGACCGAGGCGCTCGACCTTATCTCCGCACTGACAGCGGTGTGGAACAACACAGGCCGCCCCTAGGCGAATGCAAGCACTTATTCTAAACGCGTTATCGTCTAGAAAAGTGCCCAAATTCGCCGAGGGGAGTGCCTGCAGCCACAAGCCAGACTCCCAACGCGAGACAGCTAGGAGACGAGCACGCTCCGTCTCATGGGCACACGTATCCAAAAGATTTTTATGCACCAATGAGCAAAGCGGGCCGTCCCATAGCTTCTGTGACTTTAAATTTATGGGTAAATTTTGATATGGGCAGACCACAGACCAGGCATTTCTGGCCTCAGTCAAATACAGGACCTCAAAGTCACCAAGTGACGGATTTAATATTTCACCAATGAGGTCCTTTGTACTGTACACTGAGGACAGAAAGGCGGGTAAAGAAACTGCAGAAATTTTGCGTATACCCAAACCTCCATACCTTATTGGTAGGGAGGCTTGAGTCCATGTACGGTCATCAAAAGGAATGTTGAAAATCGATGAGAGCGAGTACCGAATAACATTATCCAAAGTTTTTAAAATATTTTGGTTTTGCCATATAGGACAGCATCTCAAAATATATATAAAATTTGGCGTAAAAATACAGTACCGAATAATATAATATGCGCTATGTAGACTTATACTTTTTAGGTTTTCTATCTTTGACTGGAAATTTTGAATTTTGTTACTAACGAAAGTAGAAAAAGACTCCTCAAAAACGGGGCACCCAAGGAGGCTGAGGCTATTTTTGTCAACAATTTTAAAATTTAGTCCCAAACTTTGAAAATCTGATATAATATTATGGATATTTGGCACCTTGTCACTGAAATATATCTCACATTTTGAATAATTTAGCTCTAAACCAATTTTATCAAACTCGTAAATTAAATATTGTATATCTTTTTTAAGAGTATCAATGTCTCCTCCAAGGGTGCCGTCGTCGAGGTACCATACGTTGAATTTAGAATTTAATTTTTCTATAATGGGATGAATGGCGAGTGAAAATATGGCCGGCCCAAGGGGGTCCCCCTGCTGGCAACCGGTTTCTGAAAAAACTTTATGATTTTGGTACATTAAAATTGATTTATCACAGTAGCATTGGTGGATAAAATTGAAAATTCTTGGGGACTTATCACGCACTTGAGCCAGCAAGGTGGCCCTGTTGACCGAGTTAAAAGCGTTTTTTACATCCACCTTCAGAAGAGCTTGGCAACAGTCTCTGGACGCAAAGGTTCGAAGTGAATGTACCGCCGCCTCGCAGCCGCCCTTTACGCCAAAGCCTAATTGGCGTGTTGCAAAATAGGATGAGCTTAAATCCGCTATCTCCCGACAGCATATCTTGGCGGCAAGGCGGCGGTATGTAGTACCGACTGCTATAGGGCGTATGCCTCCGTCTTTTTTATTTAGGGCACATAGATTGGCACCGTATAAAGTTGGAACAACGTCGTTATTTACTGCACCTGAAAGCATTAGGTTAATTAGGTCTGTTATGTCTTTCAGAAGAGTCTCGCCAGCTGTGCATGTACCTCCTCCCAACAAATCCTTTAGGTGTTGGGGGGTCAAGCCATCAAGCCCACCGGCTGAACCACTTCTGAAAGACATAACAGATGTAAAAACCGATTTTGGTGCTGCAACTAGGCTTTCTTCCAGACATACTAAGCTGGAGCCTAGAGCTGCATCTGAATGTGGATGTTTTTCTTCTAAAGCCCGCAGAGTGGTCTCGTTATTGGGAGCAATGGTGTCGTTGGAAAACAGAATTCTAGCCGCCCCCTTGATGTCTCCATCAGAAAATTTTGCTTCCACAAATCTATTAAGTCGGTATGTAGACTCTTGTCAGTTTTTCTAATATTACTATTTGTACGAAGATCATCTAATTCTGGAAGATTTTGGGAGCGTTTTTTAATTTTAGTTGTGAGATTTCCAGATTCATTGTGCTTAATGTTTAAAATTTTATAAGGGAGCTGTAATAAATCCTCCCAGGCTCGTAAAGAAATTAAAATTACAGTATTTCGAATAAATTTAGAAAAAATTTGGCATACCGAAATTCTAGCTCCTCGTAGGATTCTTTTTATAATTTGGACCGAATGTTTTAGTCTACTTAGGTTTTCCGAAAGGGTAAAAAGATTAATATTGGTAGAAAGAGGTTGTTGGGACGTGGCTGAGCTTGATAATACATCTTGTTCCCTGTGGGCTTTGCCGAATTGAATTTTCAAACCTCTATTACCTTTAAAATAACGAGCCTGTGAGTATTTAGGACACTGAACTAGGTTCTCCAACGACGCCACATCAGGTTGGGACTGTGTCATAAAATGCAATACAATTCAATTAAAGATAAACAGAACTTACAAATAATCTATAAAACATGTTACTACAATTAATATAATTAAAAAGTGTAAAGTAATACCTAAATTATAGTTCGCATTAAAAAAATAAAAAAGAAGAACTAAGACTATAGAATTAAGAAATTTTTTTTGTTAAAAATGGTGAGGGAGTTTCACAAAGTCTGTTTCCTGATTCAAAATGATCTTGAGAGTTGAAATTTAGGAGGTCCTTAGGCCAGGTAAATCTGGCATGCGATGAGTTGTGCATTGGTCGGGTTCGGAGACAAGTTTGCTTGCATCTTTTAGCCAAAATGATACATTCATCGAAACACTGGATTTTTCATATATTTGTTGAGGCGGAAATGTCTGGTACTAACATGAACAGAAACAGAGGTATATTTTCAGAATTTTTGTGATCCACTAGATACGTATGATTGTTTTTTGCATTGTTCACTGATTTGCAGAAAGTAATATTAAGTGAAATATATTTAATATTTGATAAATATTCAGGAAAAATTTTAAGACAGTTTTCAGTTTGACGTTCGGTGACTTTTTTTATAATTAAGTACCATAATTTTATGTAACAATATTTATCCCTAATATGATGTGGTAATTGTGTAAATTAGAATTCAAAATCTCTTAATTGTATATATTCACTACATTTTATTTTCATGTTGGCAGATGTGATCGATTTTTTTACTGTTTGATTTATTTTATTACATTTAAAATTTTAAATATAATATTTTATATACAATATTATCTAAAATTTCCAAACAATAATGTAATAAATTCTTGTCATTCCTTATATCAGACTTGTTATATCGGTTCTCTGATTAGTACCTATTTTAACCGGTTGCTGTTCTTTTATTACCATAAACCCTTTCCGAGTTGTTGCAAGTATTATTACAGTTCCCAAAAGGCTGGCGGGCCGCGTGAGACGTTTGTGTAACTATCTTTATAAAAACATAATCGTAAATATTACATAAAGCACTGTAGGAATTCGGGATGAGTTGCCAGCTAAGGTTTTTCCACAGCGGTAAGATATGGGTGGTTTTAAAAAAGGTATAAAATTTGTTCGAGGCCGGCAATGGTACAAATATCCATAGGCGACGGTAACCACTTTCCGTCAGGTGTGCCGTGGACGTGGATCTGTCTGATGTAATCCTTTATAAAACATGGTTCGAATTTATAGTCGCTGTATGAAGTTTCGTCATGTTTAAGTCGACTTTTGCTTGCATGAGTACGAGAAACAGTACCGCCAACATTAAATACGTTTATAAAATATAGAAACGTGAAAAAATAAAATTACAATGTTGACAATGACAGTCACTGTGATTAGCAGTAGTTCTAATCATCAGAAACAAAGAAGATATGGTTACTACGCTTATCGTAAATATTAAAACCAATAAAAAGGTTTTACATCTCTAAGCAATTTTTTTAGACAAGACAATTAAACAACTTTTATCTAAGTAATTTAAACTTTATTGTCAAATGGAATGTGACAAATTAAAGTAGAAAATAATAAGGGCGCCTCTTTCGCAAATTTTTCTAAACTAGCAACTCCAATTTTTATTCAGGGGGCCACACCTGCGATAATGTCAAAGATATTGATTCTGGCCCAATTAGATCACAAATAACGCATTACACCCATCGCCACATCTGCGTGAAGCGGCCTTATATCTGTAACGTTATCCCAGAGTAGATACTACGTCACACATCGTGCAAGGATCAGGTTGCTTCATTTACGACATGCGTGCTTTTTTCCAACATAACTTATGATGTTAACTAAACTCAATTGCATTGTAAGATTCGACGTACCTATCGTTGCACTTTGACTGGGTAATTTTTTTACTAGAGCTGGATGTCTAAGTTCTGGGATTAGGTACCCAACTTCTAAATAAGCATGCTCCAGTATTTTTTTTTTTTTGTTTTTTTTTGTTTTGAGGCGAGTGAAAATGCTTAACCGATTTACGCACAAACTGGGTCGTTGCTAGGGGAACGACACGCGTCGGTCGGGGGCGATAACACTGCAGCAATAGTATGCTCTTGGCAGCGCTCCGTCCGCGATCGACGTCACAGAATAGTGTGGAAGACTCCGAGCGTTGCTGCACGGGCGAGCAACCCCAATACCCACTAAAAACCCCCTCCTCCCTGACGACCCTGCGCTTTGAATGTGTTGGAAAGGCTGAGATTTAGAACATAGTTACGCCCAGCCGAAAGCATGCTCCACTATAGTCATCTCCGTCCAACATCAGACAACATCATGGTCAATTGCAAAGCTGTAAATAATCATGTAGTTTTAGCAACTACGAGTATACCTCGAGTTACTTTTCTTATGTCAAATTTTGAAAATAAAAGGACAAAGATATACGGTCTTCTCTTGGTCTTATTATACCGGTAGAAACTCCGACAAGTTATAATAATAAGAATAGGCAGACAAACACATATTGTATATCCCCAAATTAAGCAAGTTACACTTGTATGCTTCAACGTACAGCGTGCTAACACTGCGGCCTACTTTAGGCTACTCTAATATTATAATATTAGTATAAATAATGCTCAAAAATACTTTATAGTTGAGTTGCTAACGAGTTGCTATTATTCGTAACATACGACTTCAACTACCACTACGTTGAACCCAGGGATCAGTATCCAAGATCTAATAGTACTAGAATAAATCCCTGAAAGCAACAAGGTGTATTTTCTTCACTGTACTATAAGAAAGCACCAGCATTCCACCAACTAGTGTCAGTATCCATCACTACAACTACACTATAAGCAAGAACAAGTGTACAAACTGTACACTTATGTTATGGGTAATATACAACGGATTACTCCGGGGCCGATCCCATACACCCAGACCATAGTAAATAACGGAGAAAAAACGTTTCCGAAATTGACTATATCAAGAATGGAACCCGGAGCCTCTGCGTTGTAGCGATGTAGGCCGGCAAAGGCTTAGCCCGCTCAACTACAGAGGCGACCAAGTTGCTATTAACGTAGAAAAAGAATGGTGTGTCTATTTACTTCTTCTTTATTCTCCGTCTTAATTGATTGATTATACATACTCGTAACTCGATAAAGACTGAGAATACTACAGCTGAGTTTACTACACTTCAACGAGAGGCTATAGAACAACACAAAGCCAGGTGGAAGTGCATTTGCCTATCTAGATGGCTACTACCTCTGGTCTAATGTGCTATAACAACCCTGAGGTGTATTCCGGCACCGATAGCCAAGATACAATCTTCCGTTTAAAGTTTAAGGCACGTTAGGAGCACTTTTGGTGTTGCAAGCGTCCATAGGCGAACGTAACCACTTTCCATCAGGTGGCCCTTTACTGAACGTATCTGCTATAGCTCCTGCAATAAAAAAACGACGTTTAGATTAAGTTTAAATTCATTGAAACTTTCAACACACAAACATCTTAACCATATACTAGGGGTGTTCAATAAAATGTGATAATGAGCATGACGCAATTGTCTTTTATTAAATGTTATTTTATTTTTCGACGTAGTCACGTTTCAGGTTTATACACTTTGTATATCTTTTTTCCAAAGCTAAAATTCGCTGTTAAAAAAATCTTCTTGATCCCTTAAAAAATCATGTCCCGTGGCGACTACTGCATCATCATCTTCAAATTTATGGCCCCTGAGATGTTCCTTTAACCGCCGAAACAGGTAGAAATCACTAGGAGCTAATTCCGGTGAATATGGAGAATGTTCCATCAATTGGAAGCTAGCTTCTTGAATGGCAGCCATCGCAATTCTGGTCTTGTGCGCGGGGGCGTTATCTTGGAGAAACAAAACAACTTTAGCGAGTTTGCCACACCGTTGCTTGCGTATTTCTTCACGCAACTTTGTTTTTGTCCTGGCTACATATAAGTCCCTGTAATAGTGGCTCCATGATTAAGGTATTCGATCATTATCAACCGTCGGCTGTCCCAGAAAAAACAGCTGCTTACCGGCGGATGGAATCATCTTTTTCTTGGGAGTTGGAGATGACGGTCTCTTCCAAGTCATGGACTGTGTTCTCGTTTCCGGGTCATAATGGTCAAACCATGTTTCGTCGGTAGTTATGAATCGAGCCAAAAATCGGTCTATATCTTGTTGTAACAAACCCAATTAATTACTTTTTATTATTATTATATCTAATGTCTGGGCTATGCCTGCCAGTATTTATTTTTTTCTTTCCAAGGAGAATGTATCGCATTATCACTATTTATTGAACGCCCCTCGTAAGCCGCTAAGGCCCCAAAAAATAAAACATATTTCTTTTTTAAATTTGCCGCACCTCGTTATTGAATTATCAAATTAATGCTGGTAGCAATAAGGTCTAAAGTCTTGCCATCGCAAGTCATAATTGAGCAAGCCGAATGTGTCACAAAATTGGTGCCGATTATAAGTCTAATAAAAATTTGAAAAACTAATGTCTAGCACATTACGCATGATAATTGTAGGTAGAAAGCATTCAGTTTACGCTCCCTAGCTCCTGGGACGCGGGCGCTACCCACCCCTTGCACCCCCGGGCATTTCAACTGTTTTCTAATAGCAACATTTTTTAACACAAATGTTACTAAAGGCCCGATAAGTCAAAATTCCGTACGCAAAGCAAGATATAAAACCATTGAGATATAACATGTCTAGAGAGAGCATTGCTAACAAACAACATCGCCAAAAACGGCATCAAAAACGTGAAGCGTTGCTAAATTCACTCTGCGTTTTCGGGATATCACGAAAAAAATATTACCCCATTTTTTTTTCATTGTTTATATGATCTAAGTATAAAACATATAGTCTTCACATCAACCATCCTACTCATACACCTATCACCTATCTATGCCACCTCTATATATACGACGTCTACGTTAATTGCCTTTATTTAATGACAATTAATAAAAGATCTGAAGCATTGACCTTTGTTGTGTGACGTAACAGCGATGGCGGACGTCTAGCTAAGCCTAGTCACTTCCCAATTTGTGACGTAACGCTGCAAAATTACGTAACTCATAAAAAAAATCCTAAATAAGATGTATTTAGGATTTTTTTAAGTCCAATATCATCTCAATATGTAAACCTACAATATTGTTGTAATGTAGTTTTTTTAAGTCTTGTTGATAGATTAGTTTTATGTTATGTAATGTTTACTGTAGAAAGATGTTATTTGTAATAATTCTAACTCAACTGTGAAGATGCGTAATTACATTTATGTATATGTTGGCTCGATAATTTTGAGCTGTAATTTATGATATCTAGTATCGGCCTAACTGAAGACAACTGGGTATTTCCATACAACTCAAATTGTCCATTCCCATAAATTAAACAAAACCACATCATTATTAATTTTATCAATTTCCTTATTACATGTAGTATGACTAAGTTCTAAAGCTTCTGGGGAATTTTATCTATTTTAGTTTAGAGGATGTCATTTTATATTTCCATATAGTGTAACAAAATTTGATTAAAATCATCCCTAGTTATTTGCTGGGATGAAGTCCCATTATCTGTTATGTTAAGAGCACATCTCACTTTATTTTTCTAATCATGTAATATTGTAAAAAAATTATATACACAGATACATGGTGATTTAAGGAATAAATTAAAGAAAACTCATGAAATTAATTTTCAAATGTTTAATTAACTATCATGACTCGTCACATGAATTTTTTTAACAAAAAATGTCACGCTGAGCTGTATTCACAAGATCGAAATTAGCCTTTACCATCCTAAGTATACAGTTTAACACCTACATGTACAATTGTGGTTGCTATACCACACATTAAGTTAATTAAAACAGTCTAATAGTGGGCCACTTTACACCATAGCACAACATACATTTGCATTAACATAACTTTCATAATCACATGATTTAAAAACAATTCTCAGACAAAATGATCTATAAAATGACACCACCAAGTGTTCACACTCCCACATCACATGACATTTTTTTTCAAATTACTAGTGAATTATACAATCTCCACTTTTTAGCTTGCTAAACAACAGATTTTAGATAATTTAACTAAACATCAGAACAAATTTAGAACAATCTTGGCAAGCACTGAATGAATGAGGTTGTTACATAACACTGGCTGGATAACTAATCTCACAGAAAAAATATTGAATTCTAAATTGAAAACAATATTGTTTGAAACTTGTTTTTAAAATAGTCTTACATTTTGAAAACACTTAGTGATGTCATGCAATTATGTAACTCAAAATTATAATAAAACAATTCAAATTTGGAATCAATGTATAACACTTTATTTAACTAAAAATAAGTTACTAGAATTCGTTTTCGCGTCTATTAATACATGATTGAGGGAGTGGCTGTAGTGATTGAATCACATTTATGTAAAGTAATGGTAACAATTCTTACAATATGTTTAGAGGAGCTTCTTGATCTCGTCATATAAGACAAGCACAAATGCACCGCCTGTTCCTCTGAGGACGTTGGAGAAGGCGCCTTTGAAGAAAGCACCACCACCTTCTGTCTTGGCAATGGTGGCCCAGCAGTGCAGTGTGTTCTTGTACAGCATCTCAGTCTTGGCACGGCCAGACTGCATCATCATACGCCTACGTACTGTATCGAACGGATATGAAATGATACCAGCAACTGTGGTGACGGTCTGTGCGATGGCCCAGCTGATGACAATGGGGGTGTTCTTGGGGTCGGGCAACATACCACGGGCTGTGTCGTAGAAGCCGAAATATGCCGCACGGTAGATTATAATACCCTGCACGGATACTCCGAAACCCCTGTACAAGCCTGTAAGGCCATCTGACTTGAAGATCTTAGTGAGGCAGTTACCGAGTCCTGTGAACTCGCGCTGACCATCGCCTTTGCCAACGTCGGCGGCGAGACGGGTACGGGCGAAGTCGAGGGGGTATACAAAGCAGAGCGAGGTCGCTCCAGCGGCACCGCCAGATGCGAGATTACCCGCGAAATAGCGCCAGAACTGCGTCTTCTTGTCTACGCCACCGAGGAACACCTGCTTGTACTTGTCCTTGAAGGCGAAGTTCAGCGCCTGTGTGGGGAAGTACCTGATGACGTTGGCGAGGTTACCGCGCCAGAAGGACAAGAAGCCCTGCTCCCTGGGAATGCGGACGAAAGCGTCGACAATGCCCTTGTAACGCTGGTCTGCGGCGATCTGTTTGCTCACATGTTGCACTTGAAGTAGCAACTTGACGCGCTCAATGGGTGCGACGGCGGTCTTGGACACCGCGGCAGAGATGCCACCCGCCAGGAAGTCCTTTGCGAACGCGACCGGATCGGCTAAGCCTTTCGACATTTTGATTTATCTGCGAGGTGGGCACTGGATGATTACCTCGTTGTCGACGAGGTGGGAACTACGGCACACACTGATTGGAAAACCACGAAACACGAACCCCTGATTTTTGTCAGGAGATTTGAAGTTATTTCGTGATTACGGGAGCACAGGGGTAGGCGTGTGCCTTTTTTGAAATTCGATCGATCACGTTCTCTCGCAGTTCTGCCCGGAGGAGCGGCGCAAAAGAAGGAAAGAAGGGTAAGTATGGCCAACCTAACGATAAGTACCACGAGGTCAGTGTTGTCATTATAATAAATATGAAAGCCTAAAATTTGATTGTAAAAAATAATTCTTTTGTTTAATACAACATAAATAGAAAAAGACAAAATATAACTTTAAATGTAAAAAAAATTAATACTCTAAAAAAACTATATTATCTAAGGATTTATCCTACACACATATTTCTTTAAATGTTTATGTTAGCTACGTTTAATAGTTAACATTTAAAATATTAGGTTAAAAATTGGTAGTCAGTTAAATGTTGTACGTCAAGTATTGTAAAGAAAAAGGTGCCCACACATTACGGGAGGGACGGACGGATGTATTCGTCACCTGTGGCTGACGGACGCGTCCGAACAGTAGCGCACGCCCAGCGTCGGACGCATAGGTCGCGGCTTTTGTGTTGCCAACTCTCTTCGGAACAAGCGTGCTATGTCAACTCTTAAAAATCGCTAAATTGGCACGAATTTAGAAAACACGCTGGTAAAATTGACTAATAAGAATAAATAAATTACTTTATTACAAATGCTTGTGTTTTGACGCTAATATTCTGATATACGTCGATATTTCAGTGAAGAGTTATAGAATTTTAAAAAAGCGCTAAATAGTGTGCTAGGCGTAGCTACTGGAGGCTTCCCAACCAGTGCCTAGACACCAACTCTCAATGGCCGATCTGTGGCTTCCATCTCGGGCTTTAGTTGGCCATCAATGGCTTCTGTTGGCCTTTCTGCAGCTTTGGGGTGTTCACGACCTCTCTGCATCGGTGTCCTTTGAAGGTGTGAGGTCACGGGGGTCGGTCATCAGATTCCTCGATGTTCGAGTGGCCGAGCGTGGAGTAGGGTAATTCTGTGAAGGTGTGTATGTGGCGTCCGTTGCTGGCTCGAACATTCGCCGAGTTGACATTGCTACAAATGCCTTCACACTAGTAATGACTACATCTTGGGCGATGACGTCGTTCCTGACGTACCGACCCGCGCTCGTACACACTCTCAGGATGATTCTTTGTTGGACTTGTTCTTTTTCCGATTTGTCGCGGAACATAGTGCAAACTACGCTGGAGTCATATATGTTTTATCCGTGTAGGAACGGAGAAAGAATACAACTTCCTGCGACCGGACGGCCTGTTGTAAAAGGCGACAAAAGAACCCACAGCCAGGTGGTAGGGTATTTACCCGACTGGATGGCTACCATCCCTCGTCTAGAGTATACCGCCATAACAACCTTGACTTGTGTTCCGGCATTAGTGACCAGGTTCTAATGTTCCTTAAGAGAGCAGCAGCGCATTTGTAGCACCTTTGGTGTTGCAAATGTCCATAGACGATGGTAACCTCTTTCCATCTAGTGGGCCGTCTGCCTCTCTGCTGAACTCCCGCAATAAAAAATTATAAAAAAATATGTCAGCATCGTTCCGAGATAGGTCTTATATGGACATTGATTACCCAGACACGTATTAAGCCACGCCCCTCAGCCGCGTTCGTTAGTCGCGACTTATAATAGGAACACAACTAAATACTAACACATAATCGGTATATTTAAAATATTTAGCAACACTTCAATGACGCATACAAATTGCGTTTTGTTAAAGCAACAAGCCGATGACATGACTGGTATTATGAATAGACGATACTAAAATTAAATCATTAAGATTCTTGAATGAAAAGAAATAACAATTTTATAATATTAATGAAATTCTAAAATAATTACTGAATATATAAATTTTGTATATTGAATGAATTTTAAGCGAGAACTAATTTTATAGTAAAAACAAAACGAGTCCAATGCTGCCAAATGAGCCCAAATATATTGAGAAAATGACATTGAGTTGATATTGCCATAATTGCCATTTTTTTTATAAATTGTATTTTCTGTATTCTTCTAATGTATCTGTGCTACTGAAAAGTGAGTGTCCAACAAAGTGGATGTTTTATTTCATCGTTTTATTGTTTTCTAATAACCAATGTTAACTTTTTGATGACAGCGCGATGCAGATGAGTCGAATGGGATCGCCCTCAATCGTTATGGATGATGAGGGGTGCGCGGGTCATGCGCTTAGCGACTTTCTGTTACAATTAGAGAACTACAACCCTTCTATCCCAGATTCTGTGGTTGCACACTATTTGAATCAGTCAGGATTTGAATCTCAGGATCCAAGGTAAGTAGTGCTTGATAGTAATCGTTCGATCGCAGCCCCTTTGTTTGGCGACGAATAATCTAGTTGTACAGAACATTGGTAACCTCGTAGTAATGTTTAGACAGTTTTTGCTGTGAACATGTTTTTTTACATTGCACAAGAAGTCCGAGTACTTCTATACTATATGAGGTATCAACTGCATGATTTTAATGCCTGTAAACTTATAAATTCAGTACAGAAATACCTAGTTATATATAAATTGGCAAATCTATAGATGTTTGATGCTCATATTATAAGTAGCAGGGTGGTGGAATGGGGAGGAGGGAGGCATACCCCTGTGGTCTGGAGATCTTAATTTTTTAATAAACATAACCTCGTTTATTTTTTCATGAATATTGCTCTTATAAAGTTGAACAATCCTTTAAAGCCAAAAAGAAAGCCACTAATCAAAAGATTTTTTTTAAAAAAAAAACAGCAATGTCATCAAGAAATGAAAAACAACAGCACATTCACATACACTATACGATTAACCATGAAAATATTCAAAATGGTGGCCAAAAAAGACGAAATTATAAATTGTGTGTATAAAATAAGCAGTAAATGATTACAATCGGTTCTGACACTTGCCAGCCGCTGCCAGGCACACTCGCTTTGCTTGCTTGGCTTGTGCACTTTGGTCTAAATATAACTTAACCTAACCGACTGTTTGTGTGTATAAAATAAATAGTAAATGGTTACGAGTCTGGCACTCGCCGGCTGCTGCTGTGGCATGCCTGCTTCGCTCACTCAGTTCATCCAATTTGGTCTGAAACTTACCTTACCTAACCTAAATCACTGTTCTAGTGACTGGTCATGATTTTTCACCACCAACCACGATAAAAAAAATAGGTGAGGTTATGTTTACCAAAAATAAATATTTCAAGAATTCCGGACCCTAGGGGTTGCAAAAAGGATTCATATACCTTACCCCCAACCCACTACTTAAAAGTTTGGATATCTGAGTTGCAGCCTATAAATTTATTTAAAAAAGTGGTAATTCTTTTATGAGCTTATAAAGCTGATATATTTTCTTTTCGATTTAATTGAATTCAAGATTTGGCCAATTTACTACCCACCTGGTGGAAAGTGTCCCTATGGACATTTTCTTTTTGCAGTTGACTCTTTTTAAAATATCGCCATATGGTATTGTACATGTATAGTGTGCAGGCAAAAACTCTAGTATTCTCAAATGATTCATGCTAGTGCAGTATATAACTCTTTTTCAGCTTCTACCAATTATGTGGGGTCAGCACAATATGTCCTTTCCTTCTATATTCCTCTAGTCTGATGTACATTGTCTGTCATAAGACAAATCATCGTGACATCCTTCACACAATCCATCCATCTCTTTTTTGGTCTACCTTTACTTTTGTACACATCTATCTTTCAATTTAACTTTGTTTTGTCAAGTGACTTTCATCCCTCCCCATATCATTTTAGTTTTCTTCCTGTCGAAGCATATATGACTTTTCATTAATTTTATGGGGTTTCGAAACTACCTGTCATATCTAGATATGACATTTATGATAATTATACTACTATTTTTTTAAAGAACGTTAGCTTTGTGTATAAAGGTGATCCTCATTGATTTTACAGGTTAATAAGGCTGATAGCTTTGGCGTCACAAAAATTCTTATCGGATATAGTGAATGATGCCCTCCAGCACTGCAAAATGCGCACTTCAAGCCAAATTACACAGTCATCGAAGAACCAAAAAGGCCCAAAGGAAAAGAAGTATGTTATGACAATGGACGACTTGACACCTGCTCTGCAAGAATATGGAATAAATGCTAAAAAACCACACTATTTTGTTTAGGTTATGGTATAGTTATAAGATTACTGATTTTTTGGTAATATATTTTATTAAGGCTTTCGGCTTCATATTTATAATTTCCACACATGAGGGCTACACTCAGAAAGCTTAAAGAATAATTAACATTAAGGGCAATTGAAATCAAACATAAAAATATTGTCTTTTGCTATTAAATATTAAAGTTTCCATATCTTTTCAGTTTCACTAAGGTAAATTTTGTATTCATGTTACTATATTTATACACGAAAATCATAAAAGCACTCCACATTCACATGAGTAAAAAGGATGTGGATCGCCTCTTATGCATATCTTTCGAAAGCACTGTGTGTCACTTAAAAATATTACCTTATAGATCATGGAAGGACTCTATGAAACAATTGCTATGTTACAATAAATTGAAATACCTTTTAGTTTTAAAAAATCATGGAAGACATAATTGCTATTTAACTTATTTTAACTGTACCAAAATTATATCATAATTTTATATAATAAAAAGCATGTGAGTTGATTTGATGGTCAGCCTTATACCTATTACCGCTGTGTGGTGTGTGTTTATTAGTTTTTACAAACTATGCAGTTGTTCCAGATTATTCTATTACATTTTCCACAGGCACAAGATTTCAAACTAATAGTCTCAGAACCTCTTCTTTTTCTGCAAGTGGGCGGCTCCCGAAGCTCGACGATGTCGCGCCTATTTTACGTGTAAGGTTGGATGAGGGTTTACTCCATCCAGCCCAAGTCCTCCTGGGAGTCCACCAGCTTCTTATTGTTGCCGAAAACTTCTCAGAGGCTACCTGGGGTGTCCAGATGCTTTGCCCTGTATTGCGCCTACTTTCTGCAATCTTAGAACCTCTGCATTTCATAACAGACAGCAGTGCTGTGTTTGTCGATATGCTCACATCATGGCCATAGGGACATCGGTTGACTCAGCCGCTGTCGCGTTTGTCGAGAAACCACAGCTAGACTTGGATAGGCTCACAAATGAGAAACAAGGATGAACTAGTTCCCTTTATAAAACTTATATCTCTTTCGCTCAGTTAAAACTGAGTAGCTTAACTGTAAATGGCCGGTTCCTGTATCTTACCATCAATGCTCATACCATCGGTAGAATTTTGACATTACTTGTATGGAGTTTATGTCAAAAATATAGGAATGGGCCAACAAGCAACTCACCGGCTCAATTGGTTCAATCGCCGACAAAGAACACAATGTCTTCAATATATATACAGTATCAATAGATCTTTATGCCAATAAAAACAAATATAATGTTTTTTTCTGTTGACAAAAAAAACGAGTTACAATAAGAACTTGAAAGAGCTAAAGCAAGATATATCGTTCCGATTTCTAGGCTTGCTCTAGTTCTTTCGGTTTTTGTAAGAATTAGGGCGAGGGTGTCGTTCGATTTCTATTCAGTGGAGAGCACTGAGCTAAATGCGCTGAAGGCATGATGCAGTTCTGAGAGAAAGAGCCATGTCACTGTTTTTAGTGAGCTGTTTCACACAAGTCTAGCTGCAACATAGGTGTCTTATAGTACCTGAAATTGAAACACGAAAAAAATCCTTAAAAAAGTCTTTAATAAAATGTTGTTTCAAATATTCTTTCAGCACTCCATATTTTTTTAGATTAATGGCTGGTTCCTATATCTTGCTATTCATTCAGTTGCCATCACTAGAAATTTGACATTTTGTGGTGTTTGAGTCAAGTATTAACCGATAGTAAGGCAAGTAAACAGTTGGTTAAGATATAGGATGGGCCGTAAATCAGTTAAAAATTTAAAACAAGACGTGCTCTGTATAACCTGCAGCGCCATCTGCTGAAGAGAGATTTGAAGCTATGCACAGCTGTTCTCATTCTTAGCATTCTTCCATGGTCTCTATAAAAACTTTTGTATCAATTTTTTAGTCACTATTCAATGTAAAGTATCAGAATACAATTAAGTCAAATAGAAACTAATAAATATAATTGTTGTTCAACTGTGTGATCGTTCATTATCGGTTTTGAAATAGTTTTAAGTTCGCACTAAAGTACCAGACTAAATATTATGTATAGCAGAAGTAATGTGTTAAAATGTTAACGAATTTAGCAATAAATACAATGACTAAAGTTCTCTTATTTGTTTTCAATTTTTTCTTCTAGATCATTTTAAACCATTTTTATATATGAAATTCTAATAGTGCGTTTAGTCGCTGAACTCCTAAACCCTAGGACCGAGCTTGATGATTTTTTTGTGTGTGTTCGAGTGGGTCCCGGAAGGTTCAGATCCATAATTGGCTCCGATAAGTGGCGCTGCAATCGGGGTTTTTTTTTAAATGTTTACAGGGCACTACAACGTCTGCAGGGCCCGCTAGTACACTGTAAAACTTTTCGGAGTGATAGATATTCTGTACTATGTTTTTTCTTAGAAGATAATTTAGCCAGGTGGTAGGGTATTTGCTCGACTGGATGGCGACCACCCCTCGTCTAGAGTATGCCGTTATAAAACCTTGTTGTGTTCCGGCATTAGTGACCAGGTTCCAGTCTCCTTTAACCCTTTAGCTCACTATTAGCACATATTGTGTCCGCGATGAGAGTACACATCGCGTTTGTCTTTGTCTTAAGGGGAGAGCAGCAACGCATTTGTAGCACCTTTGGTGTTGCAAATGTCCATAGACGATGGTAATCGCTTTCCATCAAGTGGGCCGTCTGCCTGTCTGCTGAACTCCTGCAATAAAAAAAAGTACATCACACACAATTTTAGCAATCAATTACACTTTTGCATGATATATTTAAATACTTTTTTAGTCTACTTATCTGAAGTTCAATGCTATAGTAAAAAAATGTTTTAAATTAACCATAAACACAATTTGACTAAAATTAAAAGCAGGAAAATGGAAAATTAATTATATAAAAGTATCAAACTCGTAATTAATATATATACACTGACGGACTCATAAACTGCATCAAAGTAATAGACGACTGAAATAAATATGTTAACCAAGTATGCAAACTTTCTATACAGATTTAAATTGAAACCTCTAGATTGGTTCGTGAACTTTAAAACAGCGTAGGGTCATATCCTTAAGTTTAAGTTTGTGTACTGGAAAGGACCTTAAGACTTTTTTTGAAGAAAAAACAGAAATTTAAGGAAAATTGGTTTAATTAAAAAATTGGTTTTAACAATAGACACAAACTTTATGCAAGGGTTTATTTATGTTTTAATAAGGTGTATTACTTCCACGTGCCCTTATTACGGATTCTAATCGGTTCCGCATAGATTTTATTAGGGTTATTAAAAGATCTTGCGGAATATTGTCCCATTCTTCTGAAAGTGCTGTTCTTAGTGCTGCCACTGTCGTGGGCAAAGGGTTTCTCGCATATACAGCTCTTTTTAAATTGTCCCAAACATGTTCAATGGGATTAAGATCCGGGCTGCGTGCTGGCCAATTCATTGTACGTATCCCAACCTCTTCGCAATATTGTCGAACTTGTGCAGCAGCGTGCGGCCGGGCATTATCCTGCATTAAAGCAAAATTTTCGCCTATATATAAGGCACCACGTGATCTTCTAAGATCTGTTATGTAGCGATGTGCAGTCAAACCCCCTCTATTACCGTTTTGACGGACCATGTCTATGAACAAAAGTTCTGTTCGCCCGTTCATCGACATGCCACCCCAGACCATACACGAACCGCCTCCAAAAGGAACACGCTCCTCAATGCAACTTTGAGCATATCGCTCCCCACGTCGACGATAGACTCTTCTGCGACCATCTGCATATAAACATGTCCTACATTCGTCCGTGAACAATACGGAGGTCCATTGCTCTTCTGTCCAATTCAGGTGATCACGCGCAAATCTTAAGCGAGCTTGTCTGTGAGCTACAGACAACTTTGGACCATTTGCTGGTCTAAAAGGGGTGATATCCGCTTCCTTTAACCTTCTTCTTATTGTTCGTGCACTCGTGTTTACTCCACGCACTTCATTAAGCTTTGTTTTGATGCGACGTGAGGAAACGATTTCGCAGGGAAGTTGTAACAATAAATCGGTCATCACGATCGGTGGTTGCTCGAGTCCTGTCTGTACCACGTCTCCTTCTGTAAGAACCTGTCTCCATAAACCTGTATATTCTAGAAACCGTAGACTGGTTTAAATTTAAATTTCTACCAATCGTTCGTTGATCCAAGCCCTCCCGCACCAATGCTACAATTTGAGCCGCTTGTTCGGACGAAGTATCCATATTATGGTTCAAAAATCCGTAATAAGGGCACGTGGAGGTAATACACCTTATTAAAACATAAATAAACCCTTGCATAAAGTTTGTGTCTATTGTTAAAACAAATTTTTTAATTAAACCAATTTTATTAAATTTCTGTTTTTTCTTCAAAAAAAGTCTTAAGGTCCTTTCCAGTACACAAACTTAAACTTAAGGATATGACCCTACGCTGTTTTAAAGTTCACGAACCAATCTAGAAGTTTCAATTTAAATCTGTATAGAAAGTTTGCATACTTGGTTAACATATTTATTTCAAAGTCGTCTATTACTTTGATGCAGTTTATGAGTCCGTCAGTTTATATATATAATATTACAATACACAATGAACTGTTTTTCTAATTACAGATCTTAAACACAAAATAAACAAAAGAAGACAGCCATAAATAGTTTCAATGTTATCAGCTCAAACGCCGGCAGGTAATAAATGTGCTTTGTCTACAGGTATGCAGGTGGCCCGAATTGTTAACATTATTATACGTCTATAAAATAATATTAATAGGATGTCTTAAATATTTTGAAAAAATACACAGAGTGCCAACAATGGTATAATTTCCCCTACGTTAATTTATATTATTCAAAATACGTTGTTCCCCGATCACATTCATAGCCTCTATAAGTTTTGCACTAAATATCTCTAACGCTTTCCTCATCCTTGCAAAGTAGTCGATTCACCGAACTGGAAGCCATGCTACAATTACTAAAGGGTTTACAACTCTACACTACATTTACCGGTCTTCACTCCAGGAACCCTCTGTTTCATCAGCCTTTGGTTCTGCAAAAGTCGAAAACCCTTTGTCATACCAATTTTCTAATTAGAGCTATTCCGGTTACCTTGGTTCTCTTACCCATATAATTATAACTCGTTAACACATAAATTTGTGGGTAATTAAAAAAAATACAGTAACTTTATTCGAGAAACAAGAATACAAACCCGTTAATTTTTCCAAGCAGTTCATCAGTTTAAGTGCTAATAGTTACGCTATCAAATAAAATAAGCGTACCTACATATCATGGATTAAAAGGTTTCTTAGTTAAAGGGGCACTGACACTAAGGGAAATAAAAAATTATGTATTTCTTTCAAACCAGTGTTCCAGTTAGTTTGGATATTCTTAGTTATAATTTAATAGCTACAAGAAAAAAATGGTGGTAATATTTTGCGTTTTATTGGAGGATTAGGTGCCGTAGATCCTAGTAAGGAGCCTCGTTTCCGAGAAGCGGCACTCGGTGGTTCGGAACCTAGTGCTCAAAGATAGCACCTGCACACCCTTACCTACTCGATCAGTGGGTAGGTCGTATAGCGGTGCACGTGCCGTGGGTCGTTGTTGGACAATACAGCAGACACAGTGTCTATTATTATATTTGTAGTGGTGATACGGGGTAATGTACCGAGCCTGGAAATTTTTCCGTATTTTTCGGCCGGGAGTCGCGACGGCAATAAGATATTTTAAGATAGGCTAATACTTAAGCCAAACCTAAATAATAGAAAAACAATAGTCTATTTACGTTTGTAAATAATGTATAAATCAAGTAAATAGAGTTCCCCTTCAACTCTATTTCTTTGTAACGGGGAAGTTGGGTCTCAGGTGAGGAAGTTTTTGTAAAAGAACTACCCATCCAAGGCAAAACGGTCGCCCCTATGAATAAGGAGGTGAGATTCATCCCCAAATCTGCTAAATAATACAGAGAAAACCAGAGATACCGCTCAGAATGTCGACAGCAGACCCCACCATTAGATGGCTTTGCTACAGCGTCCCCTCTGTTATATGTACCAACCAAAGTGGCGCCGAGGTGACTACCAGCGGACACAAACACGGAAGATGTCAAGACAATCGCCCAAGAACTTGAACTTGATTTGTTCTTTGTGAGGCAAACCTCCGGAGGAAGAGGCAACCTAGGTTACCTCTTCCATATTATCCTGAACCACCTAGTGAAAGATCAACCGGACCAGATGCACGCACCGAAAGAATTGCTTTACATGCCGGGAATCATCACCAAGGAATGGAAAGGCACCGGGGGAGTCCCACAGTTGGTGCCAAGCATTTGACACGCATCGGCCAATTGCCATCGCCCCATAAGATGTATGTATATCAATAAACGAATCGTCATTAGAATGTGGATGAATAAGGGCCGTGGCTTTACCACTAAGCCACTAAGTAATATGAGCATCAAAATATGTAAATTGAATAGGCCCTTACGAGAATAATGATTGTTTAAATTTTTATGAGAAACCCCTTAAAATAATTTAGTGTTTATATTATATTATATAACTTTACCTCCACAACTGACTGAATACGAAGAAAACTTCGTCAAACAAATACCCGGAGTAGCAGTCAGACAAGAACTAAGAGAACCTCACCTGGTTGTACGCAACAGAACAAATGTTATGCATGCCGGGTGTGATAATAGAGGCTTGGGCGGGACATGCGGCTAGCGCATACTGCTACACCTGTCAACGGACGACGACACCGAAGTGCGTCAAATGTGCGGGGGACCAGATAATAGCAGAATGCCAGTGGGGTGGCTGGGAGCATGCGGCATATTCCCGCAAATGCTCCTATTATAGAAGAAGGAACAACTACAAGGCTTCCAACAAGAGCCACATACCAGGAGGACGCAGAACCCTCAAATAGCCGCTAAATGAGAACCGCCGCAAGCACCACCTGCAAATGGACACTAGGAAGTGCCAGCTCTCCCGGAAAACAGGAAATACGGGGGGGGGGGGGGGGCAAGAAACCGACCTCCGCAACCCGGGAAGCGACCACGGTAATAATCAGCCAAGAGGTGGAAGCCAGTTTTCTGCATCTGTCCCAAGGCCGGTGACATAGCACATAGTTTACATTATAATCTGGCCCTGTAAGTTAAGGGCCTTACTTATAATCGTTTCTTAAATTTAAAGAAACTGCTCAGCAACTGATTAGTGAAAATCTTACCCATAAACTCCTCTTTACTCGAATATTTTAGGTACAACCTACGTTAATCATTCAAATTTCGTTTATCTGTGCTTCTCTTACGTAAACAACAGGTAGTACACGTTGATAAGTGGAAAAAGAGGATATTTATTGATTAGGGTCTGATTCTGATTCTCTTACTTAAGAGATGGCTAATCGTTTTTTAACGAGATTATTATAAGGCCGTAAATCGTTTAAGTTTAATGATTGTAATCTGTTTTGTGCTTAAATAAGTATTTTATTTAATTAAAAACAAGGTGCTCATTTCTTAACGATAGGTTTTAAATCCAAAATATATATTAAATCAATCACAACCATATTAAGATAACTAGGTATTTATTTATATTCTAAAACATCTGTTAGCATAATAAAAGCTAAAAAATCATAAGACAATAGGACAATATTAGGATACCTGGAGGCCTAAAGCGGCTGCTATTAGAGAATCATTTAGTCTATTACAAATAAGGCGGTACGGGAGAAATTACGTAAATAGAGAAATAAACATAGTGATTATTATTAAATAAGCACTAACAGAATTAAATATACTTTATGTAATTCAAATGAATATATATTCTGTATGAAACTTTATAATAAAACTAAGTCATGTTTTACAGTGCTGTAAATAGGGCGGTGCCACCGGTGCCCAGGCACAGGGCGTAGACTGGGGGGCGCAATAATGGCCAGATCAGGCGGAACTATTGTTTTGTCGGTTTGCTCCTGATAAGTTCCCGCTGCGCCCCTAGTGCAAGATTCCAACACATACGTACCTACATGCCAGTATCATCAAAAACGTCTGTTAAATTAGACAAAACATCGCGCTCATTTTTTTCCACTAGTTCTTTAAAAAAATAGACTTTTCTTACAAAATATTAGATAATTGGGCCACCAACACCAAGGTCCTCGTGCGTTTTTTATCACCCTTAAATGAAATAAAGTAGGCCTATACATAGTATTGCCCTAGGTAGGGTACCTATAATATCTAAAAAGAACAAGGGCGCAGTAAGTATTTACTATTTAGGCTCTCCCTTAAGAGCGCAGCAGCACATTTGTAGCACATTTGGTGTAGTAAATGTTCATAGGCGATGGTAACCGCTTTCCATAAAGTGGGCCGTCTGCTTGTCTGCTGACCTCCTGCATAAAAAAAATTACAGCACTGATGTTTTATAGATATGTCCAGCCATACCGACCTATTTAAAATAGACTTTAGTGACATTAATACGTGTCTAGATATACTGGAGGTTTATTGACACTTTATTTTGATACTTGTCATATTCGTAATTATGAATCTGCGAAACCGACCGTTTTGGGCCCCCTGGACTTACATTTGTCTCAAATTGCGGCTCTGCCTGTTAGTTTTATATTAAACAGTATCAGTTATTTGTATGAATATCAAAATATACATTTTTTTTAACATATAGTCCTACTAAAAGCATACAACCTCTCATTAAATGGTCATAACGTTTATTACAGAATAGCAACTTTATGAACTTTTAATACTTTTTACTTGGGATAATTTTATATTTTGTATCCGATACTTTGTAAATTTTATTCTTTATGCCAGCAAGTTTGTACATACCTGTCACTTCCATGGGCAATGGTTACAAGAAGCTCAGAATGATAACTAAACCCACAAAAACCATATTAACTTTGTCAAAGTAATTTACTTTGTGTGAAATAAGAAATATTGCATTTTGTTTTTTTTAATTTGCTTCATCGTGTTAAGATAGTGGGCAGAATATAGTTTATAAGGTTCACAGAGAAAGGAGAGAAATGCAGAGCTTCCGCAATAATAAATGTTTATTAAGTATAAGAATTACGTATTTTTTTTATTTTTCATTTTTAAGTTACATATGTTTTCAATACCTACGAAATTTAGATAAGCATAATAGAATAAACTACCCTAATCCTGTACTAAATCCAGTGCAGAGAATTATCAAAATTTAGAAATATAAAAGTTATAACTGAACATAGATATATAAAAAAGAAACAAAGAATTCCCCTGGTCTAAAGTATGTCGCCATAACAATCATGAGTTGTGTTTCGGCATTAGTGACCAGGTTCCAGTCTTCCTTAAGAAAGCAGCAGCGCATTTCTAGCACCTTTGGTGTTGCAAATGTCCATAGGCGATGGTAACCGCACTCCATCAAGTGGGCCATCTGCCTGTCTGATGAACTCCTGCAATAAAAATAAAAAGAATTGAAAACTTTTTAAAGAGGAGTTAAAAAATTCTATTAGCTTTAATAATTATTGTTCAGAAGCTCCGCTTAAGCTTATCAGTCGCTCTCCCACTGTAAATGTGACCTGTAATACAGATCTGTACAATTCTACAATAGGCACCTATCTCACACCATTACAAGTATTCCCCCCACTCACAGACTATGGGAGTGCCAAGTATAAACTTGCTGACCTATATAAAAACAGTGCATAACTCTAGTCCACAATTATTCTTTCTTGTAAACAGCTTTCAGATGTTCAGTCAGAGGCGTATTCTCCGTCTCCATGTCGACAGTCACTTCCAACTCATTTTCATTCAATAACTTAAGCTGCCTCCTAATTTTCTTCACATACGGAGGTTTTGCAAATGAGATTCTCGTCAAACTGACAGTTTCGAGAATAATTTCCTTGGACTCAGGGTTGCATTGCCCCTCTTCTAAAGACGTGAGTCCAAAATTGTGGCTGACTACTAAAGCCAGCTCATTGGTACCAGGTTTGATGCGCAAAAATCCTCTCTCTTGGTGCATTGGCGTTTGTTTTTCAGGATGACGAGATGTGGACATGAAGTTGAACATTGGTTGACCTGGAATTTTTAAAGGAACGTTTATACATATTTGCTCAGAAAATAGCTTAGTATTTGTTTAAAAATGTGGCAAGGTGTACTTATGATTGTTATACAAATATACAGACAGAAAGTATTTATATATATAACTCCAACAGCGTACAATATGTATAACTTAGACAATAAACTATGTTTAATATGAATTTTCCCAATTACTGGATACTTTACACTTTATAATGTTTTTGTACAAAAGCAAGACCACTAGAGAGCTTATAATAAGCTCTGATATACATGTAATGTATTAAATAAAATAATGCGGCTGAGGTGTCATATATACTCATGCCAAGAGCTCGGCATGAGAATATATCAAGCATCGAGTTTGCGATATAAAATGAAGTGAATTTTTCGGGGGCAAATGGCACTAACATAAAAATGGTGTACATCAGTCCATCTTGGACACGCGTGGCAGGTGTGAAAAAAAAAGCTGGTAGGTACCAAGGTGCCGTGGTCTTTCAGATACTTGAAGGAAGCTCCGGATAATATTATATTTTTGGTAAAGGTTTCCATCACAGATTTTTTGCAAACGAAATTAGAGCACATTTTTCAACATTCCAAATTTAAATATATTTATATTTTTTCTCTATCTCGCCAGCAATGGCGAAATAAAGGTTTTATGCGAGTTTAACAGGTATACTCACTGTCCCTTTATAATAAATGAGCCGGAGACCATAACTAGGATATTTACTAGCTGTTATTATTGTTCATTATTAAAATGTGTCCTTCATTTTAAGTTTGGGTAATATCATTTTGTATAATAGCTGTAAACTATTTTAATGCTATAATTACAGAATAAAAAATGGCACCTTTATACAATCTTTATGCCCATCTGTTTTTTTTTTCTTTAAAGAACTACACATATCCACAAGCTAAGCAACCAAGAATACAAGATTTGGTTCCAGAACAGTCCATTGAATGACGCCCATAATCTGCCCAGCCTAAGAATATCCAATGTGTATTTGTCTACAGATTCATTCATTTATTCATTCTGTTCAGTTTGTAACACATGTTTATTAGATTAAAAATTTTTGTAACTGGATTAAACTTTGTAAAAGAAATTTTGATCAGTATATTTCAGTTCAACAAATTAGTTCCATCTCTATGAACAAGTAGACACATTTACAGTTATAATTTATGTATATATAAACATACACTGTTTACGGTTATGATTATTTATAAACTGGAGTATTAGAAATCTAGCCTAAGGTTCTTTAGAAGACATTTCTTTTTGGTGGTGTTTCTACTTTTTGCAGGAATGACTCCAATATTTGACATTTATTTGGCCAATGTCACAATGATGTCATGGTGTACCTGCCTAATAAGAAATTTTATATTAAATTCATTGAAAATACTTCCATGTTCATGGATTTTTTTTATCTAGCATTAAGTGTCTTGTCTGCGCCTTTGTGTAGTGCCCCAATGCGGGGTGCTCCAGCTTTGTGTATTGTCTTGGATTAGTTGGTTAAGTTATAATTTTCTTAATAACACTTTGTATAGTTTTTGTCTGAATTAAATGTTTTTATTATATATTTTTGATGAATTAATAATCATGACCCTCAGCCACAACCATAAGGAGCACAATTATAAAGAGAGAATTAATTTTTGATTATTAATAGATTATAAAATTGGTATAATTGACTATCTAAAACAGGGTGTTGGATTTTTTTTCTTTTAAAGGCGGCTTGGTAGTCCATAAAAGGTTGGTAACCTCTGATCTAATGGAAAGTGGCTACCATTACATATAAGCTTTTTTTTAATTTATCACCTTCCTTTATCATTTGATGGGGCAGAGATCTTATTTTTCTTACAATTTTATCTTTTATTTATCTATAAAGACTATAAACACTTGCAACTACAAGAATGATGCCAACATATAACCAGCCTTTGGGATGGGGATCAGATAAGAGAAATGGGTTAAATTTTCCTAGTTTATAATATTTAAAAAAATTTAACAACTTAAATTAATTCATAATTAAATACACAAACATAAATACTTAGAAAATATATTTTTAAGTCCTAGATACAATTATACAGGGACAAATAGTGCTTTCTGAGTAAGTTGATAAACATAGTATCGTAGTATATCGTATCCGTGCAGGAACGGAGAAAAAATACAATTTCCTGCGGCCAGGCGGCCTGTCGTAAGAGGCGACTAAACAACCCACAGCCAGGTGGTAGGGCATTTCCCCGACTGGATGGCTACCACCCCTGGTCTAGAGCATGCCGCCATAACAACTTTGAGTTTTGTTCCGGCATTAGTGACCAGGTTCCAGACTCCCTTAAGAGAGCAGCAGCTCATTTGTAGCACCTTTGATGTTGCAAATGTCCATAGGCGATGGTAACCGTTTTCCATTCAGTGGGCCGTCTGCCTGTCTGCTGAACTCCTGCAATAAAAAAAAATTAAAAAACAGGTAATATTTTGGGCTTAGATTTAGACTGTAAGTGTGTTTCCTGTTTATCAGCCTGCACTGTAAAAGTATTACATTATAAATGGATAAAGTGTGTTTAGGTTCCATGAGTGTGCTATATTATGTAAGAGAGCATAAATTGTGGAAATGGAGGAGACTAAAAAAATTAATATATTCTATTAAAGTGATGATTTACTGTTTATTTGTATAGTGGTTGCCAAACTTTGGTCCAGCCTTACACCCACAAGTTTTGCTCATATAAGCCTCTAAGGCTAGGCAAGATTAAACTTAACTAAACTCAAATTAATCTTAATATCATGACACACCCAGATTCAGGGTGCGAAATATCAAAGTCAACCCTAAAATTATTATACAAAAAAACATTTAATAATAATCACGTAACAAGTGTTTACGCAAGTTTTAAAAAACAATTTTCATCCAAATTTATAAGTACGTAGGAAACCTATGGAAATGAAACGTCAATAAAAAATGCGTGCCACTGTGACGTCATTTGGCCACTAAACATGGCGGTTTTAGTGCTGTCCAGAAGATTTTAATGTTATTAGGTTTTATCGATAAACGTCCTTGGCTCATTTTATTTTCAATATTATTGAGTATTAATTATTTGTAGAATTTATACTTTAATAGGAAGTAAGTATATTGTTATGTGCAAAGATACTTTGATTTAGATGTGTGAAATCTAAGACAAGTTCGTGTTTCAAATTTATCAAGTAAACGATATGACGATTTTTAAAAGTTGCTACACTGATTTGATAAAGTTGTTTGACAACACAGTGACCACAAAACATAAACATATGGCGTAGTACAGGGCCATCTGCCCATCTCTAGCATGCTAAATTTTATCGTCGTTTCATATGTTGCCGTCTCGCTCGCACTTGCGTATATGCCGGAAAGGGATGGAAGCTTTATGTCGGCGATAAAACGTTAGCATGCTAGCTAGCTATGCTGTTTTGGATATCAAAATAAGAGTACGTGTTTTTCCTATGAAAAACACGTACTCTTATTTTGATATCCAAAACAGATTAATTAGATTGTAATAGAGAGGTAAGTAGTCTAAACTACTTACCTCTCTATTACAATCTATTTTAATTGTGTGCTGACTCTAAAGTAAGTAACACATTACCGCAACGCACCTCAAGATAGGTGCGCTGCACCATAAGTGAGAGTGATTCAAATTTTAAACTTATTAAGGGCCGCGTGATAAAAAAAAAACAAAACACCTTCAGAACATTTATTTAATAAAAAACGTCATTCCTTATGACTTACGCTCTAAAATCACTTAATTATTAAAAATTTCACGAATTTACAATAGTTTTTATTAAAGTAAAACTAATAAAGGCATAAGTTTATAATATGAGTTTTATTTGTACCTTAGATGTTTTACATGGAATACAAAATTCAAAGAAGTGACACCATCAGTTTTGGTTTATTCCTCTAAAGATGTCAAAGCATATTACTTTTATCTAAGTAGGTTCAATAGCTTCACTATAAAGAGTCTGTATATACAAAATCTAACATCTTCTCTTGAAGCTAAAGAACAGCAGAATCCTTAAATGTGCAGCATTTACCAAGGTAGAGGTGTCAGGACCGGCCAAAACAGGAATTGTTTCCAACTGATTTTCTTTTAATATGCCAGTTTTATGTTGGCTGGCATGTCGCTGCAAAATATTGAAATATTAGTTTAGAATAATTGTGTCCACAGTATTTTTTTCATAAAATTTGCTTAAATTATGACATTATTATTCAAATTGGGCAAATACATTTCTTGGATGGAATCACAGCCACAAAACCCATAAGTTTTTCTAAAATGGTTATATAGAATGAGAATGACATAGACTACAACTAGTAACTAGCATATCAGTAATAAGGTAGCAGCAACAAGTATATCAAAGGCTAAAAGTAAAAGTACAAATTTCAATTATACGAGCAGTCTCCATGAGTGAGAGGCACGAGAAGACATATTAAGGCCTTCGACTGCGAAGACGGAGCAGGAATTATATAATAAGCCGACAGTCCAACGATTATCCTGCTGATCATCGTCCCACCATACAAAACTTGTATATTAATTTTGATCCTTTTATAGCACGTTTTGTTATAAAATAATATGTATGTATTAAAATATGTATATAATTTAAAAAAAGTATATCAATACTAACTATAAAAGTATATACAGTATTAACGTACTCTTACAAATTTGAAGGGCACGGCATCATCTCGTAGTCGAGTCACATCCAGAGTTTTGTTGAAACATTTATCATCAAAATGTAGCGAGCAAATATAAATATATTTTGCATTTGGCTTTATATTTTCCATTCCAATGGCTTCCAGCCACTTTTTCTTAATACGCTCATTTCTTGGGATCCTATACAATATGTTTTAATTATTATTTTTGTATGTTTTAAGCGGGGTAGCATGATAAAATAAGAAATTTTATATAAGCAATCATATTATATCGATATCAAAGTCGATAAATAATGTACAACCCCAGCTAATAAATTAACATTATTTAAGCGTAAAAATATAGTTAAATAAGTTAAATCCATTCATGACCTATAACTGCACATAAGAACCTTGCTAATTATAATGAAAATCTTCCTTTATTTTCCCGGAAACATTAACAATAAGCAATATTTTTAATGTTATTTACAGCGTACCTGTGTATGGTTAAAGATGACTGATTTGGTGTTTTTCTTATGCCGCACCCTATTACACTGCACACGGACATATCTGCGACGTAATTATTTATATTTGGCTTCAATTATTTTAAATCACAAGCAAAATATTGAAAGATAATTAGTTATTTTCATTTATACCACGACTTTTTGACAGGACAAGTACCGGGTGCACTGACTGATAATGACATTTGGTGCACTAAACATGGCGGATTTTCGGCCTCATTAGGTATTTACGTATATTCATGTTCCACTTTATGTACGCACTGAAATACTGTTATATTGTTTTCCTGCGAGTTACAGTGCTGAGTAAGAACGAGGTTTTTCCGTCATATTTAATTCAATAATTATTCATAATCCAGCTAACTGAAAGAGTTGACAAATATTGACAATTCAGTCCAGTTCATCATTATCACAATCATCCGAGCGTTCAATCCAGGTTGCGTAGGAGCGTTCGCTCCGACGCCCTGGGTCCGCTTTCCTACTTTTTCTACTCCACTTGGCGCGGTCTTCAACATCCCCCGTTTTGAGATAATTGATTGGTACGTATGTCATCCTTGCATCCACGCATGCCAGCATTTCTTGGACCTTCCCCTTCAACCGGGACCTGGCGGAGGCGGCACGGCTAGACATTAGTTCCCCCCTTAATTAGCCGGTCTCCGTAAAACGTGACCGTACCAGCGTAAGCGACACTCATGCAGTTTGTCTGCTATGTAACGGACATGAAGACTGTCGCGGATGCGGGAGTTCCTGACACGGACTTCCCGCGTCACTCCACACATTCATCGCAACATATTTATCTCCGTGACACGCAGTTCTTGCTTGCGTCGCTCAAGTACAAGCCACGCTCACTGCCATACAAAAGGACAGGTGTATATACCTTTTTTTTATTTTTATTGCAGGAGTTCAGCAGACAGGCAGACGGCCCACTTGATGGATAGCGGTTACCATCGCCTATGAACATTTGCAATACCAAAGGTGCTACAAATGTGCTGCTGCTCTCTTAAGGAAGACTGGAACCTGGTCACTAAAACCGGAACACAACAGAAGGTTGTTATGGCGACATACTTTAGACCAGGGGTGGTAACCATCCAGTCGGGCAAATGCCCCTACCACTTGGCTGTGGGTTGTTTTGTCGCCTCTTACGACGACCGCCCGGCCGCAGCAATTGTATTCTTTCTTCGTTCCTGCACGGATAAAAGATACCTAGTCTTGCCATAAATATTGTAACAAAGATTTTTTTTTCTATTGTAAATAATATTTATAAGTTTTGGCCGTGATCACGGCCACTGAAAAGTGGCCGAAACGTCGGAAAAACCAAAATCAAATAAAATTACCGCGCTTAAAACCGTTAAAACGTAGTTTTATTATATATTCTATTGGCTTTTGTATCTTTTTTTTTTCATTATTATTTCTGTCCGTATGATAGAGAATACATGAATTGCATGCAAACAGTAGTACATTGTATAATTGCATCTGGCTCAGCCTAATCTATTATTTTATCTTCCAAGTTAGTACAGCTTTGTAAACTGCAACTGTGTGGCACACAAATCCCACACATAGGTTGCACATAATACGCAGAAAGGGCTGAGCGCCAAGTAAGGTGGACACGTGCCACAGGTCCAGACAGGGCCCTCTTAAGAATATTGAACTCCAGATTGCGAAAATGAAATTGCGCCCACAACAATAAAAAAAAGCATTTAGTTTTATTTTCCACTTTTAAGGTTCCCTAAACATTTTGGCAAAAACAAAACCCTTATGCATTCGGAGTTTTTGGCTGGAACTGAAGGAGGTCGTTGTGCTATGCAGTTTTATTTACTAAAAATGTGTAAAATTACTCTAAAATGAACAACACTTCTAGGATATTGGCAGTTTTTGAGTAGTAATTATGTGTTATTGTGAGTAATGTGAACTGTATATAGTCAAATGCGGCGTTTCGAGTTTTCAGAAGAACTCCGTTGAATGGCGTCAGTTGTAGCCTACAATTCAACTGCGCTACCTATACGAAGACTACATACATAACACTATATATACATCAGATTTGGCTGTTTGAACTAAAATTCCCTCGCCTACCTTTGTGGCGAATTCTATCTACTATTACTAACGTTAAGCATTCGTCATGTCCGCACGGCCGTCATGCGGCCGTCTGCCTTCTTTGTAAGTCGCAGTCATTTTTCACTACTGGATTTATATTTTACATACATACATACATACATAACTTCACGCCAGTTCCCTTGCGGGGTAGGCACGAACAACAGAGCGCCATTTAGGCCCATTCTTACACACCTCACTTGCTTCTTTGACATTCATAACTCTTGTCATGCACACTCGTCTGTTCTTAAGGCTCCTGACATCACCCTCCGCTAGTACACGATCAATTTGATCATGGAAGGTGTGTCGTGGCCTTCCACGACTTCTGCATCCATCCACTTTTGCATTGTATATCTGTTTAGTCATTCTTTCATCATGCATTCTTTCCACATGCGCGCACCACCGGAGCATTCCTTTCCTTACCTTCACCCCGACACTCTCTTTCAGACCAACTCTCTTTCTTACTTCGGTATTACGATCGCGGTCCGCGAGCGTCACTCCGCAGATTTTGCGCAGTGCTCGCATCTCAACCACGTTTACTCTACTTTCATGCTCTCTCTTCCATACCCAACTCTCGCTTCCATACGTGAGCGTAGGTACCAGCACCGCGTTGTGTATGGCGAGCTGGGCCTTCTGGCTGAGGTTCTTAGCGCCTAGAAGTTTACCTAACGCTCCATTCAAACTATTCCCCAAATTTACTCTTCTTTCTATATCAGCGGTGTACCTTCCATCCCTGCTAAAAGCACATCCAAGATATACAAACTCATTCACTTGCTCCAGCATAACATCATCGACCATTATCCTTGCATTCGTTCTGGTTTCTTCTCTTTCAAACACCATAACCTTTGTTTTCTTCGCATTCAAATGTAAGCCTCTCGCCTGACAGTCATCTTTCATCATTGTGACTATTGTTTGCAGTTCTGATGGCGATTCGGCTAAAAGCACGGCATCATCCGCATAAAGCAAGGTGCTTACAACTAGATCACTCATTCGCACCCCAACATCCATCAATCTTATTCTCTGGAGACAATCGTCCAGGTATAGGATGAACAGCAAAGCCGACAGCACGCAGCCCTGCCTGACGCCAATATTGACGTCAAACCAGGGCGACAGGCTGCCATCCACTCGCACGCATGCCATACAGTCCTCGTAAGTGGACTGCACAGCACGCATCAATTGGCCATTAATCCCATATCCGGGCAATATGTCCCAGAGCTCCTTCCGCACAACCCTGTCAAATGCTTTCTCTAGATCCACAAAACCGCAGAAAACCTTCCGGCCCATAGCCAGCTGCTTCTCTACGATATTGCGGAGAGAGAAAACTTGATCCATACATCCCCTTCCATTTCTGAAGCCACCTTGTGCATCCCACAGTAATCCATCGTAATTTATATTTTATATGGATGAAATTTAACAGAAAGATGCATTAGTCTAAACGCTACACATTGGTGTAGTAAATTTAACTGAGAATTGAATATATTTTTTCATTGCACTATATAGCGGTCTGATGTGTCGTTGGGCAGTTATTGAAAAACCATAACGATGTTCTTTAATGAATTTTTTATTTCAGTAAATCGGTTTACGTCCCCTAAACCCCTTCGCCCCCGAGTAAAGACGGCCCTGCATTCAGAAAGTGTAGATGAAGACCCAATCGCCGACGAGCAATTCCTTTGTACAGACGGTAGAACGACTACCAACATCTATTCACAAGCTGAGAGGATCTAGGTTCTAGACCACCTGTAAGTTTAGAATCGTCAACGAAAGCTACATTAATAATATGGAGGGAACTTCCCGCCGCTGTTTTCCCTTTGCGCTATGTTCCCTTCGCGTTATAAAATTATTTATAGGTCGACAACGCGTTAGCGATACCCCTGGTGTTGCAAACGTCCATAGGCGATTGCCGCTTTCCATCATATGGGCCGTTTGCCTGTTTCCCTGCTTCAGGTAATAAAAAGTTTTACAGGCAGATTGTTAACGTACTTGTCCAATTTGAAAACCTGCCCGTAAAACTTCAAGTTAAAATTTTGTTGCGATTCGTTTTGCCACTTATCCGTTGCCATTCGTTTTTCCACTTGTCCGTTGAAGTTTCACTTCTACTATGTGTCTCAGCTCACATTTCGATTTTTCGCAGGTTTACTGCAAATTATGATTTGGTTAGGTTAGGTACATTTTAATGAATGCATTTTTTATTTAAACATATTTTATCAAACAAAAAAACTGAATTAGATCCGGAACCAAAAAACGCATCCATAGTATAGTCATAGTCTAAAATTATGCCGCCTCTCACCATGTCTAGTCTAAATTTATGCCGCTCCTCCACGCGGCCGTAACGCTTTTTCGTGACAGAAAAATCCTAAGACCTCCGTTTTTATAGAAGTTTCACTTCAAAAAATAAGCGAATGTTTTCACGAAAGTAATTGCTGTTTGTTAGTCTGGCTAAAACTTGTATACGGTTTGATCGATTTTAATTAATTTCTTGTGTGTGTGTTTAAGCGGGTCTCGAGATGGTTTAGATATACAATTTAAATCGGTAGGTGGCGCTAAAATCGTGTTCTAAATTTTATTTTATTTTTAGGTCAGGACAACGTCTGCCGGGCCCACACTAGTTTAATATAATAATGAATTTATTAAATCAAAAGCACCTCGCAAATCAACCTCGTCGTATATTGTCCTGTCACACGCGTGACTTCATCCAGAAAATTTGCTACAAGAAGACTGCATCAGTTGATATGACCCAGCATGGGTTTATATGTGACAGTAAGACTCAACCCGTTAAACTTCTAGTGAACACCTTGAAGACACAACTTGAAAAGATTTGTGGTCAGTAACCATCTTCTATCATATTTTTTTATTTAAATGCAAAACAGATTGCAACCGTTTTAAAAAGTAAAATTATTGTATTAATTCCCAAAATTTTCATTGAAATCTGTTCAATCGTTTCAGGCGTTCCTTAAAACTAGCACAGCCATTAAGGCACAATCAACTAAAACAATATGGAACATCATGCTTATTGCCACAATTACACATTGTTTGCTTTTTTTTGTTGATGAATTGAGCGGCTGTGCCTACCATAAATTTTCAGGCACAGCCACAGTCAAAATACTCCTGAAAACACTATACGATGCACGGGGGCATCACAGACTATATCCTAATTACTTACTGAGATATATATATGCCTATTGAGATTATCAATTCGTGACTTTGCTAGCTTGATATTAAACAGCATAGCCGGAAATTTGTGGCTGTATTAACTAAATAATCATTAGCACAACCGAATCCTTTAGGTCTAACGAATGGTTTAGATTTCACGTCGGGCTACAAATTTGTGGCTGTTTTAGCTTGATATTAAACAGCTCAGCCGGAAATTTATGGCTGTGCTAAGTAAATAATTATTAATACAGTCAATTACCCAAAGCTTATTATAAACATTTGTCCTTATTGGGTTTGAATTGGTGGCTGAGCCAGCTTAATATTAACTAGTACAGCCAGAAAATTTTGTCTGTGTTAACTAATTTTTTTTTCTTTTTAGTTGCGCAAGCACTTGAATAGCTTCAGAAATAATATATTACACACTTATAGCATTGTACTACTGGTAGGCGTCAACAAGGTTACTGCCTCACTCTTCGGCGTTGATGCTCGTCAACAAGGGTTCCTCTCGATTTCCCTGGGATCTATTCATCAGATCCTAATTTGGTGACCATGGGACTATCTGGGCAGGACATTTACGAGTAAAGAAAAAACATGAAAATCGGTTTACAATTGACGGAGATATCGTGTTACGAAGAAGTTAGTTAACAATTTTCGCGGAGTTCTCTAATTCCTTGGAATCCACTCATCATATCCTGACATGGTAACAGTAGGACCAATTCGGGAGTATAACCTTGCGATTAAGAAATAAATAAAATTGGTTTACAATTGACGGAGAAATTGAGTAACGAACGTACAAATTTTTTTTTAAAAAGAGCAACATACAGACGAATTTGTGACGACCTCATACTTTTTGAAGCGGTTAATTATTAAAAATAGACGGATTGCAATAATCCTCATTATTTATACAATTATTTGACAGACAAAATTTTCTGGCTGTGCTAGTTAATGTTAAGCTGGCTTTGTTTCTTTCCGTTTCTTCTATCCCAGCCATAAAGAGTTGCGAAACAGCAGTAAGATAGTGTAGGCCGCCTCGAACTACCGATCCCGGTCCGCTGGGATCCTTCTCCTCGGGCTGCATATTATCCGTCGCCCGTTCTCAATCAATGCAATGTGTCGCCCTCTAGTCGGCATCATTAAATTCATCCACCTCTCATGGCAACAGTCCAGCCGAATCAAAGCCCCCTAGGGCTAGTTGCCTCCCGGGTTCGCCCCGAAAACCTCGGTAAAGTTGTGAGGTCTTCGGACGAACAACATAAAATCAAGTCCAATAATATAAACTTTAAAAAATGTCAAAGAAGCAAGTGACGTGTGTAAGAATAAGCCTAAATGGCGCTCTGTTGTTCGTGCCTACCCCGCAAGGGAACTGGCGTGAAGTTATGTATGTATGTATGTATGTTAAAAAATACGGGATAGTTCAGTTAAGGACAGCAGGACAACAAGTGCGATAGGAGAGAGTTGGAATAAAAGTTAAATAGAAGATAGTGACGAGTTTAGAGAGTTGGAAAAAGAATTTAGTAGAGGACAGTGACGAGTTTAGTGGTGAGTTTAGTAGACTTTTAACTAAAGTGGGCAGTTCAGTGAAGGAATAGTAAGTAATTTAAGAGGAGATTCGGAGGTGAGCATCGCGCAGCAGGAGGTGGTCTACACAATATCGGCGACGGTATTGTAACTGAGACATATGTTATAATATGTTTGTTGTATGGTATGATAGATGGGTACAAATCTAAAGGTGGACCAAAAAAAAAAGATGGATGGATTGTGTGAAGGATGATATGATGATATGTGGTGTGACAGAAGATGTATGTTAGAGTAGAGGAGTGTGGAAGGAAAAGACATATTGTGCCGACCCCAAATAATCGGGATATGGTGAAAGAAAAGAAAAGAGAATTGTGAGTGAGACATCTTGTCGTCAGGACAGTGCGTCATTAGTTGTGCGTGTAAGGGCAACCCTGCGGAAAAGAATCACGTACGGCTGGGTAAGTTAATAAAAGCATTTAGTTAAAAACTGGTGTTTCCTTCCAATCCCAAGTGCGTACCCCCGCTCGCTCGTAACATTATATTAGACCTAAAGATTTCGGCTGTGCTAATGATTATTTAGTTAACACAGCCCCACAAATTTCCGGCTGTGCTATTTAATATCAAGCTAGCACAGCCACGAATTGATAATCTCAATGGGTACATATAATCTGTGAAAGTGATTAGCATATAGTCTGTGATGCTCACGTGCGCCCACGTGCATCACAGTGTTTTCAGGAGTATTTCGACTGTGGCTGTGCTAGAATATTTATACTAAGCACAGCCGCCCAATTCATTAATAACATAAAGCAAAAAAATGTGTAATTGCGGCAAATAACTAGCAATAAATTAGAGCATGATTTTCCATAAATTTTAACCGACTTTAAAAACGAAGAGGTTCTCAATTTGATTGGTATTTTTTTTTATGTATGTACCGATTACGCTGAGATTTATGATCCGATTTACGTGATTCTTCTTTAGTTTGCTGCGGAATAGTTGCCATTTGGTGCCCTAGAAATTTAACATAGTTTGGCCCAGTAGTTTTCATGTTATGAACATTTTTTTGTGAAAATTTTCCGTTCCCATTTCTTGGGACCTATATTTTTTAAGGCGAGCGGCATCTTCCGTAGGCCTACCCACAGCTAGACACTAAAAAGTAACACATAAAAAAACTTCTTTTAAAAAACCAGACTTCAAAAACTAAAAAGTATAAAATAACTTAATAATACTTATTAGTTTTTGAAGTCGGTTTTTTAAAAGAAGTTTTTTTTAGTTGATTGGGCCCTAATGGCTGTAATATCTTTAAGGAACTCGTTTCAGGGCTTATTGGAAATAAACCAGATAGATAAACATTCTAAAAATAGGAATTTATGATTAATATACATATATATTTATTATCACAACTATTTCCCATTGGAATAGGTAGAGACTGTGATTGCATTGTGATTTATGATTAATCTTGGCATAAATAGCAGTTTTCACTTAACAATGTACAGTCAGCGTCTTATAGAAAGAAGCAGCCAAGATGATCAAATAGATAAGAACATCGAAAGTGATCATTAGTATCGGTACAACCATTGTCGCCTAATAGATCGAATCACCCGTCTTGACCAAATACATCAGTACACCGACAACGCCAAATACATGAGTACATTCAAGTCGCCAAAACAAAGAGACACACTAGAAAAATGAACTCTATTCTAAATGTGATTAGTGTCAAATCGAGATGATTTCATACTAAATCAAAATTCCAATAGTATTATTACTGTTATAAAAATCTTTTTCATTTTTATAACGTAACTAGTATTGGCCTTCGACTTCATTTTCATTACTTAGATAGCAAAGATTAAAGTTATTTTATCAATATGTAAAATTGAATAAATATTTAATATGACAATACATGAATCCTGGATATATTCATAAACTCCCGATATTTGTAATTTACTAAAGACTTATTCAACTACAGATGTTTCTTCACTAAGGATTTCTAATAATTACAGACAGTGTCTTGTGATTTGCGAACATTGCGTCAAAGTTGATCTAGTGGTTTGGAAGTGGAAGGAAATCCCGGGAAATCTCAAGAGTCCCAATATGGTCATGTATAAAAATGTCATAAAGTATTAAACTATGCTGTAATAAGAGTAACACGAATAGTTTACATGCTATATCTAGGCGCATTATTCCCAAGAAAATTTTGGAACTTTCCGTCACTAAAGTATAGGTGTAAAAACATGAAAAAGTGAATCCGGTTTCCTGAAAAATTACACTAGAATTCCCATGATATTAGCTTTTTCAGCATTTAAGTAAAAAATGTCTGTATAATAGTGAAAACCTCATAGAAATTAACATATTTATGAAAAAAAAAAACATTAATTGTTTCAATTTTCCATCAATCAAACAATTGGATCCCAATTGGTTTTTTTAATAGCTTCAATGTACAGACAAAGCTATTTTACAATATTACCTTAATTTTAACATTTCATTTGACATAATACACTATGTATATGTGAGTATATTTTCTATGTATATGTGAGTTTGTTGAAATATCTACTAAAGAGTTTCAATACATAAGAAATTTAGAATTCGAGATAAACCTTTTTTTATCAGCAATGAATAATTGATGTTTCTTGGATACTATTTTAATGTCTAATACGTATATGAATTCTCATGATCTATACTGAGATCATACTATACATATATATAATATACCCCAGTCATTGAAAAAAGCTTAATCTAACGTTCTGGTGAAATCGTATCGGAATCAGCCAATTTTTATGCAGTATAACGACTTTAATAGGAATTTCCCGGAATATAAACTAACAAAGCATTCGGAAAAGAACGTAAACCATCGTTTTAGTATCAATTGAATCTGAATCAACTAATTGTTATGCAAATAAATAATTTATACTTTTTCTATTTTTACTTATTTGAAAAAGAAAGTGCATTGTGTTTTAGTATAAGCTAATTTATATGCATACTAACCACTAGAAACCACCCTCGGGAAAATTTCCGTGAGATGCCCAGGACACAAAGTATTGCTGTATTTAAAAAATAATGTATCGTGTCTAAAATCGTGTAAGAATAAATAAACTAATTTGTAAGCGTCCTAACAACTTTAACCAGCTCCTGAGAAAATTCGCGGGATCCCCAGGATAAAAAGTATCACAGATTTAATTTCAGAAAATTTGCTATCAATGAGTAAAAACATCGCATCGAAATAAGAAAGCTTTTTTTTATTCTGGCCTCTTTAAACCGTTCCCGGAAAATTTCCCATGCGATTCCGGAATAAAAGGTAGCGCAGAATTTAAGTCTGAGAATTTGCTCACGATCAGCGAAAATCGAATGGCAATCGGCCTAGTAGTTTTTACGTAAATCCCGAACAAACAGAAAAACCGACTAACAGACAAGAAATCTAAAAAAAAATCATCGTGTCTCCATCGTTTATATAGTCTATTCCAATTGTGTTTTTTTTAAATAACTTCAATGTAGAGAGACGACATATTTAGCATATTATAATATTATAGACTAACGTCTGCCCGCGAAACTTCCTTCGCGTTTCCATGATGATGATACATTTGATAGTCAAGTATGTTTGAACAGTTCTTTATGGTGGTTAAAGAAGCGTTCAAACTTACTCTAACTCTCTATGAATAAGACAGTTAGTATTTAGTAAAAACGAAAACTTAAAGCTGAAAAGCAGTGTCATCAAGTATTAAAGAATGTAAACAAAAGTATGAAAAACCTGATTTAATTAAGAGAACTGAAATATCTGGTTAGAAACAGGAACTTGAGACTATTTATAAAATTTGTAGGTTAATAATATATCTTTAGTTAGCTGGGCTCGGCTAATATCTCTGTTCCATCTGAAATAATATTATAGTTAGGTACTGTGGCCAAATGCAACTTAGTTATAAAGTTAAAATGAACGCCGTTATTAATTGGCTATACTAGAGTATATATGTCATGGTTAAATTGTACAGACCGTTAGATTATAATCTATCTCGAGAGCTATTGAAATATTGTGAACCGGAACAAACTGCTTACAATTTAACGCATTATTTCCCGATAGATTATAATCTATCGACGTGAAATCGTTCTGTGTCCATAGAGTTAGTAATAAAACATAGGTGGGTCAGTCAAAAATACTAAAGATTCGATCTCTGCCCTTATGGGTTAGAAGTTTTAACAATGTTTGTAAGTAGTCAATAAGTGATACTTCCAATCCCAGTGTTTACCCTCGATTAAACGTAATAAATATTATTATGCACATATCATCCTCTTCGTCAATCACACTGCTGTGATCAGGAGTTTTTTTTAAGTTTCAAACGTCTTCAGAATTGATTTCATTAATTTCACATTAGGAAAGAAAGGTGCTTTTCATTCAATGCAAATTTAGCAATAAGTAATTCAATTTGAAATACATAATTCGAAATACAATTTTGGTTTAGTATGAAATCATCTCGATTTGACACTAATCACATTTAGAATAGAGTTCAGTTTTCTAGTGTGTCTCTTTGTTTTGGCGACTTGAATGTACTCATGTATTTGGCGTTGTCGGTGTACTGATGTATTTGGTCAAGACGGGTGATTCGATCTATTAGGCGACAATGGTTGTACCGATACTAATGATCACTTTCGATGTTCTTATCTATTTGATCATCTTGGCTGCTTCTTTCTATAAGACGCTGACTGTACATTAAGTTAGAAAACTGTCTAAATGGCGCATGCTTTCCGGCCCAGATACGAAGCCGCCCCGTTTGAATGTGAGACGCAAGTGCGCTAACCACTAAGCTACCATGACTTTTAGCATAACCTAAAGATTAATTAAATAGAACATCAATAATATGGAATAACATTAATAATATGGGATGGATGTCGTTATGTGTTGAATTTTTTTTCAGTGTAAAAGGACATTAAATGATTCAAGTTTGTGTTTATGGATCACTGGTTGCCTCATCCAAATTGGAAGGCAGAAATAAACTGTCTAATATCAGCTAATGATATATTCAATTAAATCCTTTTTAGGGTTCCGCTAGCAAATGGCAAAACGAATCATTCATTTCTACGGAACGTTTCTTTTTTTTATTCTTTTTAGATCCAGAAAAAGCCAAGAAAAATTGTAAAATGAGAAAAGACCACAGAAAAAAATCTATTCTACAGGAAAAATCCACACGGATAGTGGCGAAAAATAAGAAAAACGTGATTTTTAAATAACAAGCAACACTATTATGTAGATCTGCACATTGCATGCACTGTATTGAATTTATTAAACATATTTTGGATAATTAGTAAATTGGTTATTTATTTTTTTGTCCCATACTATATCACATATTTACAAGTGGGTGAATCTCCCAAGCGCATTATTGGCCGCAACGATTGATAGACGCTCTGAGTCGACACTGTTCGGCTTCTTCGACGAGATGGTAATAGCATAAGTGGGCCCCATCTTTGTAAGAATCTTATCTTCTCTGGTTGATATTCATAATGAGTATTAAACAGTGATAATTATTGTAGCCAGAAGCTACGCTTTAACAAGTGTTAAAAAAGTGGTTGCGGAGAATTCGACGCTCATGAGATTCGTTCAGTAATAGCATGGAAAAAATAGTATTCTTCTTCTATGGTAATAGGTAGACATTTAGAAAATGGTGGCAGTTAAAATAATTTAATTTTATATCCTGCACAATGCCAGCTTGCTTTTTGGTAATGACGATATACCAAATGATAGGTAACCGAAATGGAATCTATCGAACTCAGTAGTTTGAGCAACCTTAGACTAAGATGATGTATTAAATATTTTTGCTTGCACAATCACAATTCCCTGCAATATTTCCAGTACACCCGAATTGTCTAAAAGCCGGTGGATATCTGCAATCACATTGTGCTTTAGTTTCATTTCCTGGGCAAAGTGCAGAAGTGCAGTTGTTTGAAGAAACACCAACGCTTTGCGGTTTCAAATCCTTTGATTTGTCTGCATTTTTTGGTAGAGGGGAAGTCAGATTGGTTGATGATTTTGGTAGCTCGTTATCACTTGCACACTTCACGTTAGATCTTGGAGCACACATCGTCATGCTACAGGATGGCTTGTTGCAACTAGACCCAAGTTTGGCCAGTTTCTCTTGGCTGAGTGCAGTTGCTGAAATATATTTGTTTAATATGACTTCGTGTTTCCATTTAAAAATATGAAAAAGCATATTATTATAGTCGAAAATGTCCCAATCTCAAAAACGACTAAACAGACTCGTTCAAACCAATTTTCCTTTAAAATTTATATTTTAAGTTCTGTGTTGATTTTTTAAATTTTTCCACTCCACTGGTGAAAAGTTAATGGAGGATGCAAAAATTGTACGTCTTTGAAAGCATGCATATCTCTACTTGTTACTGATTTAATTAAAAAACTAATAATAAAATAACATTACAATCCTACATAATAGGTAGACTGAGCCCCGAGCACAGATTGAAGCCGGTAAAAGGAAGCCGATTTTAGAATAGAAAGTTGATCGCGAAGCATTGTGTTAGGAGTACGAGAATGTATTATTAGTATTAAATAATCGAATAATTTCCAGTGGATATATTACGTACACAGACGCAAACCACGTATATACTACATAAGTTTACGCAAGATAACTTTGTAAAAAATGCTTCGCTTAGCTTCACGTCTTTATTCACAAAGGCCCCGTTTATACTTCACTGAACAAAAAATAAGTGTTATTTTTTCTTTATTGCTGGAGTACAGCAGAAAGCCCACTTGATGAGTGGTTACTGTCGCCTAAGGAAACTTGCAACACCAAAGGTGCTACAAAATAATGTGCTACCTGCCTCGATAGGCTAGAGTAGAATTTGGCCTCTCAGGCCAGAACACAACTCAAGGTTGTTATGGAAACTCAGAGCTTTAATACATATATGGCTGCCGCAATACACGGGGTTGGTTTAGATAGTATCAATAACCAATGCATTATCAAGACAAGAATATAGTCTCATTGTGCTAATAGAATGCTTACCAGATTTACTTATGGCACTCTTACAACAAGGGAAACTTTCTTCAGCGCACGGACGCATCATATCTATATTTTTTGGTTCATTTGATGGACAACACTGCTTGCTGTCAGTTTCTTCCGGTAATTGACTTCTTCTCGTAACTAACGAGATTCTCCCTGCGTTTTTGCAGTATTGTTGCTCTGTATCCCGACCTGTAAACTTTTGTTGATTGTTCGTGCAACAAGATGATTTTCTTTGGGAGCTAGAAGTTTGTTTTTCAAGATCTTCATGATGATTAACTTGTCCAGCTTGCGCGGAGCATGGCAGTTCAGATAAGATTTTATACGCTGATTCCACAGCAGGACATGTCGATTTTGAAGACTTCAGTTCTTCTAATACAGCAGCTTGAGGGCTTTTTGTGGGCTTCACACCTCCTTTTGATGATGTACTGCGATTTAAAGCTGGCACTGTTGGAGTGGTGCGACTAACAGATTTTTGAGTTGTTACATTTTGTTTGTTAGTCTCGTGTGTAGAAGTTTGTTTATCTAAGTATGCCTTGACAGATGGACATATATTTTCCTGTGATGTCTTTCCACCAGCTGTGTTATCTGTATCAGAATCCACATCTGGGCAACAAGTTACTTTCCTTGGAGACAGCTCGCTTTCACTATCATGTACAGAATTTTCAGGACTAGGGATATGCATTGATTCTCTTGAACCTGATGTGTGGAAACAGTCTTTTCGGACGTCGCGCTCGTTGTCTGCAGAACACAGTGCTGCACGCGATAGCGAACTACGAGGTACTGGTGAGATTTTGGCTGGACATTCACTTGTTAAGTTCTGTAATGATTTGGCGATCGATTCAGCGAGAGATATCATAGAGTGGCGGTAATCGACCACGTCTGATTCGTTTCCATCATCAGGTTGACTACATGCACCAGGACATACCGATGTATCGCTTTGCTTTTTAATTCCATAGGGACAATATTTGGGTAGGGTTTTAATACAACTAGATGAATTGCGACATGTGTCTGATGTGCAATACTTTATATCGCATCTTGAGGTTGTTTTGGAGGGACTATCATTAGGTGCCGGCGGGGTTCTGCTATCGGCAGGAACTCTAATCACACACTGTCGGGAAGATGATTTGATTAGAGGTCGGGATAAGGGCATGCTTTCGAGACGTGTTCGTGTCTGCGGTTCACATGGCTTTTTTCCTGGACATTCTTTCTTGTTATGAGACGACATATGGTCTGTCCTATTTGTTGATGATTAACAAGGTGAACTATGTGCATGCCCATTTCTTTTATAGGAATGGTTTTTAATTGTAGTAAACTAGTAGTTTTCTCACATTCTGGTAGTTATAAATAATTTTGTAGTATTCACTTCAATATAATATTTATGTTTGACATACGTCTAAAATATGAAATGTAGCCTATCGACAGATTACTTTCAAGGAGTATGTATTCAGTTGTACTTAATACATATGTAGTAATTTGTAGTAATTCTTTCTTATTATCCACTTATTCATTACTAGCGTTACGGGCAAATGTTGTTCTGCCATGAAAAAATAAAAATCTAGAACCCGATTCCATGAAAGACATTTTATGGCTAATTTTTTTACACCTTGGCTTTCTAGTAATAAATATAGCCTTTATTATTCAGGGTAATGTAGCATTCTAATGGTGAAAGAAGTTTTGAAATTTGTCCAGTAGTTTTGAGTTATTTCGTTACAAACATACAAAAATACAAATCTTAGTACTTACACTTCATAACTATACCATATACAAAAGTAGAGTAACTTAGAGGTCTTGGATATAATTATAGATTACAGTTGCTTGGCGCCGGTTTTGAACATTATTTTCAAGTTCCCGCCGAAACCCTTGAATTCCATATTAACATTAGTGTATTTAAAAAGTTTTTTCTGACCTTCAAGTATTATTTATGGCTTGGAAATAAAAACCTTTGCAGAATTAGTTAATCTTTCTAGTACTAGATGCCTCTGTAAACTCTTCAATGAATAACGCCATCTATTGTGAAAAAGCTTTTCTATTGAAGAATTTATGTAGCTGCAGAATGCATATAAAGCTACTATTTAATTAATAATTGTGTTACATCCTTTTCTAATACATTCGTAATTAACTAATAAATATTTAAGAAGTATATAAATTAATTTAAACAATTTAAATAAGTATGATATAAATAAAGTACCACGTGATTATGTAACTTCCTCATGTCATTGGCGTCGTCATTGCAATTTTGAATTTCCTTTAACACTGTGCGTCAGGCGCGGTGCGGTGTGTTCACGGTGTGTTGAATAGTTTTATTGGATTTAAAACATGTAAGTCTCTTTTATACTTTATTTATTATATTAATTTATTAATCTTTTATTTTATTTTTTTATGACAATTGATTAAGTTTTAATTTAATACACGAAGTGATTGCTAAAACAATTTTGTACTTACGTAACCTGTAATGAAATTATGTTTGCACGTGACCTTGTCCTATATTAGGGAAAAAACTCTGCAAAGAAACAAAAACTATCCTTTATATAAACTGGGGTTTGTAAATTTCCATCTATAACTAGGTGGTTACGATAGACGATACCACCGGCTTGAAGCAGTATTGATCAGACAAATTGAGATCTTTGATAATCAATGTCTACAAAATTATATTACATCTAGTATTTGTGTTAATTTCGAATCGTTATCTTCCAACTTATGTTTTCTTATTCCTGAAAAGCGTTCATTTATAGTTTGTACGATGTTTTCAAGTTTAAGCTTACGCTATGTCATAACGTTACATTAGTGTCAATCAATACGCCTAATATTCTTCGAATTAAGTAGGTGCCAAGAAGAGCTTAAACAATTAGGTAGTCAATTAGCAATAGATGATCGGTGGTTTTCTTCAAATGTTTAAACTTAAACCCTGAGAAGTCGCAGATTTTAATTAAAAAAAGTCCGAATTCAACATTGATCGTAGAGCTTTCAAATGATGTAAGAAAGACGTTCTATCGAATTAGTGCTCTGTGTATGATTAAAACAATATTTCATCAATTGAACATTTGTAAAGCCTTTACAACAAAATTATTCATAATTTCATACCTCAGACAAACAAAATAAATAGACTGAGCCCCGAGCTCTCAGGGTGAAGCCGGCTATAGTAAGTCGGTTTTGGAAGAAGCCAATTGTGCTGCACTGCATTACAAGAACTTAAGCTCCATCTATACCTACTTTTATTTTGTCTGACTTCCACACATTAAATTTTCCTTTCAAGAATTTGGTAAATCAATTCTGTGGTACTGGTGTGGATGGTAGGTTATTGTGGGATTTTCATGCTGACAATATTATCAACATAATTTCAAATGATACTATTGTTGCACATACAGCTAATGGTTATTTCCTGGATTTCAAAATTCAAGTTACAAATGAAGCTAACAATGATTATAGTCCAAGTAACTGAACATCTTGATTACAAAAAAAGGCCCATGCATGGCTTTGTGAAATTGACACATGTCTAGCATGTGTCAACTTCACAAAGCCTGACTAAGCGATTCTGCAAAGGTGACTGCCTTGTTCAATGCTTCTTTATATAGTATAATAATAAACAATACATGTCAAATACAGGATTTTATTCTCAGTTAGACATTATAGAAAACTAGAGCTCCCGGCAGACATTGTCCGACTCAATCAGTGCCACCTACTGGTTCCAATTGTAAATTTAAACCATCCTGGGACCCACTCAACACAGCAATACAAATATAAAAGATATTGCATACTTAAAATCAAACCTTTACTCTCAGATGAATGAATAAAAGTATAGACAGAGCCAGTGAAAACAAGTGAAATTAAGCAGTTTGTAAAAACTTGTGTATGAAATTCATTTGTACAGACACGGTTTATGTGGGGTCAATAGTAATGTATCCACTAGAAACTATTCAACCATTATGTGTAAAAAAATCGATAAAAATCAAGCCAATCATTGCTGCACTAGGCAGTGCGTTAGTAACAAACAAACTCACACCCATTTATGTAATATAGACTCATAAGATAAATTTTAAAAAATTGTACTCTGTATAATTAGTTGTTGGTCCAGTTTTAAATTGTTTATACAATATAATCTTTTAGAAATATATTTTGCCTCCCAATAGTGTTACTTTTCTGATAAATTTAAGGAAGTGTCAATTTTCAAAGAAACATGCAGATGTTTTCTTTTCAATGTGTTTTTTTATGTAAAACCAAACTAATTTGAAACTGGTTCAAAGGTGCAGAACTGAAAAGAAAACATTTTTTATTCGAATTATTAAATGTAATGACATTCAAGTTTACATTTACATGGAGCTCTTTGGTTGTTTCATCCAAATTGAAAGATAGAAATAAATCATCTAATATTGGCTGAATACTAAACTCCTATATATCTGATGATGTAAAAATTTGAATACATATTAAGAACTGTGCCAATCACTTGCAGATCATTAAGACACTTATTATTTGATTAACTAAAAACAAAACACACTAATAACAATATTGTCAAAAATAAAATAATATGAAGTGATTGAATTAAATTTTAATTAAAAAAAGTATATTGTTTTTGCTACTATATTTTAACAATGTGTATATTTATTATCATAGTTAACTTAATAAACCTCTTGAGTTGCATTTGAGCACTAAATTAATTTAGGTCAATTTTATTCAGTACATTTTTTTAAACATTTGTCACAAGATATTGATTTCTATGACCTTGATACTAAGATTTAAATTGATGTTATTGGAACCACTTGAGGTTATTAAGTCACAATTTCAGCACATTTACCCGGACATAGTAACATAATTGTTAGAGTTTATTCAGCAACATTTACAAGTATAGGTAAAACTGCCTCAGTGGTGGATGTTTGTTAATATCTGTATTAAAATTATGATATATATAATTATATAGAGGCATATAAATAAATGATATATTATTTATATGCCGCTAACTTCATTTATATATTCAAAACTAGAGTTAAAATGGCTTCTATCTAAGTACAGTATAAACTAACATAGAGTCAAGGTGAATATGATATATGCCAGGTCATATTTTCTATACTTTACTAACCACTTGAATGTTTAAAATTTGACATAAGCTCCATACAAATAATGTCAATTTTCTACTACAGTTTGGGTAGAAGAATGAACAGTAAAGCGGATATTAGATTATGATTTGGATGAATCAACCAAAGTAATCCATATAAACATAAACTTGAATTACTCGATGTCATTGAATATTGTTATATCCATTAAGTTAATGCTGATACTTGACTGATCAACCAAATTTAATCAGTTTGATTGAACAGCACAGAACTGAAAGGACAAGGGTAATTAATGACAATCGATGATTCATGTAGGCTCCATTTGAGACTCACAGCGATCGCGATTTTGATCGGAATTTTTCCCGTTCCACTTGCTTGCCGACGTTACAATCGTAAACTAAGTGGACCGGTTATTGGACCCACCGCTTGACGTGGGTTGTTGTGAGCATTGTGTGATCGAAAATGATGAAGTTTCGGCCACGACCACAACGGCCGCGGTCGCCTTGTGGAACGGCTAACGGAGTTTTTTGGGCGTTATGAGCTACTAGTGGAACGCGCTGGTTGTATGTTTATGTGGACTATGGTTGATTCATCAAAATTGAAACACAGAAATGAACTGTCTAATATTGCTTTCAATGTTTCCAACAGTGGGGCGATGCTAAAGTGTTGTTTAGTTTCCTAGTATTCTTCCATAACTATACAAACCTTTTGTTTACCAGTCTATTTTAAATTTCATAATTACAATATATTTTAGTCTTGCTTCTGCTCCACCTATGTTAATGTTGATGACTGTTCAAATATTGTTTATGCTGGGGTCTCATCTTGGATAATGTTACAGTTATAGGCTGTTTCAGACAGATGTGGTGGTGGACGTTATACATTATTTATGATGTTATATTATTTTGAATGATGTTACATATTCACAGATGACACACACATATATACACTAATGTGATTATTCATTAATGGCATTATTTATATCTCCATAAATAAAATGTATTTGGCTACAATCAATAACTTTAACATTATCCCAGGTGAGGCCCTACCTTTATAGTGTTAAAAACAACACACTAACTATGAGCTACATTAAATTATATGTACACTGTTTTTCCTTTGAAGATCATTTTTGTATATTACAAAAAGGATTTTTGCAATGAATTATACTATATAATGATGTTAAAATGTCTCAGACAACTTAAGCCACGTCTAAAGCTATATATTACAGTAGAGTAGAAAATATAAATCTATATTAATCATCTAAAGACACAATTTTAACTAAAATTTTATCCAACAATTTATCTTTTAAGAAAAAACAAGGAATACATGAGTTATCAACACGTTAAACACTTGGGCTATATCTACATTGTTTTAATTAGTACGTTAGTTAAAGCATTACAGTGCAAATGTAGCAGACGCATTATAGAGAGAGTTTTAAGGCTACAGGCCCTTGATATAACAGGTAGTAGATTCTAAGTATTTATTATCTGTGTTCATGGTCAAGGCCTATAGGTGAAGGCCAAGAATTCTAGTTCTCTGACTTAGCTGTCAGTGTGCCAAGACTATCTGTCAATCGCTATGTGTCTATAAATAATTACACTTTAACTGGTTGAGTATCGGTAAGTGACAGTGGTTTGGGACCAATATTTTATCCATAATTTTTTATTTAGTTCTAGTTTTTAATTTTAGGTTTATTTTTCATATTATAGTTTAGTTTTAGTATTTAATTGTATTTATCTTTTAATATTCTTTAGAATAAAAATTGTTATTAATTTACAAACTTAAAAAATAAGTTTATTAACTGATTATATTACTCTTTTAAAGTTACTACAAATATAATAATATATTGTCATAAGCAGAAGACAACAATTTATTTCATGGACATATTGAACAATAAAATCATTGTTGTTTATAATAATTATTGTTATTTAACATTGCTTATATATATGTATGTGTGTATATATATATATATATATATATATATATATATATATATATATATATATGTGTATATATATATATATATATATATATATATATATATATATTATATAATAATAATAAAATTGTAGAGGTCGAATTTCCGTACAATAAAAAAAATTCTAAAAACCGAGTCAGGGGGATGTAAGAAGTGAAATAGAACTAATTTAGATTTTTTTGGTCTGGTCAACATATAGCATACTTTTGATCCCGAAAAATTAAAGAGTTCCCGTGGGATAGTTAGAAAAATTAAAGTTCCCGTGGGATAATTAAAACACTTTAATTACTTAAACAGCTTATTATACAACTTATGCACTTAATTAAGTATTGATATTGCCGGTATTATCATACAATAAAACAATTTATACATTAAAAAGACAAGATTCCACGAAAAAGTAAAACCTTACAAAAACAGTGTCTAGCATAGGGTATTTCATCATCATATTAAATAAACTAGATGGTGCTGACAGTATTCTACATCGCGATGTTAAAAAATTTATAAGGTATTGCGATATAAAATTTTAATTGAAGGAATAACAAATACCACCCGGACGATGTCGCGGGCGTCCGCTAGTATACAATAATTAAAAAGAAAGAAAAAACCTATACTAAAGTCTATCTAGCCCCAACAATAACACCCTCTGAAGGTTGTTTGCTTGTTTGTGGTGATATTTTTTGTTTGTGTTGCAGTATAATGTTCTCATCCCTGGTGGACGCGGCGCGGAATTCGCCATTCCGTGGGCCGCTGAATGCTGCGCAATGCCAGACCTCCACACTCGCATCCGCCATTGAACAGGTAACCTTGCGGAAAGTTTTTAGTCACTCATAAGAGAACAACAACAAATTACATTTTATTATTATGTAATTTTCATTTTTTAGTGATTTAATTCCCTTCTCCGTGGAAACTTTGAAAAAAGAATTAAATACACTCTTATGATAAAATGGAACGTTATGTAAAAATAAACTTTTTTAAATACAAGCTTTTGAGATCACGCATATCATGTAGCAGCAGAGTGCTAGCCAAGACAAGTAAAACGATCCCAAACACGACGGGTCTATCTTTCTTAGTACAGGAGTTCCTATGGCCACCTTCCGACTCCATAATCAGATCAGCTACATGGTACCATATTATTGCGTTGTCACGCGATATACACAAACGTGCAAAATTTTAGCTCAATCGGAAACCGGAAAGTCGATCAAATTTAACTTGAAAGATTCCGTTACATACTAACATACGTATGAAGCTAATAAAGGCGTATTAATATAGTCGTTTTTATGTTTTACTTGACACCGACTTCGAGATGTTGTAGAAAGAAAACGGTTAAATATTTAGTTTTTAGTGCGAAGTCGGTTTTGTTTTTGTTAAAAAATACTTTTTAGTTACGCAAGTACTTCTATAGATTTAGAAATAATATATTAAGCACGCGTATACAAATTTTCCATCTCACTCTTGGGTGTATATGCTCTTCAACAAGAGTTCCTCTCGATTTCCTTGCGATCCACAAATCAGATTCTGACTTGATGACCATGGAACCGCATCGGGAGCATACAAACTTACGAATAAAGAAAAAGAAATCAAAATTGATTGATTGACGGAGAAATCGCGTAAGATACACATAAAAAATTAAGAAATTGTAATACCTACACGCGTATACAAGCTTTTTACCAGGAATTTAGGCGCACGGCGTTATTTAATAAGGGTATGCTCGATATCCCTGGGATCCGATCCACTCGTCAGATCCTGACTCGGTGACCATGGGACTACCTCGGTAGTATACACTTACGAGTAAAAAAAACGATTTGAAAATCGGTTTACAATTGATGGAGATATTGTGTCACGAAGAAGTTGGTTAGCAATTTTCGTGGGTTTCTCTAATTCCTTGGAATTCACTCATCGGACTTTAACATGGTGACAATGGAACCAATTCGGGAGTATAACCTTTTGATTAAAAGAAAAATTTTGAAAATCGGTCCACAATTAACGGGGAAACCGAGTAACAAACATACAGACGAATTGAGATCCTCCTCCTTTTTGAAGTCGGTTAAAAACGAAATCTTTATATATAAAAATGAATGTCTGTCTGTATATCCTTTATAGGATCGTAAACTATACATCCGATTTTGTGTGTGTTTGAGTGGGTCCCGGGATGGTTACAGCCACAATTGGAACCGGTAGGTGGCTCTGAGATTGGGTTCTAGAATCCTCCTAATCATCTGGACCAATTTTGGTGTTTTTGTTTTTGTGTGTTTGAGTGGGTCCTCGGATGGTTTAGATTCGCAATTAGAACCGGTAGGTGGCGCTGAGATCGGGTTCTAGAATCCTCCTGATCACCTAGACCGATTTTGGTGATTTTGTTTTTGGTGTCAGGGAGGACCAGAGTCTTTTAGGAATTCAGAAAATAGGCGATACGAAGTTCGCCGGGTCAGCTAGTTAGTAATATATATAAATACCATGTCAATACTAAAAAGTAAAATAAAAAAGACATCCTAAAATATTCCTAAAGATAATATTTAAAATATGTAAAATAAAGGTGAATAATAGTGTTACAGTCTCAGGGAATTATAATAAAAAAATTACCAAAACATTAAAATTTGTGATACACTTTACCGAACGTCTCAGCATACGCAAAATATGCAACCCCCAGACCCACTCAACGAGTGCGCCCCACCCGTCTCACCCCGGGCGTGCTTTGAATATACATGAAAGGGTTTCATTGGCGCTAACCTTGTCGTGGTCACTCCCTCGTCAGTATCCCGAAAACATCCGAGCGATGAGGTCACGGTCGCGCGCGCAGAGCACCTATCGCAAAATTTATGGACTGTCTGTGTTATATATTAGTTTATTGCAAGAGTAGTATGTTTGGTGTAATATCTAGAAATAATTGCATATTTGTGTATCGGATATAGTGTGTTATGTGTTTTGTCGTGTATAGCCATCGGGCATGGCTGCGGCGGCAGTGGTAGAAGGCGACTCCTGCGAGTTCGCCTCATCGAAATACTTCGCGCTTTGCGGATTGGGCGGTATCCTGTCTTGCGGTGAGTTTAATTTACATACTTAATACTAAATACATGAGGGTCAAACACAAAAAAGTTTTACATGTCTACAGGAGAAGACTACAAATGAACAATATGTTTATATGTTTTGATTCGCAAACATGGATTGCTACATGAAAAGTTTTAAAAGTATATTTTTTGTTTGTTTTGTTTTGTTTTTCAACATCTACATTACTGAGGTATTCAGTATCCGAACAGTCTACAGAGGAGACATTTTGGTTTAAGTGAGAGCAATAAAAAATAATTTATTTGTTAAGATACAAATAATTTATTTGTTAAGATACAAACATACCCACAACGTAATCTTATATAATAAAAAAATACATGAACAAATAATATACATGTGGAATTCATGTAACTTAAACACTTATCTTCCATCTTTGTGTTTGCCCCATAAGACTTCTTACGCTCGGGTAAAAATTTCATATACGTTTATTTATCTCGAATTGTGTTTTTCAAGTTCGCCAGAGACATATTTTCAACCAATTCACTTGAAAGGGTGAAATCTTGAAAAATACATTGTCTATAGAAGTACGTAGTATTTTTTTATGTTGCATAGTTAATTTATTATTAACAATTACGTGACGATTTTTATGGGCAAATTTTTAACTTTCCATTTTAAAAGTGCGGCATTTAGCCAAAAATTAATATAATATATTAAAATTCTACATACTTCTATAGCTGTTGATATATATAATAGAAAAAAAATTGTTTTAAAATTTGAAAGTCTGGATATATTTCTTTTACTTCTTAATTTTTATTACTGTTCTTCAATTTTACTTAAAAATATGTTTTGATATAAAAATAATATACCAAAAAGTCAACAGATAGCATCAAGGGGTCAGTTTCACATAAAAGCGACATTCTGTGTTTTTCCTATAGTCTTTTCATTTCCTTCACTTACATGCTTCGTCATCATACCAGACCTATATAGATTTATCTATATATTTATTATGTATATCTTGCAACTAAATTTACAAATGCCCTTAGACACTAATAAATTACTAAATTAGACTGCTGCACAAAGTTCAAATTCAATCATATCTATCACAACAGTGTGCGTGTGCGCGTTGGAGGATCTAATGTCGCGTGCGAAACTAAAACAAAAGACATAATATCGCGAATCCGACCAAATTGAAAATCAGTATTAATGATCTATAGCTCTTACATTTTGTGACTATTCAATTTGGTTGGTCAAGTGGGTCCCAGAAGAGTGGCCAAAGTTCGTGCAAGCGAAGATACTTTGGTCACCCGAGCTGAACCCCGCACACCGCCCTATCACCAGGGTGACGGTTCTCTTTAGGAGAATTTTTTGTCCCGGCTATAAAATAGGTAGGAACAAAAAACTGCCATATTCCAAATCTTTTTGACAGAACGAAGTCTGTCGGGTCCGCTAGTTAGAATATAGAACTAGATCTTTAAGCTTACCATATTAAACATAATAAATAGTTAACATTCAGTTCGTTATTGATTGAAACTAGATTCGCATTCAAGTGTAGTATACACTAGATTGCTTTAATTAATTAAACATCAATTGATTAACTCCTAATCTGAAAACGTGGTAGATAGATGGACAACATTTTATTGCTCATCAAAATAACAGACCCAATACATTAGTTACAATATTTGTCTAACAATTGATTTGTCTAACTTATCGCATACAGCAATATTATCCAGCTAACCTAACTTAAAAGATAATTGTAGCTAATCCTACGATGTAGGTTGTACTTCACAGTGCAATACAAAGGGATACTCTTTAGGATCATACAAAATGTCATAGGCTCTCATGATTTACGTGTGTACTGCGTTCTGACATAATAACAGGGGAGCGGAGAGTCAAATCAACTTAACAAAACAAAACTTACAGGTTGCAAGTTTGCAGCCTCATAGATTTTGTAGGAGCGTGCCTACTGACGTCTTAAGTAGGTACATATTACAGGATTCAAATAGCGCATCAATTGAAAATGTGATGTGAATCTTTATTTCATTACTTTGGCTTAGGGACCAGCTACAAAGGACCTTAGGTTAAGCTTCTAAGTTTCTTATAACACCACCCTACAAAGTTAAGTTAAATTAAACCCTTAATATCCTACATTGATTTGGACACCCGATACCAAGAGCGGATGTGTAACCTGGCTATTCATTTCATTTACACAACTCAAATTTAGTAAAAAAAAAAAAGGTTCGAAAATAAGCATATTTGTTTTTTTAATTGCGAAGTGAATTTAAAATTGTAAGTTAGTAATAAATACCTTCTACAAATGTAATATGTTAAAAAATTTACTCAAAATCAAACGCCAAAGGCGGCACCTTTGGCGTGCCGCAAATATTCATTGTTTCTCACGTCTGGAACAAATTCCTTGGAGTAATAAAAAATAAAAGTTTTAAAATCTCCAAGGCGTATTGTTTTCAAAATTTAAAGAACAAAAGAATTTCAACATCTGCACTGCAATAAACTCGTTAACCACCACTTGGTCTTTGTTATAAAAAAGTATGTTGCCGGATTATTATAATCCTGTAACTACCTATATTGTTTACAAATTCTGAGAAGGGTCCGTAAATTATTCGAAAAATTTCCTGGAAGTTTCTAAGTGTTATATTTTCATAATTCTTATAAATATATAATTTTCTTATATTCGCTTAAAAGCTTCGAAAAATAATCTTAGTAATAGTAATTCCAATACTTTTAATATCTTGCTTTAAGGCTGTTTCACACATATTAAATAAATAAGAACTTCCTATAACTTATTACTGAAATAAACATGAATGCACACGTAGCGTTCATTCGCAGTTCCTTATATAAGTCTAATTATTTATTTACTAGCCTTTACCATCGGTAGATATTTGACATTAAGGCTGATTTACATTGATCCAGCTACTTACTGACTTGCGGAGCGGACTGACTTCAAATCAATTTACACAACTTACTTACTTGTATGGATGGGGCTTATGTAAATCTTAACAAGTAATAAGGTAAATGAACGGTTAGTAAGATTATAGGAACCGACCATAAGTCACTTAAAATCCCTATTAATATTAAGTTTTTAATATTAATAGGGATTTAATTAATTTGATTATTTAAATAATTTTTAATTAATTTGAGATTTAAGTTAGCTATTGTCATTCGTAGTGTAGTTATTTGGTTCTTTTGTAGTATAACATGTTCTTCATCTGTTCCCATATACCTAGTAACAACAGGCACTGGTTTCAAACACCACTAAATTATCTAATTTCACGAATCTAAAATTGTGTATATTTTGCAACCCAACAATTATTACAATCGAGGCGAGGTTTCGATTATCCATATAATACTTTATAGAATTATATGATAACAATGGATGACTGAGTGTTATCACTATCAATCACGGACAAGGCGCACCACGTCAGATTATCACATTCATGAACTAGACAAGTTGATATAAAAATCTTTTTGATAAAAATTGATTACGCAATACATATAATTTTCAATATAATATGGGTTAATATGTCATATAAATAAGTTCAAAAACGTTAATAAATGATATGATATTTATTAGACTAAGAAATTATAAACTATTACAATAAATGAAACAACTTAGCTATATTGAATTGGAACTGTGTTCCCTCAAGTCTAAAGTAGAATACTTACTGAGCCTAAGTCACGGTCTTGTTAGGATAAGGTGTCCATAATAAGGCTTTCTGCGTTTCCTCGCCGGATTGCCATACTGATGCGTTGTCTGAGGAAGGTACAATTACATAGAATAAAAAAATATTTATTGCACAAGTTATAAAAATAAATTAAGTATTGTAATTATACTAGCGGGCTCGACAGATGTGGTCCTGCCTTGAAAAAATAAAAATATTGAGAAAACCAACAGCGAATACACAAATATAATACATAAAATCTTACAACAAAAAGTAAGCCCAATAACAGGGTTTCCTATATAAACTACCACTCTATACTTTAGTATAAATTTTACAAATCAAAAGTTAATTTGAAATTAATATCGGGCTGTGTTATGGAAAATTGTGCAAGACATTAATAATATTACTTTAAAATTTGTATTTGAAGGACGCTAAAAACCAATTTTACAAAATTTTGGTGGCTTAGCTAACTGATGTTTTCCATTTTGTAATAGAAAATTATAACGATTATTCAAGCCATATCTCGTTACATTTCTTTGGTCCTAAAGTTGCTATCACCTTTTGTATCGCAAACTAGTAATGTATAAACGAATACTATAGAAATTGTTTAAATCAGTTTTAAAGTTGGTTTTTAACCATCTAAAACATATTTTAAAATTAGTGTAAGATAATAAAGCCACCGACAAAAAGCAAATTCCATTGAAAACTTAAATTAGTTCTCCGTCTAAAATGATTATGTTGATTTATAGCCCTATTGTAATGTGGTAACCAGATGTTAACTTTTAAATATTTTCTCACCTTCGGTGCTTTGAATAGATGTTAAGAAGAATACAACAAGTATTTGTTTTTGAAGTGAAACTTCTATATAGATGGGGGGTTTAGGATTTATATTTGCAACTTAGTTTTTAAGACAACAACTACTACATAAATAACATGAAATAAATAAAATATTCCTATCATGTTTTAAATCCGTATGTACCTAGATATAATGTGAATGATTAAAAAATATTTAACCTCACATACTTTCTTCGTTTATAATTTTAATACGGTTCTCATATATCATTTCTATAAAGCTCAAACGAACAAAATAGGTAGACCGAGCCCCGAGTTCTCAGTGAAGCCATCTAAAGGAAGCCGATCGCACTGCTGTGCGTTACGAGAATTTAGTATTAAGTAATTAAATTATTATGTATAAAAGTGGAATAGTTTCCAGTGAATACATTACTATTACCCACACACATGCAAACCACGTGTACATTACATAAGTTTACGCACACAAGTTTTAAAAAATTACTTCATTTCGTTTAATGATTTTTTCGCGTAAGCTCCTATACTTTTAATCGTTTGTCTGAGCGTATAAATTCTATTCATTTGCATGCTATCATCCAAACTTTTTCATCCGTGCAGGAACGGAGAAAAAATGCAATTTCCTGCGGCCGGGCGGCCTGTCGTAAAAGGCGACTTAACAACCCACAGCCAGGTGGTAGGGCATTTGCCCGACTGGATGGCTACCACCCCTGGTCTAAAGTATGTCGCCATAACAACCTTGAGTTGTGTTCCGGCATTAGTGACCAGGTTCCAGTCTTCCTTAAGAGCGCAGCAGCGCATTTGTAGCACCTTTGGTGTTTCAAATGTACATAGGCGATGGTAACCGCTTCCATCAAGTTCCACAAGCCGTCTGCCTGTCTGCTGAACTCCTGCAATAAAAAAAAAATAAAAAAAACTAACTGATTATATTACAGTCTACTCTCGATAATTTGACACCCGTTAATTTGAATCTCTCGATAATTTGAAATTTTTTCCGGTCCCTTGAGATATACTCGATAAATTGAATAAAATCAATGTTAATTGGTCCCTTCGGTAATTTGAAGTTGAAGGAATTATTATCTTGCTCGCAAACATGCGATAATTTGAAGTCCGGGCTTTCCTGCTCTCTATAATTTGAAGCGCACATACCTGTCGTTTGTTTACGTACATGTACAGACCTCTCAATTGTTTACATAAATGAGATTTGAGTAAGTTCGCATTCCAGTCTTCTTTCAAACGTTAATGAGTCATGTTAATGTTAGATTTGTGCTATTAAAATGAATCCAAGAAAGAACAAATGTCTTTCCATAAGTGAAAAAAGCGTGTGATTCATGCTGTGGAGGATGGACAATTAAAAAAAGATGTTTGGTATTTTACCGTCGACATTATCAATGATTTTGAAGAAGAAAGATTACATTACGAGAAGTGCCTCAATTGCAAGTAGAAAAAGATCACGCCAGGATGAATTTCCTCGTCTTGAAGAATGCTTGCTTAAGTGGATTTGTCAGTGTAGAGGGCAAAACGTTTCTATCGGCGGTTTTATGTTGAAGGAAAAAGCCAAAGTCTATTGCAGAGTCTCTTGGAATTGAAGGATTTGCTGCAAGCGAGGGTTGGCTCTCAAATTTCAACAATCGACATGGCATTCATTATATTTAAAAAAATCTGTGGAGAAAACCCCAGCGTGGATATTTCCATTTGTTCGCAATGGATTGACAAATTAATTCAGCTTTTGAATGGGTATGACCCCAAGGGACATATTCAACATAGACGAAACCGGGCTTTTTTTATAAATATCTTCCTGATCACACTCACGTTTAAAGACGAAAAGTGTCATGGTGGGAAACTCAGCAAGGATAGATTGACCGTTCTTTTAGCTTGCAACTTGGACGGTTCTCAAAAATTGAAACCACTTGTTATAGGTAAATCTGCGAAACCATGCTGTTTTAAAGGAATAAAATTGCTGCCCACAGCTTATAGATCGAACAAAATAGCGTGGATGACAAAAGAGTTGAACAGAGGTGAACAGTGATATGACAAAGGCAAAACGCAACATCTTACTGTTTTTGGACAACTGCACCTTGTATAATAACCCACCACAATTAGACCACGTAAAATTGATTCTTTTTACTGCCAACACCACATCAAACTTGCAACCATTGGACCAAGGCATAATTCAAAATTTTAAAACTGTCTACCGTAGACAAATTATTTTTCTTGTGCTGGATAGTATTGAAAAAGGTGAAAAGGCAAACATAACAGTTTTGACCGCAATAATCATGATTGATAAGGCCTGGAAAAATGTCAACCCTACCACAATTTATAACTGCTTCAGAAAATGCGGGTGTAAGCAAACCGGAAATGTAGAACAGTCATCAGAGCCGCCCAAAATTAGAAATTCTGACTTAGAATGGGGACTTCTACCTAACTGTAGAGAATTAACATTTGAGGATTATACTCATGTTGAGGATGACATCAGTGTCCACGGTGTACTAACCGATACCGAATTGATGAGTATGGTCTCTCTAGATGAGGATGAGAAAGAAAACGAAGAAGAAGAACCTCGCAACTCCAGTCACATTGAGTGAGTAAGGAAATGTCTTAGTACCCTACGTTGCTACGCCCTCGGAACCGACACGAATGATGATTACTTCGCAGCTCTCACTACTATCGAAACTTCTTTGGACAATGATAGACTGAAGTCACTCACTCAAAAAAAAGATAACTGACTTCTTTTCGAAATAAAAATTTGTGAATAATTGTATTATTGAATTTAATTGTTACTATATAATAATAATATAGAAATAATAAATGACGAATTTTGGTCAAACTCTTATTTACTTGAGTCCCCCCCGTCCCCCGTCCCCTCGTGGTTATTTAAACGCTTGTTATTTTGAACTCTTGACAATTTGAAATTTATCTCTGGTCCTTTGAGTTTCAAATTATCGAGACTCGACTGATATCCAAAATTGTACTCACAATCACCAGAAACAACTTACTTGGACAACTATCCTAGTATTATGAGGACCCTATTCACTTATAACACCCATAACGCGATACAAAGCAAGTGTAGTAATGAGTGTTATTTTTTCTTCGTAGGTATCACACACACGGCCGTCGTGCCTTTGGATTTGGTCAAGTGCCGTCTTCAGGTAGATCCTGACAAGTACAAGAATGTGGTCAATGGCTTCAAGGTGTCAGTGCGCGAGGAAGGCATGCGGGGGCTGGCCAAAGGATGGGCGCCTACATTCATCGGTTATTCACTTCAGGTGAGAGCTGCTATAAATATTTATATTTTTATCCATGCAGGAACGGAGAAAGAATATAATTTTCTGCGGCCAGGTGGTAGGGCATTTGCCCGACTGGATGGCTACCACCCCTGGTCGAAAGTATGTCGCCATAACAATCTTGAGTTGTGTTCCGACATTAGTGACCAGGATCCAGTGTCCCTTAAGAGAGCAGCGGCGCATTTGTAGCACCTTTGGTGTTGTAAATGTCCATAGGCGATGGTAACCGCTTTCCATCAAGTGGGCCGTCTGCCCGTCTGCTAAACTCCTGCAATAAAATATATATATAAATAATAATAATCTACAATATTATATTTGATTAATATAATTACATTATATTCTAGTTATAGTCCCTAAAATTAGTTGATAGAATTTACTTATATTAATGTAATCTGTGGCCAGAAGGCATAAAAGCTAGTTTATGTTCTAGACACTAGACCAGATTATACTACTAGTCTATGATTATATGAAAAATCCAATTGTTCCTACTGAAAATGTATGAAGATATCTATTCATCTATGAGATGTTTCATCATTTCCCATCTAATAAATATTTGTTTACCTTCACTAACAGTAATTATTTTACAGGGCCTCTGCAAATTCGGTCTGTATGAGGTGTTCAAAGTAACGTACACCGGTATGCTGGATGAGGAGACTGCATACACTTACCGTACAGGAGTTTACCTTGCCGCCTCAGCTTCGGCTGAGTTCTTTGCTGATATTGCACTCTCGCCACTAGAGGCTGCTAAGGTAAGAAATTAATATAATTTGTTTTCTAATGCCCAGGCTACACCTTCTATAATGTTATTAACTGTGTCATGCAGATGTGGCCAACGGTTTAATGCAACATTGCTAATGACGTTGAACTTTGACAGATGACTCGTGTATATGCACTATTGTAGCTAATTATTAACGGCTTATTAATTTTAACGCTATAAGTACGTAAGTCAGAACAGGGGCATAATACAATTTAAATCATATATACATCATAATAAAAATTATAGTTATAATTTTTACTGGCCTTTAATAAATTGCCGATGCTATGATTGGTTCATGTGCAATGGTGTAATAAAAACTCCGAACAACAACAAAACTAAGAAAACACATATTTGTTTCTAAAGTCTTGATAATTGATCTTCCACCTGTCTAACCTTTGAACTATTAAATAGATAATTCTGAATGATATTAGGATTTTAGTTCTTTTAAAATATTGGTTCAATCAATATTTGTTGAGTAGTTTTTTGAGATATGGGATGAATAGTAGATGTTTGTCATCTCTGTAGAATCCTTTGTAGTTTGTGAACTATCAAGCACTTGGGCGATTTTTGCAACGAAGTTTCCTTATCGTGCGTTATATATACGCTCTGAGCGGATGGGAGCGAGACCGAAAAAAGTGTAATAAGACTTTTTTCCGACACTTGTTTTATTATACAACTACCTAGTTAGTAGTTCTATGTTATGTACATAAAAAAATAATGTGTGTGTGTGTGTGTGTGTGTGTGTGTGTGTGTGTGTGTGTGTGTGTGTGTGTGTGTGTGTGTGTGTGTGTGTGTGTGTGTGTGTGCGCGTGCGTGCGTGCGTGCGTGCGTGCGTGCGTGCGTGCGTGCGTGCGTGCGTGCGTGTGTGTGTGTGTGTGTGTGTATAACGGCGAGCGTCCAGGTTCGTTTTCAATTTTAATAAATAGACTGTTTACACCTTACATACTTTATTAACGTTTCAGATCACTTATCAATGCCTAATAATTATTTCTAATCAGTACAAATAAAAATGGTACTTGTTTATCTCTTGTTTTTTTTTTATTAACACGTCCCCTGCTTTTCTTTGTCCTTCAAAATCAACTGACATTTCGTAAGTCAAGTTAATATCAAAATCAACTGACATTTTACATGTCAAGTGAAATGATATTCTAGGCGTGATAATTAACGTTAACGTTGCGGATGTTTTTCATATGTTTCGAGATATAAGGCATGTTCTCTGTCGAATTCCGTTCATATACGTTGTGTTGTTTTCAAAAAATATGCGATCGCAGCGCCATCTTTTTCGATGTTTTCGTCTATCCTGCCAAAACGACGTCATTTATCGGGATAAACGTATCCTAAGTGATGCCGCGGGATATGAGCTTGCTCTGCGTCGAATTTCATTTTCAATCCGTTCAGTAGTTTTCACGTGATTCTCTAACAGACAGACAGACAAAAATTCTAAAAATTGCAGTATCGGAATCTCCTGGTCCGAATTATCCCCCCTATATTTTCACATTTTTAAAAGCATTGTACAAACTCGAACCATTTATAGATTTATTACAGTATAGATAGATTTCAAACTTTAATGCAATGAAATAAGATCAAAAATAATATCCACTAGTGTAATCAGGGCTGGGCAAAATACATGGTTTCCTTTAATTGAAATACAAATTACAAAATACTGTCTCGCATGTATTTAAAATACGAAATACAAAATACTTTTAAGTCGGGTATTTAAAATATAAAATACAAAATACAGCATTTCAACTATATGTATTTAAAATACAAAATACAAATTACAAAATACAAAATACCGTCAGGTGTTAGGTTATGTAAATAAAATACTCACAAAAATCAAATAATAATTATTATTAGGTCCCTTGCCTATGAAATTGCCGTTTTTTCTGAAATAAGTTAACCTAATTTTATTATATTTTTTTATTCTAATCTCCACGGCCTTGAAGATAGGGATATTTCCATCTTGTAGGTACGCGTAGATTTTGGTGGTTCCACCCGAATCTATGCGTGCGTATATCGGTCCCATGGCACAAAGACTGAAACAGCTTGCTTTTTTGAACTCGTTCATGAGGTGATCGACAAAGTTTTTGGGCAGTATCCTTTAGCAGAGGTAGTCATACTCGAAATTTTAATGTTCATTACGTTGAGTGGTTGGGTTCCTCGAGAATTGATCTGTCAGGAACTACTGCCTACGATTTTGCTCTCGCCCATGGATTCACTCAGGTGATTACCGAGTTTACCCGAATACCGGATAGAGTGGATCATGAGCCTTCTTTGCTGGATCTTCTGCAGACCACACACCCGGAGAACTACCAGATCTCCATCAGTGCTCCACTGGGAACCTCTGATCATTGTCTGGTATCTTCGGTGGTGCCCCTTTCCTATTCCTGATCGCACTCGTTCCGCTGGACGACGGAAGGTGTGGCGATATAGGTCAGCAGATTGGGATGAACTCCATGGAGGCAGTTATGTTTCTCGTCGGAAGATTCTGATCCGAGCACAGACTGGATCGCCGATGTAATACTGCAGGGAATAGAATGTTTAATTCCAAACTCAACTGTACCTATCGGTGGTACGAGTAAACCACCATGGTTCGATAAGTCCAGCAGTGAGGCTGTAAAGCTAAAGCAACAGGCTTATCGAGCCTGGACTGCAGCGCGGGTTCGTCAGGATCCAAGTTCCTCTGACCTGAAAAAGAGGTACAATTCCGCCCCCAGGTCCCTAAAAAAACAGCGCAAAATTCGATTACATCGACAGAATTGGTGAGCGCCTCTCTAGCTACTCTTCTGGGACTAGAGCTTTTTGGGCCCTCACCAAAGCTGTCCAAGGAAACTTTTGTCGGGCGTCTCCTCCACCTCTGCGCACAGTGGACGACCGTCTGGTACACGCCGCCAAAGATAAAGTCAATCTTCTGGGTGAAATCTTTGCGGCCAATTCAACTCTTGAGACATAGGAGAAACTCCACCTACAATCCCTGTGTGAGTCTAGAATGTCGGAGGTGCGCTTTACTCAAAAACATTTCGATGTGTTCTCCTCTCCCTCGACGTCAAAAAGTCTTCTGGCCCTGATGGCATTCCTGCCATTGTGCTGCAGACGTGTTTAGCTGAGCTGTCCCCAGCCAGTCCTTGCCCGACGTTTCACTCTCTCTTACTACAAGGGTTATGTCCTCGCTTCGTGGAAGATTGCCCACGTGCACCTTGTCCCCAAAAAAGGGTACGTAACAGACACGTCGAATAGGCTTATAGCAATAACCTTTTTGCTCTCAATAGTGATGGAGTGCATTATCAACGCGCAGCTCCTGTGTTACGTCGAAGATTACCAGCTGCTAAACGATCGGCAATACGGCTTCCGCCACAGTCGCTCAGCTCAAGATCTCTTGGTTTACCTAACCCACCGTTGGGCTGAAGCCATTGAGAGCAAAGGGGAAGCACTGGCAGTTACTCTAGAATTCTAGATATTGCTAAGGCCTTCGACCGGGTCTGGCACAGGGCTCTTCTATCGGAGCGGCCATCGTATGAAATACCCGAAGGGCCTTGCACCTGGCTATCCATCTCTTTTGATGAGCGCAGCATTCAAGTCGTTGTCGACGGTTGTTGCTCAAGTTTCAAGCCCATCAACGCTGGTGTGCCCCAGGGTTGTGTGCTATCGCTAAAGTTGTTCATCTTACATATCATTGATATGTTGTCTATTCGCAACATTCATTCCAATGCGGATGACAGCACAGGCGATGCGCAGTACTCTGGTCGTGCAAACGTCCCTCGATCATTTGTAGAGGAAAGTTGGGTTAGACTTGTATCTGAAGTAGAGTATTCCTTAGAGAGAGTCTCTGAATGGGGGAGACAAAACCTTGTCCATTTCAACCCCAAGAAGACATAGGTCTACGTATTATCTGCCAAAAAAACTCCATACGAGCAATCGCTTCAGTTCCAAGGAACTCCCCTTACCACCTCCAAGAGTATTGGGATCCTCAGTGTTGACATCGCGAACGATGTTCAGGGGCCATCTTGAAGGCAAGGCAAAACTTGCCTCTAAGAAGCTGGGAATGTTAAACCGGTCCAAGCAGTACTTCACACCGCGGCAACGCTTTGTGCTTTGTAAAACCCAGGTGAGCCCGCATATAGAGTACTGCTCACACTTTTGGGCTGGAGCACCTGGCTACCAACTCGATCCCCTAGACTGTATTCAACGTCGAGCCGTTCACGTTGTTGATGATCCCATACTCACAGATGGTCTAGATACTCTTGGCCTTATGAGAGACTTCGCTCTCTCTACGTATTCTACTGACTGTATAACGGAGTGTATTCGGAAGAACTGTATAGAATGGTGTATTCGTCCTCTTTCTACCACCGAACCGCTCACCATGTGTTGGGATTTCACCCCCACTTCCTTAAGCCCCTTCGCTCATGTACGCAACGGTTCTGTAGAACCTTTTTCCTGCATACCGTGGGGCTTTGGAATGAGCTCTCAGCCGAGGTTTTTCCACAGCGCTACGATATGGAGTTTTTCAAAAAGGGTGTCATAAAATTTCTTCGAGGCTGGCAGCGGGTTGATGAAATCTCTGGTGTTGCAAATGTCCATAAGCAACAGTAACCGCTTTCCATCAGGTGGGCCCTCAGCCTGTCTGTTGTACTCCAGCTAGAAAGAAAGGTCGAAATTTCCAGAATGGAAGCGGGCAAACCAATAACAAGTGGTACGTTCATTGTAGTGTTCGCTCATAAAGGTTGTTGATGTTGCTTGTCGCTCTTGCCGCGTTGCTGCCACGACGGTACTCTTATTCCATAATTACTCGAATTTTTAACTATCTATGATGATGAAAAAGATTCAAATGCGAAGAAAACATAACACTTATCAATAAACAAATGACTAATTTTAAAAAAAGAATTTCATGTTTTCAAAGTAAAATTAATTTGAAATTATATATCTTAGCGAAACAAAAATATTTCTTTTAAGTGGCCAGTACTGCAGAACTTACCTAATATTTAGCGGTCACCATTTTCTTATGAAACTTATGAAAGCTATCGAGCGCTATTTTCTGAATAACACACCCATCAATAAGGTAGCTAAATGTATTTTGTGAAATGTATTTTGCAACCATAAGTATTTGAAATACTAATTACAAAATACCTCAGAGTCAGGTATTTGAAATACTAATTACAAATTACATTTTTAAGAAGTAATTGAAATACAAATACAAAATACGTATTTGTATTTCAATTACGTATTTCAATTACAAGTATTTCAAATACTGCCCAACCCTGAGTGTAATATTATACACTGTTTTTGATACAATTTGTGTGTTTATGTATTTCTATACATATTTTTTAAAATAAAATTTGTTTGTTTACTTCTATGGTTTTTGAAAGTTTTTGTAGGTGTTGAATGCGCCTACTAATCATAGATTACAACCATACAAGAAAATAAGATATAATTTTGTGGTAAAAATTATATTGACACGGTAAAGGAAAAAATATGATAGAAGCAAATATATATATATAAAAATGGAACATGTCAGTACAGTAAATAAAGAATAAAAAGCTGGTGGTTATCAAAAAGTTTGTTATAGGTAACATACTCTTAACAGTTTTCGATACTTTTCGATTCTTATTAACACTGAGACGTTTTGAGAATTTTGTTCCTACCAGGTGTCCCAAAGACACCTCATTAGTTTTTTTTTTCCTTCCATTATTAGATTTCGAAGAAAATGGCTGAGACATATACAAAAGGTTGCATGGATATATTTACTTTATAAGTGTTCCTTTTTTACGAAATAGCTATAGGAGACTAAAAATGACTTATATCGGTGTAGGTCCGCATTCAAACTATGCCCGGCTTCGCGAGCACGCTGCGCGAGGCGTGGCCCAAGATGGTCCAGGCTGAGGGCTATGGCACCTTCTACAAGGGGCTCGTACCCCTCTGGGGCAGGCAGATCCCGTACACCATGATGAAGTTCGCCTGCTTCGAGAAGACCCTCGAACTGCTGTACAAGGTAATATATTATATATATGCTCTCATCACCGTTTCACTTCTTTACAGATAATTCACTATTGCATTTCTGTAGAAATAAATTGGTTTTTGACGGTCACATGTTTCGATTGCTGTACTAAGAAAAGCTGGAGTAATTGTTATAGCTGATTAGCTCAAATTAAGAAAAATAAACTAGCTGTCACTCACTGGTAGTATCAAAATGTGAAACGGCTTATGTTGGCAACACCAACAAACAATATATTGTGACATTGTCATATAAATTTTCTCTTACTTAAACTAAAATGGTATAAGCTTAAATAAATAAATTAATGAATATCTCTTGTGGTGCAGTTTATACCCTTTCCTTACTGGTTTTGATCGGCCATGCCCCGATCAGCTTATTATACATGATACCAATTGCAAGCTTTAAGATCAGACTTAACAAATTGATATCTTAACAGGAAAGCCCTTTAATGTAAGAGAACAACCCTTTACAATCAAATCCTCTCGTAATCACTTTCTTGGTAAAGCGTGTCTTCCACAGATTACAGATGAAGAATAATAATCAAATATTTATAAGATTTGATGTCTATATTTTTTGGATATTAGAAATTAACACAAGATAATCGTTATTTCGAAGTATTCAAGATTATTTACTCTTTTATTACTATTACTTACTTATTTACTCTGACTGGAAAGCATACACCACTTAGGCAGTTTTCTGACCTAAGGTCCATACGCAGTAAAGGAAATCGTCATGATGAAACTTGATGCCTGATGTGTCAAATCCGCCTTGGACAAGCGTGACAGTTACTCTGTCTGTTCTCCCGATAAATGGGAGGAGCCCATCAGTGGGAAGTTTATGGGCTGTTATTATTTAGTATACTTGGCTATATACTTACAGTAGCTTGATGATTAAGAGGATTATCTACCTTAAATTCATGTCCTATTCAAATACTCTGCGTTAAAATCTTCATCAGGGTGCAATAAGGAAGGCAGTTCTTCTGAACGTAATGTGCATGTTATGGTGAAAAAGAAACCATTTCGAGATTAACTATCTGCACATTAAGATTGCTGACGTGTGAACCTCGCTGATTCGCCTTGGACAAGTGAGGTAGCATGGTTAAGGACCGCTAGTACTATAATAATAATTATATCCTCTCATGAAGTCAGTGAAAAACTTCAAAGTCAAAAATTCGTAATAAACTTTCCATTATTTACCCTGGTCTGTGCGGCTCGAATCTATCCAAGAATCATAAATTGTAGATGTTATATATGAAGCAATCATTACTTGCTTAGCCTGGTAATATATGCACAATGGATGAATTAATAATAAACATAAATAAGCATAAATCAAGAATTTAAAAAAAAACGCCCAATGATGAGAACTCATACCGGAGGGGGGCTGCGTGACGAACGTGGCGTTGCAAACGCAATCTATTTTGCATTGCGGTTGTATCACCGCAACGTACCAGTGGCGCCATTTCGTGATGCAGAAATGCCCGATGATCAAAGGATTATGAGAGCTGAGGGCTTATATACATTGATTTCAGACTCCACTTTTATTATAGTTACAGAGTAAAAATGTATGTAGATAAATATACATTCAGAATGACCCGTATAATGTGATTTAATATACTGATTCTATTTTGTTTATATGGAACTCCAAAAAATATAAAAAACTACAATCACTATAAAAATTAACTATTAAAAATAAACTAAGTTTTAATGTTATTTCTTTGCATTTTATCTAAAATTTTTGATTATAAAAATAATACATTAAAATATCATATCTGTGCATGAATGGAGAAAAAATACAATTTCCTGCGGCTGGGAGGCCTGTCGTAAGGGGCGATAAAACAACCCACAACCAGGTGGTGGGCATTTGTCCGACTGGATGGCTACCACCCCTGGTCTAAAGTATGTCGCCATAACAACTTTAAGTTGTGTTCCAGCATTAGTAACCAGGTTCCAGTATCCCTTAAGAGCGCAGCAGCGCATTTGTAGCACTTTTGGTGCTACAAATGTCCATAGGCGATGGTAACCGTTTTCCATCAAGTGGGCCGTCTGCCTGTTTGCTGAACTCCTGCAATAAATAAAAAAATATGTTGGAATTTTAAAAGCGCAAAACACGCTCTTGTAAATATATGCGTAGTATGTATGTATGCACTTGGAGTTTACTTTATAAGATGCCAGTTTTTATTAGCGACTACAGAATGTAAAACATGTTAAAATGGTAGCGTTTAAATATTCCGAACTTAGTGTAATTTTAGAATATTGATTTTAATGTTAAATTTTATCACCTTTATCTTTACAGCTATTTATTCATTCTTGTAATTAATTCATTTTATTATAATACATTATAACTATAAACTAGTACAGCGGAGTAAACTTTACTTATATTGTATTCTACCTACAATCCCTTAAGACTATAAGTAGAATACTGAGTTAGTAGTAGTATAGTTTTGAAACGTCTTTGTAAGAGGCTCACGGCCTCAGGACCCCAAGAATACAACAATATATAATTCTCACCGAGTGTTGCATATTTGTACCGATGGAGTCATTCAGTTGTTTCCGCCGCCGTACGGGTTGATCTAGATGTGTTTGGTAAATAGGATGCGTCCAACGTGTAATTAATTGATTAAAAATATAAAAAAAATACATGCATATTCCCTATTTTACATAAATAGCAGTCTTATCGCTAGTGAATAGACGACCTGCGCAAGGTTGCCGATAGGCGCTGGATGAGGAAGGCGGAGGGCCGGGACGAGTAGCGCCGACTGTGATTGGCTGACGACGAAAAAAAGAGTCAAATAGCGCATTAATTATTTAAACAGTAATTAAAATTATTTCTATCGTGATATTTATAAAAGATGTATTTCGACAACTGTACTTTCAGATGTAACTAATAATAGTATTTATATATAATTTTAATTATATGTATTAAAATGTGATAAAATGAGAAGAAACGTAATATCGTACAAGAAATATCCTAGAAATGAAAATCACCCAATAAAAGACGTAACTCTAAAAAGATGGCGCCATAGGTAATCCTTCTTTTGCTTTTTGACGTTTTATTATTTGAAACAAACTAGATAATTATCTTCAACCAAATCAGTCAAAAATTGAAAATCGTAATAAGCTAATTTTGTGACTGGTGTGATATAAAATTATGTTTTAAATAATGCAACATAAAAAGCGAGTGAAGAATGAGCTGCAGCTTCATCTAGTTACAGATAATTTAAGAATTTCCTTTGAGTCAGGTCGCCTGGAAGAGATCGCTTTTAAGCGATAAGGCCGCCTTTTGTTTTACCACGTAACTATTGTTTTGGTGAACAATAAAGTATTGTCTATGTCTAAATAGCTACCCTGGTACAAAATCGTAAATCCAAAAGGCTGCGTCGTTCTCTTGGTCTATAAGAAGTATCTGAGATGTGACTGCCCGCTTCCCTACTGACGTCGGTAATACATGCGGCTACTGTATGCGTTTCCAGTATGTGGTGCCGAAGCCGCGCGCCGAGTGCTCGAAGGGCGAGCAACTTGTGGTGACGTTCGCGGCCGGTTACATCGCCGGCGTGTTCTGCGCCATCGTCTCGCATCCCGCCGACACGGTCGTCTCCAAACTTAACCAGGTATATCATCACATTCGTATGCCCGACACGAACCTGCACTTAACACCGCATATTTCAATTTTCAGGGTTCCATAGCTGAAACATAATATATATTTCCAAACTAGAATATGCCCGCAACTTCGTCCGCGTTCGACTTGAAATTCCCGCGGGATTCCCGAGACAAAGTTTCGCAGCATGTAAACAAAATGCAAAAAAAATGTAAGCTCTCGTTTTAGTAATAGCTGTATAAGCTAATTTTCATGCACCCGGCAACTTGAAACCGCTCTTGGGAAAATTACCATACGATTCCCGGGTTCAGAAGTGTTATACATTTTATCATATAAAATTTGCTATAAATCAGTGAAAACATCGCATTGGAATTCCAATTTTTTTTCAATCTAGTCGTGTTATATCATTCCCAGATAAATTTCCGAGGGATTTGTAAGATAAAAAGTAGCTCAGATTTTGAATCTAAGAATTTGCTGTCGATTAGCAAAAACAGCATCGAAATCGGCCCAATAGTTTTTACGTGAATTGCGAACAAACAGACAAGAAATCTAAAAAATTGCATCGTGTTCTCCATCGTTTATATAGTGTAGTGCAGTTGGTTTTTTAAATAGCTTCATTGTACAGACACGGCATACTTAGAATTTTATATTATAGATATGAAATACACTAAACATAAATTTAGTTAATGTTTATTAGTTAGCCATATATTGGTGGCTTTCATTAGTCTAGTTTGGATCCGACAAACGAACTAGCATTTCTTTGATGTAAATTTGTACACATGCTATTTTCAATTTAAACCCTGATTGCACTAAGACTGTAGTTTTTATTTCATTTGTCTTGAAGTATATGGTAACCTCAAATACATTGACAATATTCAATAGTAGAAACTTGAAAAATTTAAAGTTTTGTCAATTGATTGTAGCATAATTATCGTTTTATAGTCATACCTGCTGTTTATAAATGACAAGTGTGTATATAGTTTGGAGTGAGATGGATGTATTAGGACCGAGAATGTGTGTGTAGTTTGTGGTGAAAGTGTGTGGCAGTGGAATTTCTTAAATGAGTGCTTGTCTGAATTCAGAATATGGCAATAAAGTGTCCATAGTATTTTATTAATGTGCAACATGAGTTTTAAACATAAAAATAGTCTTAATTTGTGCTTAGTGCTGTCTGGGTTGGCATGAATGATTAAATTGTGAGTTACCTTACAAGAAACGGATGATGTTAATCAAGTTCAACATTCTGTGGTAACACTTGTTTCCTATTAATTCTAGAGTTTTACATTTTCATATTTTAACAAATTGTGTATAGCTAGAGTTTAAACCATCAGCGGCGCATGTCACTAAGAAGCACATATACATTTTGAAATTGTCACACTAGCTTTTTATAAAGTTCATTCTAGTTTAAAGTTGCATATCGGTAAGGAGTGTCACAACTTATCAAGAGGAAGACTAGCAATTAAAGATTTTAAGAACAATTTAGAACATTGTGGAAGTAATGGACAATGACAAGCGTGTTTCAGAAAGAGATATGATATACAATAAGTAATAAAATCAATATCGTAATTGAGAAAATTCTAGAAGAAAAATACAAGGACAGATAGAAAAAGAATGAAGATGTTACATGTTCCACTAAATTATTTTAGATATAAAAGCTATACAGAATGTGCCATCAGATGGTACAGTTAAAGCCAAGGATAAGAAATTTTTCCTTAGTCTTAGATCGTAATAAAAATGAAGAAGATAACCTTAAATACATCTTGAAAGTGACGACCAGCACTGAGGCTGCCAAGGGTCGAAAGCATTAGCATCTTTTAACTATATCATAGGTAAGTATCATAAGGACTTTGGGTAGTTTATGTCCTTCTGGGAATGGGAAGCAAGTCATGTGTGCCACAGACTAATTCGGAAGAAGAAAGAAGACCTTTGAACGAGTACCAGTACCGAAGTTGAGGGAATTCATTGAGCGCAGCAATATTCTACAATATCATGGATGAGAATCTTGCAAACGCCGAACCGTCGAGAGCGTTTTTGAATGTCTTTCAAGATATAGACCCGTTCGGAGGAAGAAAGAAATAGTAGAAGAAGTCTTGGAAATGAGTACTTGGCGCTGAAGTTGAGAGGAATAGTCAGAAGCATCGTAAGCATCCCGCAAACGCATATATTCGCATCATCGTTGAGGGATAGTCTTGAGGCAAACCAGTTCAGAAGAAGAAAGAAGAGAATCTTTAAATGAGTGTCAGCTCTTCGAGGAGTCGTTTTGCGAGCAGTACAGTGGGACAGTATCATCGACAAGGAATCTGTAAACGCCGCATTGATCAAAAAATGTTATGAAGTATAAAATAGCTCACTTCAGAATAAAAAGGAGAACTGAGTAGAGGTTAGTGAAACCTGGGAAACGAGTACTTGGCGCTTAGGCTGCGGGGTTCGTCAAAAGTAGCAACGTGAATGACAGCCGCGGACGTCTCGTGACTTGAGATTAAGTTGCTCGGTATTGCGATATATGTGGAACATGGTGCTGAGTTGAAACTATAAATCACATGGCAATATGTGAAGCGCGTCGGTTGTTATTCGGTGGTGAAAGTTAAGAAACGCCTACATCTGGACCTAAAGTTTGTGCTCGATCTCAGATTTATATTATGGTTTCCTAAATTGTTAGGCTTTGGTTTGTTGTGACACTACTAGCCGACGTGCAAAATGGTAATGAAACTGCCTTTTCAATGGTAAAAACCGAAAATAATTTCAATATATATGTATATGTAATTCAAATATTATGGCAATATACTTGAATGCTCTCTTATATATCTTGATATTTCTGTTGATTCAGTGTTCAGATTAGTCTCAGTTGTGTCTCGTTAGAGTAGGTAGGTAGGTAGAGTAGTAGGTATGTCGTAGTGTAGGTCATTTTAGAAAATCGCAATTATTTTGTTGTTGTGGTGAAGGGCACTATTGTAAGTTTTCTACAAACAATAGATTTGTCAGACATTACTTGTTTGAAGTGAGATTAATTAAATCTAGATCTCCTTCGGATTAAAATAAAAGCAAGCAATAAACATCATCGACAACTAAAGAATACAGTTATCATAAAGAACACGAATGAATTCTGCAAGTATATTTTTGGTATGACTACACTGCAGAAATACGGATTCCTGGAGAATCTTACAATATTTTATTGAAAGTAGGACTGAGCGCGAATAGCTGCTTGAAGTCAGGCTCTGTGATAATTGATTATTTCCTGCCTATTTTCACTATTGGGCTGATTCATAAGATGTGCCTTACGAAACGAACCTTGGCTAGGGATTCTAAGAACATCAAGGTTTTCAAAGGTGGAGAAATAACTAACATGATACGCAGCTATCCAAAGAAGCGCATATTAAGAAAATGAGAAAATGTCTGGTCTTGATAAACAATAAGAATATATTTCAGTAAAAAGGGCCACAGATAAGAAAACATATTGTTCAAAAAATTAATAAAACATGACAATCATTTACGTTAATTTAATAAGTAATACTATAATATATATACTAATTTTCATTTAATATTTAAAAACAGCTGTAAAAACATAAGTCGTGTACTTGAGAAGAATTTTACTATTGCTTCAAACTGTGTGTTTTGCAGGAGGGTCAATTAAAGGTAATTTTTAGAAGCCTATGAGCTCAAGGCATTGTGAAAATTCCTTTTAATCGTCCGTTCTGTATGATGCACGTTTTGGTATAATAATAAAATATTTCTTAGGTTTCTCAACATTGAAAATATTGAAATTTTGAATCTAAATAAACACTTTAAAAATGCAATCACACACAAATAAGAAACACACTTCGCCTTTGTTTCCTAAACGTTCCGCCTATTTTTTTAAATATTTTTAATAACATTATAAATAATTTGTTTATAGTAAATATTCCAAGTAAAAATTCTTGACTTATGTAAGAATTACATGCATATTTCCTATATGAAGTCAACACCTTACTCACACTCTTACACTCTTAGCCCAGCAACTACATTTTTAAATTAAATAAAAGTTTATATAAGTGCATATTCAAAGCGAAAACCAGAAAGCGGTGCATTACAGCTGCAAGAAATAAGTATGTTACAGCAAAAAAGACATTTAAGAAAACATCTTATTTAAACTTTGTTAAATAACATCAGAGCTAACAAGCAGATTAAGTAGAAGTTGGAATGCAAGTTATGTCCAATAGATTAGATTCAAGGCACTGTGAAGAACTAATTATACTTGATGCAAATCACAATGTTTCTGCAACAAACAGATGTAAAATTAAGCATGATACCAAAAATATTATTGAAGATACTCGAGACAGCTTAATTCATAGCAACTAGATGGAGAACTATGACAGCAATGTCTAAACAATCTGTCTGAACATAGACTGGAAACTATTTAGATATGTTTATTGTTTGCAGAAACTAGGTTTAAACTTATAGTTTGCGATTTCAAGGTAGCAATTCTTTAGGATACCAATATCTATAGGTAAATAGTCTCGTTACAATATGATCAAGTAGATCATCTTAAGATGTATTGTGTCTAAAGACATGTAATTTGCAAAACAAAGTATGTTGCAAATTTTATATCTTCTATTTCTATTGTCACATCTCGCCTTGCAAGACGATATTGATTTGGGTCATCATGTCTGTCTGGTTTAAGATGGTCTTCTAATGTGGAAGTCGGTCAATATACACACAATAAAACTGTCTTTTTCAAGACAACCTTACCGTTTCCATCATCGTTAGGTTTCAAGTAATCCTTGATAATAGTAGTTTCGTTCGTGTTATACCAGTAGGCAAATAGATTATATTATCAATCGTAGGCGTAATTAAACTACATAATTTGCGTTTTCAATGTAGCAGTTCTTTAGGGTACCAATATTTATAGGTAAATAGGAAATAGTTTCGATACAATATGTCAAAGTAGATCATTTTTGGAACTATCGTGGCTAAAGATATGAGATTGACAAAACAAAGTATGTATGTAGTTGGGTATGTAAATTTATATCTTTTTCTGTGGCAATGCCACATCCCGTCTTGCAAGACGCATTTAATTTCCGTCATCATGTCTGTCTGGTTTATGATGGTCTTCTTATATGGAAGTCGGTCTATATACACACAATAAAACTGTCTTTTTCAAGACAATCTTACCGTTTCCATCATCAGTCTGTCTTGTATACTTATTAGTAATTGGCAGTACCATCGTTAGGTTTCAAGTAATCCTTGATAATAGTAGTTTCGTTCGTGTGTTATACCAGTAGGCAAATAGATTATATTATCAATTGATAGGCGTAATTAAACTACATAATTTGCGTTTTCAAGGTAGCAGTTCTTTAGCGTACCAATATTTATAGGTAAATAGGAGATAGTTTCGATACAATATGTCAAAGTAGATCATTTTTGGAACTATCGTGGCTAAAGATATGAGATTGGCAAAACAAAATGTATGTAGTTTGGTTTGTAAATTTGTATCTTCTTTTTCTGTGGCAATGCCACATCCCGTCTTGCAAGACGCATTTAATTTCCGTCATGTCTGTCTGGTTTATGATGGTCTTCTTACATGGAAGTCGGTCTATATACACACAATAAAACTGTCTTTTTCAAGACAATCTTACTGTTTCCATCATAGTCTATCTTGTATACTTATTAGTAATTGTCTGTATCATCGTTAGGTTTTTAAGTGAAACTTGATAATAGTGGTTTTGTTCATGTGTTACCACTGGCGATAGGCGTATTCAAACCACATAAATTGCGTTGTCAAGGAAGCAGTTCTTTAGGGTACCAATATCTGTAGATAATTAGGAAACCTATTGTCTTGATTTGATAGGGCAAAGTATAGATCATCTTAGGAACTATCGTGGCTAAAGATGTAATTTGCAAGACAAAATATCTATGTACTTTATCTTGCAAATTTTATGTCTTCTATTTGTATTGCCACATCCGATCTTGAAAGACGAATTCAATTTCCGTCACCATGTCTGTCTTGCTTTAGGATGGTCTTCTTATGTGGAAATCGGTCAATATACACACAATAAAACTGTCTTTTTCAAGACAATATTACTGTTTCTGTATCATCAGACTGACTTTTCAAAATTATGTTCTTACTGGGAAGTCGTATATACACACAATAAAAATGTCTTTTTCAAGACATCGTGCATTGTTATATTACTGCTACAACCAGTTTTGCAAGACGAAATAACGAAGAATAAGAAGTCAAGCAATACACACATACACAACTAACTCATTCAAGACGAAGTACATGTGTCGCCATGTCAGCTTTTGTCAAGACGGTATACTAACCAGGAAATCATTTACACACAAAAATGTCTTTTTGAAGACAATGTGCGGGTTTATACCACTGCAACATATCTTGCAAGACAAATTTACTGTTTCCACCACCAGACTGGGTTTTTTTTTCAACGTGGTATACTTACAGGGAAGTCAATTTATACACAACAAAAATGTCTTTTTAATGTAATGTGCGGGTTTATATCACCATGCTATGGGCCGATTCAATTGGCATAAAGTTACGTCTTTTTTATCATCAGGAATAAAACCTTTTTTATTAAGAAATTTATTTGGTTGGATACATTTTATTATAAAATAGTTAAGTGTGTGTTTAGTATGAATGAGAGGGGAAAAGTAGATGTTGAACGAATGAATTGATAAACAATAGAGGTTAGAATGAGAAGACGAGGGAAAGTCGGGTCTAAGATTCATGATTTGTGTAGTAAGCCTAGACAATTTAAATATAACTAAGATGTTTTCAAGATATAAAAAAGTTTTTATTTCAACTATAATAGTGTAATTTTATGTTCACATTTATATATTTTCACTACTTCAATCAATGAACTTTTGTGTCAATTGATTTGGCTCGCACTATACAATCTATCTTGCAAGATAAACTTACTGTTTCCATCATCGGTTTTTTTTTTCAAGATGGTATACTTACGGGGAAGTAGTTTATACACACAATACCCTATACTCTATGCAACCGTTGGGTGGATAGATATAGATAGATATACGGCACATTTATTTATTATGAACAAATCCGAACTTTTTTAATATAGGTTTTTTATAACCACCCAAAATTAATTTTATATATTAAGTAATAAATAAATGTGCCGTATATCTATACCGCACCCCAAATGTTTATTTTACTTTTGACAGATAAAGCGTTATCGAGGCGATTTTACATATAATGAGGGTCTTTCTGAATAAATTATAATCAGTTTAGTTCCCCTATATCATTTATTAAAAATACTGTCTTGCTTAATAAATAAGCCATACCAACCTACATGTTTATATTTTAAATTGAAATAAAAACAAAATTACGATTTTCTAAATGTAATAAAAGCCATGTTATTGTCTTTCAATTAAAACATTTTCAACTATTAAAATAGGTATGTTGACGATAGTGTACTTTATGCATTAATTGACTCACAGAACGTCACTATTCCGGTGCTTGGAATAAAGTAGTATGACATAATTTACTGTCAAAAATGCGTAACATGATAACCATGGAAACGTCAAAAGTAAAATAAAATAAATGATTGGGCATAGCATAGTCTGGTCACAAGTTCTGTCACAACCTTATTTAATTTAAATTATGACTACTAGCCAGAAATGTTTGTACTGATTTAAAGATAACAAAACACGATTTTGTTCAGTTAACACAAATGGAGTGAGTGGATGCAAAAAGTAGAGTCGCGATTATTTTGTTGCACCAGTGTAGTTACACGCCAACTGAGATTGTTGATTGAGCAAAATTTGGATATAACTCTTCCTTCGTATTATCAAACGATTTAGTGAAGATTCGACCTTTGAAGAGCGTAAATGGAGCTACTCACCTCTTCCTGGAGGACACCACCGGTTGTCAAAACAGTGCGAGCGCAAATCCAATGAAATTCTGTTCTCAAATAAAAAATTTAGTTTCTCAATTTAGGTCAAACATAACTATATCAAGACTGCTAAATGAAGATCAAGACTCTTAAGCTTATCGACGAAAAACAGGGCAAAACAGAGTGTCTAAAAAATTAAGGCTCGGGAGATACTGAGCTTAGACAATACGCGAGAATAAATACTGTGAAATTCTTTATCCAGACGAAAAAATAATTTTTGTCTAGAAAATTCACAACAAACAAAATGATAAAGCATGCCCACAACAGTGAAGAACCAAACAGGCGTATCAAGAGAAAGCAGCTTGGGCATTTTTCATAATTTATAGTTTGACTTGAAGTCCTCATATTCAGGCCTAACTCAGGTGCTTTTCTGTGAAAAAGATATGAAGATTAGTGAGTGCTGTTTTGTATCAAAACACTTGTACAGTTTGTACACTTGCTCTTGCTTGCAGTGGTGGATGCTCGAAGTGGTTTGTGGTGTATACTTGCCTTGTTTGCAGTGGTGTATGCTGGAAGTAGTTTGTGGTGTACACTTGCTCTTGCTTGCAGTGGTGCATGTTGGAAGTAGTTTGTGGAGTGCTTTCTTGTAACAGGTTGAAGAAAATACACCTTGTTGCTTACAGGGATTAATCCTTGTAGTAGTTGAGCTTTTGAATGTTGATCCCTGACTCAACTTAGTTGATAACAACTCGTGACTGTTCGTAGCAACTTGTGACTATGTAATAGCAACTCAATCACAAAGTATTTATGAGCATTATTTATAGTAATACTAAAGTAGGCCACAGCCTCAGCAGAATGCTGTATGTTGAGCCTTACAATACTTTTTTTACAAATATTGTGGAACCACTTTCTCGAATGAGGTTCGAAAACAGACACTGGGTATACCAACAAGATTCAGCACCAGCTTACCAGGCAGCGATCACACAAAGCTGGTTTATCATCCATGGAATTGAGTTCATCAGGTACAACAAGTGGCCCTCTTCCAGTGCAGATTTCAAGCCGTTGGATTACAACATTTGGAGGAAAAAGGAATGTATAGTCATTTAGAGCATTCTTAATTAAAGCAGTGACTGATATAGATATGAACAATGTGCATGCTGCGGTAGGCGTTTAAGCTCGGAGGTTGAAGGTCTATTTTCAAAATCAAGGACGGCACTTCAAATGACTAATAAAATTTTAAACTACATCTAGCTACTTTTGTTGTGATATACATTTTATAAAAAAATAAAGTCATAAAATTTATTTAATGAAGTGTTTGTGACAGAACTATGACCAGACTATGTACAAACGTGTTTTTTTTTTAAGACAAAATGTGGGTTTATAGCACTACAACTAGCCTTGCAAGACAACCCTACTGTTTCCGCCACTGGTTTGTCGTTTTCAAGGTGGTATGTTTACTTACTGGGAAGTCATTTATACACAAAATTGTCTTTTTCAAGACAAAGTATAGTTTTATATTACTAAAACTTGTTTTGCACGACTAGCTTATTGTTTCCACCACCCCATTGTCTTTTCAATGTGGTATACTTAAGGGAGGTCATTTATACACAAAATAGAAACGTCTTAAGATAAGGTGCGTGTTTACATGCCTTGCAAGACTGAAGTTTACATCACTACAACATGCCTTGCAAGACCGAATTACTACATCTGCGTTTTCAAGACGGACTATTCATCTGGAAGCCCAGCAGCATCACACACGATACAACTGTCTTTTTCAAGACAAGCATGCTGTTTCTGTCGTCGGGTCTGTCTTTTTTAAGACAGTGTACTTTAGGGAAGTCACTTACACACAAAATAAAACCGTCTTTTTCAAGACGACTGGTATACTTATAGGGAAGTCATTTATACACATTAAGGCAAAGCGCGTGTTTGTATCACCATATCTGTTTTAAGACGAGTGCAATGTGTTAGTGCTTTCGAAATACAATTGCGATTTTGTTTGTGGTGTAGTGAAATAGTTGTTTTAAAAGGTGCCGAAACACATTAAGTGGAGAAGAAAAGAATAATTTCAGAAGCACATTAATTTGCGTTGTCTCCAAAATGAACATTTTTATTGAAACTGAAATATTACTGCTCCTTGCATTATTGCTTACATAACCATCACTGACTTGTGTATGTTTTAGAACTCCAGAAACGGTGAAGAAAAAATAAGAAGACAATAAAAAACATCCTATTAATTTAATATGTGACAGTTATCTTCAATCTAGTAGTGGACTAGTGGTTTCCTTTCTGATTATCATGTAACAATATACTGCAGTGAGGTTGGGTGTTTATAAAATTCATTTTTTTCTAAAGAAATACAGTCTGTGAGCTGCAGCTTGATAGTAATCTGCAATCTGGTTGCGTGTTTGTAATGTGACAGTATAACAGTACTCTGCAGTGGTTAATTTTTTTTTAAAGTGCTTTATTCCATATGTGGTAGTAATCTGCAAATATTGCTGTGTAGTTAATTATTGTTTTTTTTTTTAATTCTATGGAGTGACAAGTGTTGTGTACTGGTATTGTCTGTGTTATTTCTAGATATCGAACACGGGAAGAAAATTAAAACCACATTAAGACAACACAAAATAATCCTGTAAAATTTCAAACAAGTTATATTTAGAGTAGTAGCAATGCAACAGTAGTTTATTGCACTACACTCTAAATTGAAATAAAGATTAAGATGTGAAGTGTGGGACTGCTATAAGAGGATATACTCATATCACTTTGATACTATCACCAATATTTAAGAGACGTGAAGACTACCAAGACCTTTATATGTTTAAAGAAAAATTTCACTTTGATTTAATTTAAAATGCACGGCAAATGCTTGAAGTAAGATTGTGTATTTTCTGGTTTTTGAGATGACGCAAAGACAACATGTGAGGTATGGGACGGTTGTAAGGGGATGGAGGAGGCCGTAGGGGAGGGGGGTGTATTCTTATCACATGTTACCACCAAAATTTAGGACACGTGAAGACTACTCCGCAAGGGAAGTGGCGTGAAGTTATGTATGCATGTATATGAAGACTACCAAGCACTTTAAATGTTTAAAGAAAATTTTCACTGATTGAATTTAAGATGACACAAAGAAAACATGTGAGGTATGGGACGGCTATAAGGGGATGGAGGAGGCCGTAGGGGAGGGGGTGTATTCTTATCACTTCGATGTTACCACCAAAATTAAAGAGACGTGAAGACTACCAAGCGCTTTATGTGTAAAGAAAATTTTCACTTTGATTGAATTTAAGATGACGCAAAGAAAACATGTGAGGTATGGGACGGCTATAAGGGGATGGAGGAGGCCGTATGGGAGGGGGGCATATTCATATCACTTCAATAAGTCAAAACAAATATGAACATAACTGAATCTGATCTGGATCAAGCTGTGCCAGAATCTTCCTAGTAACAAGTCTTCATGTTTCTTTTTTTTTTCATTAGATTATTTCTTGATTATTTTGTTTCTTAATTTCTTCACCTTTGTTATATTATAGTTTTTCAAAGCAAACGTGATCCCCTTTAACTATGTGAATAAAAATAATCTTAGTTATTCTGTAGAAACTAAAAGAATACTGAATGAAGATGTAGTAGTAGTTTTTATTTATTGTATTATGCATGCTATATGGCCCACTTACAGAAGTGTTTACATCACTACTGTCTTTCCTTGAAAAATATTATACAAATATTTGTACGAAAATAATAATTGTGATTTCCAGGACAAGACTGCCACAATCGGATCTATAATGAGCAAACTCGGATGGGCGGGAGTGTGGAAGGGGCTGGGCCCCAGGATCGTGATGATCGGTACCCTCACTGCATTGCAGTGGTTCATCTATGACGCAGTCAAGGTAAGACTGTATATAAATATATAATAACCCTTTTGAGGGTACAAAGTTAATATTATTTTTGTTCAAAGCTGCCGCGCCAAAACCGAGAGAAGTATATAGTCTATTTTACTTTAATACAAATTCTATGTAGTTAGAGGGAGAAAGCATCAGTTCAACGTTCGTTTCGATTATCTGTATTTAACCACAAATTTGTGGTGGTTCCGTCTTAAAGGGATAAATAAACTATTCTTTATTTTTTTTTATTCTATTCTTCAAGGCTTTGTCATCTGAACTGCTTTTCATTATTTTTATAAACCTTTCCGTTATGGTTTTTAGTTTGATAATCCTTCACAGAAATTGATCCATACAAGCTACACTATGGATTGGTGTCACAGTATATGGTTTGTTTTAGTTTTTTTTTTCATACTTAGCGGATTCGAATCCTGACTAGGGTAATTTCTTTTGTAATACCATTTTAGTTTTTATCGAAATCAGCCCCCCATACTCTTTTCAATATTTTTCTCTTTTTGGTATAGTTTAGGATTTTGGCCTTAAGACCCACTTGAAAAATTCTCCTGTTGTCAATGAACTCCTCTGAACTGCTGGATCCATTTTGATGAAATTTTGTGTGTGTGTTTGAGTGGGTCTCCAGATGGTTTAGGTTCACAATTGGACCTGGTTTTGGCTTTTATTTGTTCCAGGCAGGACACTGTCTACCAGGTCTTCTAGTAATTTACACTACATATTTACCAATGATTATATAAAATAACCAATTGTTCCTTCTGAATTTATTTGTGGAAAACCATTTATTATGAGATGCTCCTGATTCGCTACACTCATCAAACTCCTGTTATATGCATATATAAATATGTCTGTTTGTTCGTTTCCAGGTGTGGCTGAGGATGCCCCGACCACCGCCAGCGGAGATGCCAGAGTCGATGCGTAAACGGCTTGAGGCTGAAGAAGCGGCGAAGTCGAAGTGAAATTAGTCTAACATTAGTATAGATTCACACCGCGCTATTGCACTTCAAGGTAAAACGTTTGACATTCTCTTCACTGGTGATCCAATTACATCCGAGTGCCTATTACTTACTATCAATTCATTTAACAAACCATTGTTAAGAAAATTACAAAATTTAACAGTTTGTCAAATTTTAATGAGTCCTAAGGTAAAGGATAGTAAGATATAGGAAACCGGCGTTGATTTGAAGTTGATTTCTGAATTATTGACCAATTTACTGTTTGTATACATTATAAATGCAGATTGATATAATGCATCTTTACAAGACAAATTGGTACTCAACAAAAATATTGTTCATGTTAATTTTGAATTCCTTGAAAATTTAATTATCACACTTGAATAAATGTTTTGACTTGTGCGGTTACAATATTGTATTTAGCTAGCAAGGCAATGAATTTTTTTCAACAGAAAAGTTTAGCTTCGTCTAGCTTTTTAAAAGGAATTTCAAATTTGTTGTACCTTTCCTAATTTTACAATAGATGGCATTAATAATGTATATCTTGATAAATGTCATAAGTACCGGTTTGTCTGTGCAGATTGTTAGTTCGTACACTATGAAGTTTTTTAATTATTAAAGACATTAAATTTGTATATTTTTCTTTTGATATTTAAATTTTTTTATTAACAATATAGAATTATAAATATTTTTTGTAATTGTTTATTTTGCTGAGCAGTTTATTTATCTACATAATTTGAAGTAAACGTTTAAGTATAAATATTGTATATTCCTTTTTTGTTTGAATAATAAAATATTTCTAATAGCATACATTTTCATATTGTACAGACTAAAATACAACAATATGTGCCGTGTAATAAATTCATTCAAGAAAATATCTCTGAAAATTTGAAATTAATTTAAAAATTAAGATGGGTGAGGGATATGTTGAAATTTATCATAACAGTTTTAGAATATGAAAAATCATACATGATACTCATATGGGCTTTTTATGGTCTGTGTTTAGTTCTTGTATAAATAAATCAATATTTATTTAATTCTATACACAAAAGGTTCATTCACAAGTGTACAGATGGTCTTAAAATAGCCCCACTTATTCTGAATCATATTCATATAATTGTTTTCGTAATAAAGCATAACCCCAACTCACCTTAACATTTTGATGATTACGATTTCTTCTTAATGATGTGATTAATTGATTATCTCGTTGATTGATGATTGTTGATTGTGTCAATGGTAGGAATATTTAATATGTGACTGTGCTTTAAAACTATATCATATGAATGTGGGGTTTTAATGTGAGCTCAAGTTCTTTCCAACAAACTACCCTGTTTAAGAGAATAATTTTGTTTATACTATGGCTGTGCGTTATGTTATATTATTAATATTAAAATATATTGAGAGGTGGTACTTTGAAGTGAGAATGTTCTATGAATACTCATTGTTTCTGGACAAATATAGAGAACTACTGAATCTGCAATGATTGGCAGATACCCATTAAAACCACCATGGTGATATCCGTCTGTTATCTTAAACTAACCAGATTTAAGCTGACTCAACAAGGTGAATCTGGTGTATCCAACTTTTATAAGTTGCGAAAGAACCTGTGCAGGCCCAATAACTAACTTATTCGATTTGCTATAAATATTTCATTTTGTAATTTGACACATAATTCAAAAATCTACTGTCCTTATCACATACTTCCATTGACATTATAAGTCACGATTTGAAATGTCTACGTTTTACTTAGTAAGTATTTGGGCGTGGTGTTAGGCAAATCAAATTGTTCCACACACCGCCGTTACACTATATAGTATCCAAAAATTGTGATTACCAATATTCAGTATATACCATTATAACTAATAAGGGAAACAAATGTTAATTTATTTTCGAGAAGTTAAATAAAATATGTTTATTTATTTATCATTTTTTATTTATTTATTTTTATTTGTAATATAGCCCGCGCCAGATATACATACCTACACATCATTTCCATTGCGCTTAAGAGAGCAATGTATACTCATAGAAATCTGGACTAATAGTATAGCAAAGGAATTCTATCATACAATAATCGATCGTTTTATGAAACAGTATCATTCTATGATACAATCTACTTTTAATGACGATGTATAATTTAATTTTTAATGTTTGTTGATTTTTCATGAATTTCTGGCCAAATATTTAATGTGGGGGTGGAGGGGCACTAGGAATATATTATTTTTCTTAAAAATATAATATTAAGAACTTTTTTAATGAATTAGATATTTGTTAGGAATTATTATAGCTTTCAGTCATTCACTATTTTTAAGGGTAGGTCTTGACGAGTTAAGGGTCGTCAAGTATCAGAACCGAGTAGAACTATTAATTTAATACTTTAAAGTATTCTGTAATAAACGATAATAAATGATCTGCTATCATATACTAAGTCACCGTGTCTGGCAGAACTTTAGGACACGAAGTCGATGTATCGAATTGCTCAGATACCAATCTTTGTTCCCACCATTATGACGACATGGAGTGAAGACACTTACCTGCCATTACATACAATACACATGTAACTGTCTTAAAATTGTACGTCTATGTAGATCATGACAGTCAACCGCGTCCGAAACGGATATCATACAAAAGATCTGCTGTAGTCCAAAATTGAGGTATGTTTGGCTTGTGTGTAAGGCTTGTCTAGTATCGGTAGACCAGTCTTGAAATATAATGATAAATACCGTGGGCCATTTTTACCCGAGGATGAAAGAGCTGCGTGGCACCCAGGCGCAAGGGACAAGTCTATCGTCTTACGTCTACATATACTATGCGTCGAACATACGGATTCTTTAAGGTTTCTACTTTTGCCAAACTGCCTACGGACCCCTAAAATACGAAGACGGCCCTGGTTCTCAAAGTACGATAAGGTCCTTTTTTTTTTAAACTATAACATAGAAAAGTTTGCAGTTTGGGTTTGTTCAACAGTCATTAAGATGTGTTGTATTTGTATTTTATGCGTCTCTACATTCTAATAGGCGCCGTACGTAACTTGGCGCGGACTATACTTTTCATTTACAATTTTTTCTTTCCATTTTTCATTTGGGAGACGTTCTTGGACAGAGCTACTCTTAACCTCTATTAAGAATAACATTTTTAGGATAACTTCAGTGATGGACGGCCGGTCTTATATCTTACTATTCAAACACTTGCTTTATAAGTAGATACAAATTTGACAGTACTTTATAGAGCTCATATAAATTTTTAACCGATAGTAAAAGGCAAGTGAACAGTTACCAAGATATAGGAATCGGTTATGAGAATATTCGACCATTATAGTCGTCTCTGTACTTATCAAAGAAATATTCGTCATTTTAGGTTTCGTATGTAATGCCCTACCTAGTGGTCTGTCTTAACAAATTTTTATTTTAATATAGCATATAAAATTATTATGTATGTATTATCAGGAAAATAAAATATAACATATTTTTTTCACATCTTACGTCCATCTTGATTTTGCAAAGCATAAACAAAATGGCGTCAGTCAGTGACAATTGTGATTGATTCTATTCTTAATGGATGCACGATAGTAGCAGTGGCTAAGGCTTAAAATTATTCCAAACGACGTCTAGCTAGTATTTCATTGTTAGTAAATTAATCAAAATAATTTGAAAAGTACGATTGACGCGAGAGATATTATTGGTAAGAAGACTAAAAGAATAATTTAAATATTTGATCCTGGAATCTTCTATAGAATATTCACCCTACACCACTGACCAGTATTCAACCCCTTATTCATAAAAAATATACAAGGTTTATGTTATGTTTAATGCTATTAAAAACACTTACTTTCTTTTTAATGAACAGATAAATCTCGTATGATGTGAAATTATCGTGCGTTTTTTAAGAAGCGCGTAATACACTATAACAATTACTCAATATGCTGTTATATATTATCTTATGTACTATTTATTTATTATGGAACGTATACTCAATAAATTAGTGAAACAAATAAAATTGTTTTAATGTTATGTGGGTGTGTGAATTGTATTTAATGTAATTTTGTGGATAAGAAGAAGGTTAAAAAGTTTTTGCACTACGACCTGAAATAGGAGTTACAACACTTAAATAATAAAACTAAGGAATTTTTAAAGGTAAGGAGTACATGTTATGAGACAGTATTTAGAAGTCGGGATGATAAAGTTGTTTTTGAGGTAGTACGAAGATTTTTGAGTTATAGGAATAATTGATAATTACAAAATCAACTAATAGCTACGCCATTGCTAAATCATCACTATATTTGTAAGTAAACTTCAGATTAATAATATTGAGAGACAAAGTTTTTACTTCTCTTTTCTAAATGTCAGGCAAAGGAACTAAATCCATACAGCATGGATATCAATGTTTTAATCAAAGACATGAAAATACGGCATTCTAGATTTTCACATTATCGTGAATAAGATAATTATAGTTAATAATAGTTTCGGTATGCAATTACCGACAACATACAAAACCAAGTATAGATGTGAGGGGCGATCGAAAGTCGTGAGCAGTGACTAAAACAGTGGGCTAGGTTAGGCTTGCTTCCCACCAAAGCCGACTGGCAGAGGCAAAACCTCCTTAAACCGTTGTTTAGATAACTATCTATAAATAAATGATGACCAATCTGATCAGCCAACAACAACAGAAATCACTATTGTATCGGCCTGCGATCAGAATGCATCTCTTGTGTACAGTAAATTATGTACGTTTAAAGTACTGTATTGCAGCCAATGGAGACCACTTCGAATAAGCTTTTTATATTTTAAATTGTTTTATATTTACAACTTTAACTATGTTCTCAGTTGTTTAAATTATTTTCCAATAATCAATATTGTAATATTAGTAAATATTGAAAAATTATCGATATTTCGCTTTCGAAAATATCGATATTGCAATATTGATGTTTTTATGACCGATACCGATACTTGGATCACTAATAGAGTCTTGTTTCGGCCTTGAAAGGCCATTTCATACGTGACATTTTCTGCCCGACGCCTAGCTGCTAACTGCTACAGTTATGGGCGTCGGAGATGTGCGGGGCGCGGAGGAGCTTTGCTCGCTCCGGCAAGCCGGCTAAGGGGGCGTTCCTTATCCACAACAATTAAGCGATTTAAAGTTAACAAGTATGTCTTTCAAAACCATTTTTCTATTCTTACACATGAGTGTTTAAGTTCTCAGTTATTTGACAACCAGCATGAAATGCATTAGGCGCGTATTAAACGTCCCTAGATTAGTTGTGCACGCGAACCTACGTCTTTGTACGTCCTACATGACGACATATTGTTGTTTAATTTGCAAGCTTTCCCATTTTCTTATGTAGACTGCATAATCGGTCGAAATATTTTCAATAATCATTTGTTTCCGCTTAACGCTTGCAGTTTTGAATCTGGTAGGGCACTTACATGGTTGATATTCACACTATGCTATAGTATATAAGGAAAAAATCGATAACGTCTAAGCAATTAAGTAGATCAAATGTTTAGAGTAACCTTTACAGCGAGCCGCTAACCGACCGACCAATCTAACTATTATTATATATTATTTGTATTTTCTTTTAAAGTCAGTTAGGTAATAATGTAATGTACTTTTCGTGGTTCTTATCAAATTGGTGTCTCATTCCGCCTAGATTATTTGTTGTTAATTTTATTATATAAACTAATTTAAAACGGTTAATATGTTACGAAATTTGGTAATATTTCTTATGATTTAAAATCACTGCAACTCATGTCAATAAAAGAAAAGTAATATTGATAGTAGGTTTAATGTGTTCAATAAATACGCAAGTTCTCTTATAATTAATATGTACATATAAACAAATGCCTAGTGAGCACGGCGCAAGCGTCAAAGGAGGCGATCTGATTGGACGAAGAGGACAGCGCCGACGCGGCTGTTCCTGCCTCGCGTTTATCTATAAATTACGAGCACCTAAAAATCTATATTAATATTAAAGTCGGAGTCGGAGTCGGGAGTCGGGCAGTCGGGCGGAAACCGCGCGGGGGGGGAGAGGAGCGTTTTTTTTTTTTTTTTTAAATATATCGTCGTGCGTGTGTGTGTGTGTGCATATATCGTACGACCGAGGCGGCTACCGCGTGAAAGGATAGCGGAAACCAGTTTTCTATTCGTGATGATATACATCGTCATCAATCTGTGGAACATCTGTTAGCCCTGAAAAGGGCTTTTTGGTTGGTAGGCACGGCGGCACACCCCGCACACACCGCCCACAGCAACACCACGAAGGCGCGAGCGAGCGGCGCGTTCACTGGGCCGTCGGCGGCGGCGGTTCGCTCGGAGCGGAGCGGAGGTGTCGTCTCTGTCGCGTCCCGTCGTTTACTTCTTCGCAGCGGAGGTCTTCTTCGCGGCCGCCTTCGACTTGGGTGTGGCCGCTGCGGCCTTCTTCGGCTTGGGCGCTTTCGGTTTCTTGGTGGGCGGCTTCGCGGTCTTCTTGGCCTTCGGCGCGGCGCCCTTGCCCTTCGCGGGGGCGGCGGTCTTCTTCGACGCGGCGGCGGCCGGCTTCTTCTTGGCTGCGGCGGCTTTCTTGTCCCTCGTCGCCGCCGAGCCGGCGGCCTTCGACTTGGACGGCGAAGCGGCCGACGCGGAAGCGGCGGCGCCCTTCTTCCCCTTCGCGGCGGCAGCGGGGGCGACCTTCTTCGACTTGCCAGAAGACGCGGTGCCGGTCTCGTCGCCGTCGGCGGCCGCCTTGCCGGCGGACCTCTTCTTGGCTCCGGCGGCCGGTTTCTTCGACGCGGACGACTTGGATTCCAACTTGAACGATCCCGATGCGCCCTTGCCTTTGGTCTGGATCAACGCACCCGATTCGACGGCGCTCTTGAGGTACTTCCTAATGAACGGCGCAAGTTTCTCGGCGTCGACTTTATATGTCGCCGTTATGTATTTCTTGATGGCCTGAAGCGACGATCCGCTGCGCTCCTTGAGCTCCGTAATCGCGTTAGTGACCATCTCTGAAGTCTTCGGGTGTGTCGGCTTGGCCTTTGGCTTTTTCGCGCCGGCCGCGGCTGCGGACGCCTTCGGTTTCTTCGCCGGCGTCGCGGGGGCCGGGGTTTCGGCTGCTACTGCTGTGTCTGCCATTTTTTTTTTTTTTTTTTTTTTTCCTCTTTAAACGAATACAAACAAACAAACAAACTACCACGAACGATTGATTAGTTTAATCCCACGGGAGAGCTGGCTGTGAGAAATACAACAACAAACGAATATGGTTACTCAAACTCGAAAGTAGATGGCGCCAGGTGAAAAGTCGACCTCATCGGCTCAGGGCAATACCGAATCGACGACCGCGACGTCGAGATACATTTTCTCGTACGAACGCTTACAACTTTTCACTAGCACGGATCTGTTTAAACACACTTTTAACGTTTTTCAAATATTCATAGAGCAATTCGAGACGTGATAATCTACAATATTTGAGTTTAGCGGTGTTATAAAGCCGTTTGCAAAACATTCGTCCCGGTAATATTCTCAATAAACTTGTTTATATTCACGACAGCATACGATGCATACGCGGGGTCCCGTTTAAAACTTATTTTTCTTATTATAAATGTGTATTGTTATAGATTTTCATTAAATAAATGAATTATAAACATCCCGAGGTTCCGACGTATAAACTTCCTCCGCGCGCAATACTATTTTTTTCATCGAATAATCGATGAAAAGTTTAGGGTCGTAAAACATTACTACCGCGAAACCTCTGTGAGGAACTAGGCATACGAATAAAAACGTGCAACTGTTTCGTATAATCGTGTAAATATTAAACGATCTTATTTATTATTTACTAGTAACTACTGCACTATAATAATATACGTAATGATGATCTAATCTTTTTTTTTTTTTAATCTATTTATGTAGTAACCAACACTTATCATTTCAATTGATCACACAAGTAAGACGAGACAGGTCTTAAATTAATTAATAATAATAATAGTAATAATAATAATAACAACAAAACAATACACATGGGTGAAAAGAAAGGGGGAGAAAAAAAAAAAAAGATATTAAGAATAAAGTAAAAAAAAAAAAAAATACTAATAATATAGTATAACAACAACAACAACAACTACTACTATTTGTTTTTTTTTTACTTCATCAAAACGAAAAAAAAAAAAAAAAAAAAAAAAAAAAAATAGTAACAATATGAGAGAATTTCTCAAGAACATATCAATTGTCCTTATATAAATATATAAAATTGATTGAGCCCCACCGTAATGATACGTTGATAGCTTTTAATACATAGTAAAAGAGATGAATAATAAATAATATGCTTTCTTGTACTTTCCGAGTGTTTAGCACAACATTTAGTTGTGAACGTTTAACATTATTTATATTTATGCGTGACGTTAGGCCTCATGAACGCCGCACGTGCTTGTGCTTAAGTATTATAATTAGCTACCTATATACAGACAGAATCTATTGTGTTAAGTGTGCATAAGAGCCGACTCCTGTTCGTTATAGAAAAACTTTCAGGGCAGGGTTATAATACTTTTGAATAAATTGCGGCCCTGAAAAGGGCCTTTTTCTTGTACAATTCTTCCGAATCTCGTATAGTATGATATTGTGGTGGTAAGCAAGAGAATCCATCTCTTTTAACCGCCGAAACCGTACAGAGTGCGCCCCTGACGTTTCAAGGCGTACACCACGTCCATGGCGGTGACGGTTTTCCTTTTTGCGTGCTCCGTGTAAGTGACTGCATCGCGGATAACGTTCTCAAGAAACACCTTTAGCACGCCGCGTGTCTCTTCGTATATAAGACCGGAGATACGTTTGACGCCGCCTCTTCTGGCCAAACGACGGATGGCGGGCTTGGTGATACCCTGGATGTTGTCACGGAGTACCTTTCTATGACGCTTGGCTCCTCCTTTACCCAGACCCTTTCCACCTTTGCCACGACCGGTCATCTTGATATGCACACGCAACGACTGACAGAGATCAACTAAAAAACAGGCGCGATCACCTCGGGCTCTTATATATACTGGATTGAGGTTGGAACGGTGAGGGGGGAGGGGGGGGGGGGGGGGGGGGGGGGGGGGGGGGGGTGGTGTGTGTGTTTTGTTGTGTTTTCGATCGGCGGCTTGTGTCTCGTGTGGAGTGCCAACGCAGAGCTTCCTCGCTAGTTAGTGACAGCAATACATAATTAATATTAATTACATAGATATATTATTAAACATTACAATTTAGTTTTATACACACGCACCAATTATGATAGTTATCATTATTATTTTTCTCCCTTTACAAATACATTTACGCCCATGAAGGCTTTATTCATCAGAATTCCTGAATGAACATGTGGATAAATTGGTGTATATATGTATGTATGTATATATATATATATATATATATATATATATATATATTTTTTTTTTTAATATTACTTATGACCATTTCATCATCTGATCCTGCATAACAAGCGTGCATGTCGTCATTTATGCTTAGAGTCATTCGTGTGTGTGTATATAATTGCAGTCGATTAAAATACCCTTGTGAGGTCTCAAAGAAAAACATTCGAATTTATTGCGGCCCTGAAAAGGGCCTTTTGATGAGTCGTGTAATTATTTATTCCGCTACTCGGTCCGTTTGCGGGAAGAACGGAGGCGTTTAAGCGCGCTCGCCACGAATCCTGCGAGCAAGTTGGATGTCCTTTGGCATTATGGTTACTCGCTTGGCGTGAATAGCGCACAGGTTGGTGTCCTCGAAGAGCCCGACCAGGTAAGCCTCGCTAGCCTCCTGCAGTGCCATCACTGCGGAACTCTGGAAACGGAGATCAGTCTTGAAATCTTGAGCGATCTCGCGCACCAAACGCTGGAAAGGCAACTTGCGAATCAGCAGCTCGGTGCTCTTCTGGTAACGACGGATCTCACGAAGGGCCACCGTGCCGGGCCTGTAGCGATGGGGCTTCTTAACACCGCCGGTGGCCGGCGCGCTCTTTCGTGCCGCCTTGGTTGCCAGCTGCTTACGTGGGGCTTTGCCGCCGGTCGACTTGCGCGCGGTTTGCTTTGTACGAGCCATTTGGAGTAGGCACTGCTAACTATTTAATCGAATAATTAAAAAAAGGGGGGGGGACAGAAATGAAAAAGAGACAATCTACGAACCGTACGTTCCGGTCGACGCGACGAAGACGAATAAAAACACGCCGCGCTTTGTTCGCGTCTATATATACAATTTCTGTCGCTAGGTGTCGGAGGGGGTGCGGGGAAGTGGGAGGGGGGGAAGCCGCTGGCCTCTAGGCCGGCGCCGCGCTGCGCGCGACGCCGGCCCCCCGCGCCCGCCCGCCCGCCCGCCCGCCCGGTCGCGCCCGCGACCCGACGACCCGACGACCCGACGGCGGGGGGGCGGATGACCGCGCGTCGCGCCACAGCCCGACGACGAGCGACGACCAAAAAAAAAAAAAAAAAAAAAAAAAAAAGCTCATCACACCCTCCGTCATCCATCATCCCCATATAGTTGACTCATGCTCACATGCTCACATGCTCATAATTATCATCTCATATCTCGCCATCTCGGCGGCTAACCGAAAACCTACCTCAAATCAACAAATCAACAACGCCACAGCGCCCAGAGTGCCTCGCCTCCCGCCTCCCGCCTCCCCTACCCCGTATGTACCTACCACTTACCATCTACCATCTACCACATTCATTTCTCATTCAATATTATTTATATATATTTTTTTTTTATAATCATTATTTATCTCTCTCATTCATTCATTCAATCAAACAATCAAATAAATAAATAACTATACAAATCTATCCATCTATCCATCTATGTATGTATGTATGTATGTATGTATAACTTGGGACTTGACTTTCGATACTCACTGTAATATACGAATACATATTTTTTATTTTATTTCATTTCATTTCATTTCATAGAAAACATTTTGTGGCCCTGAAAAGGGCCTTTTGCTTTTGCTTTTTATTTTTCCCATAATTATACCATGCCGATGAACGTTTACGTTTACGTTTACTTCGAGCTTGTATACTTGGTGACGGCCTTTGTTCCCTCGCTGACTGCGTGCTTCGCCAACTCGCCGGGAAGTAACAGTCTTACGGACGTTTGCACCTCCCTAGAGGTGATGGTCGACCTCTTGTTGTAGTGAGCGAGCCTGGACGCCTCGGCGGCGATGCGCTCGAAGATGTCGTTCACGAAGCTGTTCATTATCGACATCGCTTTACTCGAAATACCGGTGTCGGGGTGCACCTGCTTGAGAACCTTGTAGATGTAGATCGCGTAGCTCTCCTTCCTCTTGTGCTTCTTCTTTCTCTTGTCGGTCTTAGAGATGTTCTTCTGGGCCTTGCCAGATTTCTTGGCCGCCTTTCCGCTTGTCTTCGGCGGCATGGTGTGCTACTTTTCCTTTTCTTCAAACTTGTACCAACGAACGAACGAACGATCGGAGGGAGCGCGCGCGCGTACGGTCTCACGGTTGCGAGCGTACTGGATGACTCCGACATTTCGCGTTTTAAATTTAAAGCGGAGCCCCGCATACGTCACGCACCGTGTCGTAGTATATGATTCACCCGCAGTAACCAATCAGAGGGCGAGAGAAATGCTACCATTTCATAATTTGTATCGAATCTATTGTTATTAAATTTTTTTTTATTTTTTTTTATTTCATTTCAACGCATGAAACAAGATTATCAAATTATAATTCAATATGTTAGTGTTAGTGTTAGTATCCCACGGATCTACGTACGCGCAACATATTATATATTTAGATGTATTTGTTTACTTTGGGAAGGAACATTCTTAATTCTCGTCAATTAAAATTAACTATATAATATTATTTATTTACCATTACTAACTACTAATATTTTATTACTGTTCGCACGCGACTTGCCATGCCATCCAGTTAGACGAATTAAACACATCGTTTCATTCATATAGAGCTAGATTTTCAAAGGTATTTTTTTTTTTTAATTTTCATTTTCAGTCAATCTTATATATAATGTCTTTTTAATATAAAATAAACTTAACATGTTCGTTAGTAATGTTAATTATAGGCAAGTCACGCTTGCTCGACATCAATGCATGGGAGGAGTTAATTAATTATCGGAAAGAATAAATAAATAAATCGCCGCGTTAAGAACATGACGAGAGTCAGGCATAATAAATATATTGATTGATAGATAGATACCTATCCAATCGAAACTTATGTGCGTGTGTGTACAACTGCAACCACTACTACCTCTGTTCGTTTAGAAACTAAATTTCCATTATATTTTTATACATTGATTATAATGTATATATATATGTAAAATATATTATTGCGATATATATTGTGGCCCTGAAAAGGGCCTTTTTTTAGGTGTGTTAACGTTGTCCCCTTGTACGTCGTTCTTTTCGTCGACAGACGAAAGAAAGGAAAGCGGAGAGAGACACGCGGCTCCTAAGCCTTCTTCTCGGTCTTCTTTGGCAGGAGAACCGCCTGAATGTTAGGCAGTACACCGCCCTGTGCGATGGTCACGCCAGAGAGCAACTTGTTCAACTCCTCGTCGTTCCGTATCGCCAATTGTAAATGCCTAGGGATGATCCTAGTTTTCTTGTTGTCCCTGGCGGCGTTACCCGCCAACTCGAGAACTTCGGCGGCCAGATATTCCATCACGGCGGCGAGGTACACGGGTGCACCGGCACCGACGCGCTCGGCATAGTTGCCGTTCCTCAACAGTCTGTGAATACGCCCCACAGGAAACTGGAGACCGGCGCGATTAGAGCGAGACTTTACCTTGCCCTTTACTTTTCCACCTTTGCCGCGACCGGACATTATTGAAGTTTTGTTATTAAACTATATGAACACTAGAAAAGACACGTCCGACCGATGCGAACGTGACCGAAGCGAGAGTGCCTGTGCGACTGAACGTCATCGAAAAAAAACGCACCGGTTTTATACTTGTGTATCGTGCGTTCGAACCGAGCGACATTACGTCTAAGAAGTGGGACGGAGAGAGAGATAGAGACGGCGAGCGAGATAGACGCACACGACCAAGGAAAACTATTTACTTACATAATATTATTATATACTATTAGGTGTATGGTGTTATTGATTGTATTTGTAAACCACCAATGCATATATCATAATAATAATAATATCCATCCAAGTATTAAAAAAAAAAAAAAAAAAAAAAAAAAAAAAACTATGTACCTACCTATGAAAGTTATCTGTCAAAACTATTATTAAGTACCTATCTGTATTCTGTATACCTGTGCGATATTAACTAGCTTTATCGGTGTTGTTTTTTATTGAGGCGAAATTTTAGGTTGATTTGAAAAGCAAACGAAAGGATAAGAAGTCGGGCGGAAACCGCGCGGGGGGGGAGAGGAGCGTTTTTTTTTTTTTTTTTAAATATATCGTCGTGCGTGTGTGTGTGTGTGCATATATCGTACGACCGAGGCGGCTACCGCGTGAAAGGATAGCGGAAACCAGTTTTCTATTCGTGATGATATACATCGTCATCAATCTGTGGAACATCTGTTAGCCCTGAAAAGGGCTTTTTGGTTGGTAGGCACGGCGGCACACCCCGCACACACCGCCCACAGCAACACCACGAAGGCGCGAGCGAGCGGCGCGTTCACTGGGCCGTCGGCGGCGGCGGTTCGCTCGGAGCGGAGCGGAGGTGTCGTCTCTGTCGCGTCCCGTCGTTTACTTCTTCGCAGCGGAGGTCTTCTTCGCGGCCGCCTTCGACTTGGGTGTGGCCGCTGCGGCCTTCTTCGGCTTGGGCGCTTTCGGTTTCTTGGTGGGCGGCTTCGCGGTCTTCTTGGCCTTCGGCGCGGCGCCCTTGCCCTTCGCGGGGGCGGCGGTCTTCTTCGACGCGGCGGCGGCCGGCTTCTTCTTGGCTGCGGCGGCTTTCTTGTCCCTCGTCGCCGCCGAGCCGGCGGCCTTCGACTTGGACGGCGAAGCGGCCGACGCGGAAGCGGCGGCGCCCTTCTTCCCCTTCGCGGCGGCAGCGGGGGCGACCTTCTTCGACTTGCCAGAAGACGCGGTGCCGGTCTCGTCGCCGTCGGCGGCCGCCTTGCCGGCGGACCTCTTCTTGGCTCCGGCGGCCGGTTTCTTCGACGCGGACGACTTGGATTCCAACTTGAACGATCCCGATGCGCCCTTGCCTTTGGTCTGGATCAACGCACCCGATTCGACGGCGCTCTTGAGGTACTTCCTAATGAACGGCGCAAGTTTCTCGGCGTCGACTTTATATGTCGCCGTTATGTATTTCTTGATGGCCTGAAGCGACGATCCGCTGCGCTCCTTGAGCTCCGTAATCGCGTTAGTGACCATCTCTGAAGTCTTCGGGTGTGTCGGCTTGGCCTTTGGCTTTTTCGCGCCGGCCGCGGCTGCGGACGCCTTCGGTTTCTTCGCCGGCGTCGCGGGGGCCGGGGTTTCGGCTGCTACTGCTGTGTCTGCCATTTTTTTTTTTTTTTTTTTTTTTCCTCTTTAAACGAATACAAACAAACAAACAAACTACCACGAACGATTGATTAGTTTAATCCCACGGGAGAGCTGGCTGTGAGAAATACAACAACAAACGAATATGGTTACTCAAACTCGAAAGTAGATGGCGCCAGGTGAAAAGTCGACCTCATCGGCTCAGGGCAATACCGAATCGACGACCGCGACGTCGAGATACATTTTCTCGTACGAACGCTTACAACTTTTCACTAGCACGGATCTGTTTAAACACACTTTTAACGTTTTTCAAATATTCATAGAGCAATTCGAGACGTGATAATCTACAATATTTGAGTTTAGCGGTGTTATAAAGCCGTTTGCAAAACATTCGTCCCGGTAATATTCTCAATAAACTTGTTTATATTCACGACAGCATACGATGCATACGCGGGGTCCCGTTTAAAACTTATTTTTCTTATTATAAATGTGTATTGTTATAGATTTTCATTAAATAAATGAATTATAAACATCCCGAGGTTCCGACGTATAAACTTCCTCCGCGCGCAATACTATTTTTTTCATCGAATAATCGATGAAAAGTTTAGGGTCGTAAAACATTACTACCGCGAAACCTCTGTGAGGAACTAGGCATACGAATAAAAACGTGCAACTGTTTCGTATAATCGTGTAAATATTAAACGATCTTATTTATTATTTACTAGTAACTACTGCACTATAATAATATACGTAATGATGATCTAATCTTTTTTTTTTTTTAATCTATTTATGTAGTAACCAACACTTATCATTTCAATTGATCACACAAGTAAGACGAGACAGGTCTTAAATTAATTAATAATAATAATAGTAATAATAATAATAACAACAAAACAATACACATGGGTGAAAAGAAAGGGGGAGAAAAAAAAAAAAAGATATTAAGAATAAAGTAAAAAAAAAAAAAAATACTAATAATATAGTATAACAACAACAACAACAACTACTACTATTTGTTTTTTTTTTACTTCATCAAAACGAAAAAAAAAAAAAAAAAAAAAAAAAAAAATAGTAACAATATGAGAGAATTTCTCAAGAACATATCAATTGTCCTTATATAAATATATAAAATTGATTGAGCCCCACCGTAATGATACGTTGATAGCTTTTAATACATAGTAAAAGAGATGAATAATAAATAATATGCTTTCTTGTACTTTCCGAGTGTTTAGCACAACATTTAGTTGTGAACGTTTAACATTATTTATATTTATGCGTGACGTTAGGCCTCATGAACGCCGCACGTGCTTGTGCTTAAGTATTATAATTAGCTACCTATATACAGACAGAATCTATTGTGTTAAGTGTGCATAAGAGCCGACTCCTGTTCGTTATAGAAAAACTTTCAGGGCAGGGTTATAATACTTTTGAATAAATTGCGGCCCTGAAAAGGGCCTTTTTCTTGTACAATTCTTCCGAATCTCGTATAGTATGATATTGTGGTGGTAAGCAAGAGAATCCATCTCTTTTAACCGCCGAAACCGTACAGAGTGCGCCCCTGACGTTTCAAGGCGTACACCACGTCCATGGCGGTGACGGTTTTCCTTTTTGCGTGCTCCGTGTAAGTGACTGCATCGCGGATAACGTTCTCAAGAAACACCTTTAGCACGCCGCGTGTCTCTTCGTATATAAGACCGGAGATACGTTTGACGCCGCCTCTTCTGGCCAAACGACGGATGGCGGGCTTGGTGATACCCTGGATGTTGTCACGGAGTACCTTTCTATGACGCTTGGCTCCTCCTTTACCCAGACCCTTTCCACCTTTGCCACGACCGGTCATCTTGATATGCACACGCAACGACTGACAGAGATCAACTAAAAAACAGGCGCGATCACCTCGGGCTCTTATATATACTGGATTGAGGTTGGAACGGTGAGGGGGGAGGGGAGGGGAGGGGAAAGGGGGGGGGGGGGGGTGGTGTGTGTGTTTTGTTGTGTTTTCGATCGGCGGCTTGTGTCTCGTGTGGAGTGCCAACGCAGAGCTTCCTCGCTAGTTAGTGACAGCAATACATAATTAATATTAATTACATAGATATATTATTAAACATTACAATTTAGTTTTATACACACGCACCAATTATGATAGTTATCATTATTATTTTTCTCCCTTTACAAATACATTTACGCCCATGAAGGCTTTATTCATCAGAATTCCTGAATGAACATGTGGATAAATTGGTGTATATATGTATGTATGTATATATATATATATATATATATATATATATATATATATATTTTTTTTTTTAATATTACTTATGACCATTTCATCATCTGATCCTGCATAACAAGCGTGCATGTCGTCATTTATGCTTAGAGTCATTCGTGTGTGTGTATATAATTGCAGTCGATTAAAATACCCTTGTGAGGTCTCAAAGAAAAACATTCGAATTTATTGCGGCCCTGAAAAGGGCCTTTTGATGAGTCGTGTAATTATTTATTCCGCTACTCGGTCCGTTTGCGGGAAGAACGGAGGCGTTTAAGCGCGCTCGCCACGAATCCTGCGAGCAAGTTGGATGTCCTTTGGCATTATGGTTACTCGCTTGGCGTGAATAGCGCACAGGTTGGTGTCCTCGAAGAGCCCGACCAGGTAAGCCTCGCTAGCCTCCTGCAGTGCCATCACTGCGGAACTCTGGAAACGGAGATCAGTCTTGAAATCTTGAGCGATCTCGCGCACCAAACGCTGGAAAGGCAACTTGCGAATCAGCAGCTCGGTGCTCTTCTGGTAACGACGGATCTCACGAAGGGCCACCGTGCCGGGCCTGTAGCGATGGGGCTTCTTAACACCGCCGGTGGCCGGCGCGCTCTTTCGTGCCGCCTTGGTTGCCAGCTGCTTACGTGGGGCTTTGCCGCCGGTCGACTTGCGCGCGGTTTGCTTTGTACGAGCCATTTGGAGTAGGCACTGCTAACTATTTAATCGAATAATTAAAAAAAGGGGGGGGGACAGAAATGAAAAAGAGACAATCTACGAACCGTACGTTCCGGTCGACGCGACGAAGACGAATAAAAACACGCCGCGCTTTGTTCGCGTCTATATATACAATTTCTGTCGCTAGGTGTCGGAGGGGGTGCGGGGAAGTGGGAGGGGGGGAAGCCGCTGGCCTCTAGGCCGGCGCCGCGCTGCGCGCGACGCCGGCCCCCCGCGCCCGCCCGCCCGCCCGCCCGCCCGGTCGCGCCCGCGACCCGACGACCCGACGACCCGACGGCGGGGGGGCGGATGACCGCGCGTCGCGCCACAGCCCGACGACGAGCGACGACCAAAAAAAAAAAAAAAAAAAAAAAAAAAAGCTCATCACACCCTCCGTCATCCATCATCCCCATATAGTTGACTCATGCTCACATGCTCACATGCTCATAATTATCATCTCATATCTCGCCATCTCGGCGGCTAACCGAAAACCTACCTCAAATCAACAAATCAACAACGCCACAGCGCCCAGAGTGCCTCGCCTCCCGCCTCCCGCCTCCCCTACCCCGTATGTACCTACCACTTACCATCTACCATCTACCACATTCATTTCTCATTCAATATTATTTATATATATTTTTTTTTTATAATCATTATTTATCTCTCTCATTCATTCATTCAATCAAACAATCAAATAAATAAATAACTATACAAATCTATCCATCTATCCATCTATGTATGTATGTATGTATGTATGTATAACTTGGGACTTGACTTTCGATACTCACTGTAATATACGAATACATATTTTTTATTTTATTTCATTTCATTTCATTTCATAGAAAACATTTTGTGGCCCTGAAAAGGGCCTTTTGCTTTTGCTTTTTATTTTTCCCATAATTATACCATGCCGATGAACGTTTACGTTTACGTTTACTTCGAGCTTGTATACTTGGTGACGGCCTTTGTTCCCTCGCTGACTGCGTGCTTCGCCAACTCGCCGGGAAGTAACAGTCTTACGGACGTTTGCACCTCCCTAGAGGTGATGGTCGACCTCTTGTTGTAGTGAGCGAGCCTGGACGCCTCGGCGGCGATGCGCTCGAAGATGTCGTTCACGAAGCTGTTCATTATCGACATCGCTTTACTCGAAATACCGGTGTCGGGGTGCACCTGCTTGAGAACCTTGTAGATGTAGATCGCGTAGCTCTCCTTCCTCTTGTGCTTCTTCTTTCTCTTGTCGGTCTTAGAGATGTTCTTCTGGGCCTTGCCAGATTTCTTGGCCGCCTTTCCGCTTGTCTTCGGCGGCATGGTGTGCTACTTTTCCTTTTCTTCAAACTTGTACCAACGAACGAACGAACGATCGGAGGGAGCGCGCGCGCGTACGGTCTCACGGTTGCGAGCGTACTGGATGACTCCGACATTTCGCGTTTTAAATTTAAAGCGGAGCCCCGCATACGTCACGCACCGTGTCGTAGTATATGATTCACCCGCAGTAACCAATCAGAGGGCGAGAGAAATGCTACCATTTCATAATTTGTATCGAATCTATTGTTATTAAATTTTTTTTTATTTTTTTTTATTTCATTTCAACGCATGAAACAAGATTATCAAATTATAATTCAATATGTTAGTGTTAGTGTTAGTATCCCACGGATCTACGTACGCGCAACATATTATATATTTAGATGTATTTGTTTACTTTGGGAAGGAACATTCTTAATTCTCGTCAATTAAAATTAACTATATAATATTATTTATTTACCATTACTAACTACTAATATTTTATTACTGTTCGCACGCGACTTGCCATGCCATCCAGTTAGACGAATTAAACACATCGTTTCATTCATATAGAGCTAGATTTTCAAAGGTATTTTTTTTTTTTAATTTTCATTTTCAGTCAATCTTATATATAATGTCTTTTTAATATAAAATAAACTTAACATGTTCGTTAGTAATGTTAATTATAGGCAAGTCACGCTTGCTCGACATCAATGCATGGGAGGAGTTAATTAATTATCGGAAAGAATAAATAAATAAATCGCCGCGTTAAGAACATGACGAGAGTCAGGCATAATAAATATATTGATTGATAGATAGATACCTATCCAATCGAAACTTATGTGCGTGTGTGTACAACTGCAACCACTACTACCTCTGTTCGTTTAGAAACTAAATTTCCATTATATTTTTATACATTGATTATAATGTATATATATATGTAAAATATATTATTGCGATATATATTGTGGCCCTGAAAAGGGCCTTTTTTTAGGTGTGTTAACGTTGTCCCCTTGTACGTCGTTCTTTTCGTCGACAGACGAAAGAAAGGAAAGCGGAGAGAGACACGCGGCTCCTAAGCCTTCTTCTCGGTCTTCTTTGGCAGGAGAACCGCCTGAATGTTAGGCAGTACACCGCCCTGTGCGATGGTCACGCCAGAGAGCAACTTGTTCAACTCCTCGTCGTTCCGTATCGCCAATTGTAAATGCCTAGGGATGATCCTAGTTTTCTTGTTGTCCCTGGCGGCGTTACCCGCCAACTCGAGAACTTCGGCGGCCAGATATTCCATCACGGCGGCGAGGTACACGGGTGCACCGGCACCGACGCGCTCGGCATAGTTGCCGTTCCTCAACAGTCTGTGAATACGCCCCACAGGAAACTGGAGACCGGCGCGATTAGAGCGAGACTTTACCTTGCCCTTTACTTTTCCACCTTTGCCGCGACCGGACATTATTGAAGTTTTGTTATTAAACTATATGAACACTAGAAAAGACACGTCCGACCGATGCGAACGTGACCGAAGCGAGAGTGCCTGTGCGACTGAACGTCATCGAAAAAAAACGCACCGGTTTTATACTTGTGTATCGTGCGTTCGAACCGAGCGACATTACGTCTAAGAAGTGGGACGGAGAGAGAGATAGAGACGGCGAGCGAGATAGACGCACACGACCAAGGAAAACTATTTACTTACATAATATTATTATATACTATTAGGTGTATGGTGTTATTGATTGTATTTGTAAACCACCAATGCATATATCATAATAATAATAATATCCATCCAAGTATTAAAAAAAAAAAAAAAAAAAAAAAAAAAAAAACTATGTACCTACCTATGAAAGTTATCTGTCAAAACTATTATTAAGTACCTATCTGTATTCTGTATACCTGTGCGATATTAACTAGCTTTATCGGTGTTGTTTTTTATTGAGGCGAAATTTTAGGTTGATTTGAAAAGCAAACGAAAGGATAAGAAGTCGGGCGGAAACCGCGCGGGGGGGGAGAGGAGCGTTTTTTTTTTTTTTTTTAAATATATCGTCGTGCGTGTGTGTGTGTGTGCATATATCGTACGACCGAGGCGGCTACCGCGTGAAAGGATAGCGGAAACCAGTTTTCTATTCGTGATGATATACATCGTCATCAATCTGTGGAACATCTGTTAGCCCTGAAAAGGGCTTTTTGGTTGGTAGGCACGGCGGCACACCCCGCACACACCGCCCACAGCAACACCACGAAGGCGCGAGCGAGCGGCGCGTTCACTGGGCCGTCGGCGGCGGCGGTTCGCTCGGAGCGGAGCGGAGGTGTCGTCTCTGTCGCGTCCCGTCGTTTACTTCTTCGCAGCGGAGGTCTTCTTCGCGGCCGCCTTCGACTTGGGTGTGGCCGCTGCGGCCTTCTTCGGCTTGGGCGCTTTCGGTTTCTTGGTGGGCGGCTTCGCGGTCTTCTTGGCCTTCGGCGCGGCGCCCTTGCCCTTCGCGGGGGCGGCGGTCTTCTTCGACGCGGCGGCGGCCGGCTTCTTCTTGGCTGCGGCGGCTTTCTTGTCCCTCGTCGCCGCCGAGCCGGCGGCCTTCGACTTGGACGGCGAAGCGGCCGACGCGGAAGCGGCGGCGCCCTTCTTCCCCTTCGCGGCGGCAGCGGGGGCGACCTTCTTCGACTTGCCAGAAGACGCGGTGCCGGTCTCGTCGCCGTCGGCGGCCGCCTTGCCGGCGGACCTCTTCTTGGCTCCGGCGGCCGGTTTCTTCGACGCGGACGACTTGGATTCCAACTTGAACGATCCCGATGCGCCCTTGCCTTTGGTCTGGATCAACGCACCCGATTCGACGGCGCTCTTGAGGTACTTCCTAATGAACGGCGCAAGTTTCTCGGCGTCGACTTTATATGTCGCCGTTATGTATTTCTTGATGGCCTGAAGCGACGATCCGCTGCGCTCCTTGAGCTCCGTAATCGCGTTAGTGACCATCTCTGAAGTCTTCGGGTGTGTCGGCTTGGCCTTTGGCTTTTTCGCGCCGGCCGCGGCTGCGGACGCCTTCGGTTTCTTCGCCGGCGTCGCGGGGGCCGGGGTTTCGGCTGCTACTGCTGTGTCTGCCATTTTTTTTTTTTTTTTTTTTTTTCCTCTTTAAACGAATACAAACAAACAAACAAACTACCACGAACGATTGATTAGTTTAATCCCACGGGAGAGCTGGCTGTGAGAAATACAACAACAAACGAATATGGTTACTCAAACTCGAAAGTAGATGGCGCCAGGTGAAAAGTCGACCTCATCGGCTCAGGGCAATACCGAATCGACGACCGCGACGTCGAGATACATTTTCTCGTACGAACGCTTACAACTTTTCACTAGCACGGATCTGTTTAAACACACTTTTAACGTTTTTCAAATATTCATAGAGCAATTCGAGACGTGATAATCTACAATATTTGAGTTTAGCGGTGTTATAAAGCCGTTTGCAAAACATTCGTCCCGGTAATATTCTCAATAAACTTGTTTATATTCACGACAGCATACGATGCATACGCGGGGTCCCGTTTAAAACTTATTTTTCTTATTATAAATGTGTATTGTTATAGATTTTCATTAAATAAATGAATTATAAACATCCCGAGGTTCCGACGTATAAACTTCCTCCGCGCGCAATACTATTTTTTTCATCGAATAATCGATGAAAAGTTTAGGGTCGTAAAACATTACTACCGCGAAACCTCTGTGAGGAACTAGGCATACGAATAAAAACGTGCAACTGTTTCGTATAATCGTGTAAATATTAAACGATCTTATTTATTATTTACTAGTAACTACTGCACTATAATAATATACGTAATGATGATCTAATCTTTTTTTTTTTTTAATCTATTTATGTAGTAACCAACACTTATCATTTCAATTGATCACACAAGTAAGACGAGACAGGTCTTAAATTAATTAATAATAATAATAGTAATAATAATAATAACAACAAAACAATACACATGGGTGAAAAGAAAGGGGGAGAAAAAAAAAAAAAGATATTAAGAATAAAGTAAAAAAAAAAAAAAATACTAATAATATAGTATAACAACAACAACAACAACTACTACTATTTGTTTTTTTTTTACTTCATCAAAACGAAAAAAAAAAAAAAAAAAAAAAAAAAAAAATAGTAACAATATGAGAGAATTTCTCAAGAACATATCAATTGTCCTTATATAAATATATAAAATTGATTGAGCCCCACCGTAATGATACGTTGATAGCTTTTAATACATAGTAAAAGAGATGAATAATAAATAATATGCTTTCTTGTACTTTCCGAGTGTTTAGCACAACATTTAGTTGTGAACGTTTAACATTATTTATATTTATGCGTGACGTTAGGCCTCATGAACGCCGCACGTGCTTGTGCTTAAGTATTATAATTAGCTACCTATATACAGACAGAATCTATTGTGTTAAGTGTGCATAAGAGCCGACTCCTGTTCGTTATAGAAAAACTTTCAGGGCAGGGTTATAATACTTTTGAATAAATTGCGGCCCTGAAAAGGGCCTTTTTCTTGTACAATTCTTCCGAATCTCGTATAGTATGATATTGTGGTGGTAAGCAAGAGAATCCATCTCTTTTAACCGCCGAAACCGTACAGAGTGCGCCCCTGACGTTTCAAGGCGTACACCACGTCCATGGCGGTGACGGTTTTCCTTTTTGCGTGCTCCGTGTAAGTGACTGCATCGCGGATAACGTTCTCAAGAAACACCTTTAGCACGCCGCGTGTCTCTTCGTATATAAGACCGGAGATACGTTTGACGCCGCCTCTTCTGGCCAAACGACGGATGGCGGGCTTGGTGATACCCTGGATGTTGTCACGGAGTACCTTTCTATGACGCTTGGCTCCTCCTTTACCCAGACCCTTTCCACCTTTGCCACGACCGGTCATCTTGATATGCACACGCAACGACTGACAGAGATCAACTAAAAAACAGGCGCGATCACCTCGGGCTCTTATATATACTGGATTGAGGTTGGAACGGTGAGGGGGGAGGGGAGGGGAGGGGAAAGGGGGGGGGGGGGGGGGGTGGTGTGTGTGTTTTGTTGTGTTTTCGATCGGCGGCTTGTGTCTCGTGTGGAGTGCCAACGCAGAGCTTCCTCGCTAGTTAGTGACAGCAATACATAATTAATATTAATTACATAGATATATTATTAAACATTACAATTTAGTTTTATACACACGCACCAATTATGATAGTTATCATTATTATTTTTCTCCCTTTACAAATACATTTACGCCCATGAAGGCTTTATTCATCAGAATTCCTGAATGAACATGTGGATAAATTGGTGTATATATGTATGTATGTATATATATATATATATATATATATATATATATATATATTTTTTTTTTTAATATTACTTATGACCATTTCATCATCTGATCCTGCATAACAAGCGTGCATGTCGTCATTTATGCTTAGAGTCATTCGTGTGTGTGTATATAATTGCAGTCGATTAAAATACCCTTGTGAGGTCTCAAAGAAAAACATTCGAATTTATTGCGGCCCTGAAAAGGGCCTTTTGATGAGTCGTGTAATTATTTATTCCGCTACTCGGTCCGTTTGCGGGAAGAACGGAGGCGTTTAAGCGCGCTCGCCACGAATCCTGCGAGCAAGTTGGATGTCCTTTGGCATTATGGTTACTCGCTTGGCGTGAATAGCGCACAGGTTGGTGTCCTCGAAGAGCCCGACCAGGTAAGCCTCGCTAGCCTCCTGCAGTGCCATCACTGCGGAACTCTGGAAACGGAGATCAGTCTTGAAATCTTGAGCGATCTCGCGCACCAAACGCTGGAAAGGCAACTTGCGAATCAGCAGCTCGGTGCTCTTCTGGTAACGACGGATCTCACGAAGGGCCACCGTGCCGGGCCTGTAGCGATGGGGCTTCTTAACACCGCCGGTGGCCGGCGCGCTCTTTCGTGCCGCCTTGGTTGCCAGCTGCTTACGTGGGGCTTTGCCGCCGGTCGACTTGCGCGCGGTTTGCTTTGTACGAGCCATTTGGAGTAGGCACTGCTAACTATTTAATCGAATAATTAAAAAAAGGGGGGGGGACAGAAATGAAAAAGAGACAATCTACGAACCGTACGTTCCGGTCGACGCGACGAAGACGAATAAAAACACGCCGCGCTTTGTTCGCGTCTATATATACAATTTCTGTCGCTAGGTGTCGGAGGGGGTGCGGGGAAGTGGGAGGGGGGGAAGCCGCTGGCCTCTAGGCCGGCGCCGCGCTGCGCGCGACGCCGGCCCCCCGCGCCCGCCCGCCCGCCCGCCCGCCCGGTCGCGCCCGCGACCCGACGACCCGACGACCCGACGGCGGGGGGGCGGATGACCGCGCGTCGCGCCACAGCCCGACGACGAGCGACGACCAAAAAAAAAAAAAAAAAAAAAAAAAAAAGCTCATCACACCCTCCGTCATCCATCATCCCCATATAGTTGACTCATGCTCACATGCTCACATGCTCATAATTATCATCTCATATCTCGCCATCTCGGCGGCTAACCGAAAACCTACCTCAAATCAACAAATCAACAACGCCACAGCGCCCAGAGTGCCTCGCCTCCCGCCTCCCGCCTCCCCTACCCCGTATGTACCTACCACTTACCATCTACCATCTACCACATTCATTTCTCATTCAATATTATTTATATATATTTTTTTTTTATAATCATTATTTATCTCTCTCATTCATTCATTCAATCAAACAATCAAATAAATAAATAACTATACAAATCTATCCATCTATCCATCTATGTATGTATGTATGTATGTATGTATAACTTGGGACTTGACTTTCGATACTCACTGTAATATACGAATACATATTTTTTATTTTATTTCATTTCATTTCATTTCATAGAAAACATTTTGTGGCCCTGAAAAGGGCCTTTTGCTTTTGCTTTTTATTTTTCCCATAATTATACCATGCCGATGAACGTTTACGTTTACGTTTACTTCGAGCTTGTATACTTGGTGACGGCCTTTGTTCCCTCGCTGACTGCGTGCTTCGCCAACTCGCCGGGAAGTAACAGTCTTACGGACGTTTGCACCTCCCTAGAGGTGATGGTCGACCTCTTGTTGTAGTGAGCGAGCCTGGACGCCTCGGCGGCGATGCGCTCGAAGATGTCGTTCACGAAGCTGTTCATTATCGACATCGCTTTACTCGAAATACCGGTGTCGGGGTGCACCTGCTTGAGAACCTTGTAGATGTAGATCGCGTAGCTCTCCTTCCTCTTGTGCTTCTTCTTTCTCTTGTCGGTCTTAGAGATGTTCTTCTGGGCCTTGCCAGATTTCTTGGCCGCCTTTCCGCTTGTCTTCGGCGGCATGGTGTGCTACTTTTCCTTTTCTTCAAACTTGTACCAACGAACGAACGAACGATCGGAGGGAGCGCGCGCGCGTACGGTCTCACGGTTGCGAGCGTACTGGATGACTCCGACATTTCGCGTTTTAAATTTAAAGCGGAGCCCCGCATACGTCACGCACCGTGTCGTAGTATATGATTCACCCGCAGTAACCAATCAGAGGGCGAGAGAAATGCTACCATTTCATAATTTGTATCGAATCTATTGTTATTAAATTTTTTTTTATTTTTTTTTATTTCATTTCAACGCATGAAACAAGATTATCAAATTATAATTCAATATGTTAGTGTTAGTGTTAGTATCCCACGGATCTACGTACGCGCAACATATTATATATTTAGATGTATTTGTTTACTTTGGGAAGGAACATTCTTAATTCTCGTCAATTAAAATTAACTATATAATATTATTTATTTACCATTACTAACTACTAATATTTTATTACTGTTCGCACGCGACTTGCCATGCCATCCAGTTAGACGAATTAAACACATCGTTTCATTCATATAGAGCTAGATTTTCAAAGGTATTTTTTTTTTTTAATTTTCATTTTCAGTCAATCTTATATATAATGTCTTTTTAATATAAAATAAACTTAACATGTTCGTTAGTAATGTTAATTATAGGCAAGTCACGCTTGCTCGACATCAATGCATGGGAGGAGTTAATTAATTATCGGAAAGAATAAATAAATAAATCGCCGCGTTAAGAACATGACGAGAGTCAGGCATAATAAATATATTGATTGATAGATAGATACCTATCCAATCGAAACTTATGTGCGTGTGTGTACAACTGCAACCACTACTACCTCTGTTCGTTTAGAAACTAAATTTCCATTATATTTTTATACATTGATTATAATGTATATATATATGTAAAATATATTATTGCGATATATATTGTGGCCCTGAAAAGGGCCTTTTTTTAGGTGTGTTAACGTTGTCCCCTTGTACGTCGTTCTTTTCGTCGACAGACGAAAGAAAGGAAAGCGGAGAGAGACACGCGGCTCCTAAGCCTTCTTCTCGGTCTTCTTTGGCAGGAGAACCGCCTGAATGTTAGGCAGTACACCGCCCTGTGCGATGGTCACGCCAGAGAGCAACTTGTTCAACTCCTCGTCGTTCCGTATCGCCAATTGTAAATGCCTAGGGATGATCCTAGTTTTCTTGTTGTCCCTGGCGGCGTTACCCGCCAACTCGAGAACTTCGGCGGCCAGATATTCCATCACGGCGGCGAGGTACACGGGTGCACCGGCACCGACGCGCTCGGCATAGTTGCCGTTCCTCAACAGTCTGTGAATACGCCCCACAGGAAACTGGAGACCGGCGCGATTAGAGCGAGACTTTACCTTGCCCTTTACTTTTCCACCTTTGCCGCGACCGGACATTATTGAAGTTTTGTTATTAAACTATATGAACACTAGAAAAGACACGTCCGACCGATGCGAACGTGACCGAAGCGAGAGTGCCTGTGCGACTGAACGTCATCGAAAAAAAACGCACCGGTTTTATACTTGTGTATCGTGCGTTCGAACCGAGCGACATTACGTCTAAGAAGTGGGACGGAGAGAGAGATAGAGACGGCGAGCGAGATAGACGCACACGACCAAGGAAAACTATTTACTTACATAATATTATTATATACTATTAGGTGTATGGTGTTATTGATTGTATTTGTAAACCACCAATGCATATATCATAATAATAATAATATCCATCCAAGTATTAAAAAAAAAAAAAAAAAAAAAAAAAAAAAAACTATGTACCTACCTATGAAAGTTATCTGTCAAAACTATTATTAAGTACCTATCTGTATTCTGTATACCTGTGCGATATTAACTAGCTTTATCGGTGTTGTTTTTTATTGAGGCGAAATTTTAGGTTGATTTGAAAAGCAAACGAAAGGATAAGAAGTCGGGCGGAAACCGCGCGGGGGGGGAGAGGAGCGTTTTTTTTTTTTTTTTTAAATATATCGTCGTGCGTGTGTGTGTGTGTGCATATATCGTACGACCGAGGCGGCTACCGCGTGAAAGGATAGCGGAAACCAGTTTTCTATTCGTGATGATATACATCGTCATCAATCTGTGGAACATCTGTTAGCCCTGAAAAGGGCTTTTTGGTTGGTAGGCACGGCGGCACACCCCGCACACACCGCCCACAGCAACACCACGAAGGCGCGAGCGAGCGGCGCGTTCACTGGGCCGTCGGCGGCGGCGGTTCGCTCGGAGCGGAGCGGAGGTGTCGTCTCTGTCGCGTCCCGTCGTTTACTTCTTCGCAGCGGAGGTCTTCTTCGCGGCCGCCTTCGACTTGGGTGTGGCCGCTGCGGCCTTCTTCGGCTTGGGCGCTTTCGGTTTCTTGGTGGGCGGCTTCGCGGTCTTCTTGGCCTTCGGCGCGGCGCCCTTGCCCTTCGCGGGGGCGGCGGTCTTCTTCGACGCGGCGGCGGCCGGCTTCTTCTTGGCTGCGGCGGCTTTCTTGTCCCTCGTCGCCGCCGAGCCGGCGGCCTTCGACTTGGACGGCGAAGCGGCCGACGCGGAAGCGGCGGCGCCCTTCTTCCCCTTCGCGGCGGCAGCGGGGGCGACCTTCTTCGACTTGCCAGAAGACGCGGTGCCGGTCTCGTCGCCGTCGGCGGCCGCCTTGCCGGCGGACCTCTTCTTGGCTCCGGCGGCCGGTTTCTTCGACGCGGACGACTTGGATTCCAACTTGAACGATCCCGATGCGCCCTTGCCTTTGGTCTGGATCAACGCACCCGATTCGACGGCGCTCTTGAGGTACTTCCTAATGAACGGCGCAAGTTTCTCGGCGTCGACTTTATATGTCGCCGTTATGTATTTCTTGATGGCCTGAAGCGACGATCCGCTGCGCTCCTTGAGCTCCGTAATCGCGTTAGTGACCATCTCTGAAGTCTTCGGGTGTGTCGGCTTGGCCTTTGGCTTTTTCGCGCCGGCCGCGGCTGCGGACGCCTTCGGTTTCTTCGCCGGCGTCGCGGGGGCCGGGGTTTCGGCTGCTACTGCTGTGTCTGCCATTTTTTTTTTTTTTTTTTTTTTTTTCCTCTTTAAACGAATACAAACAAACAAACAAACTACCACGAACGATTGATTAGTTTAATCCCACGGGAGAGCTGGCTGTGAGAAATACAACAACAAACGAATATGGTTACTCAAACTCGAAAGTAGATGGCGCCAGGTGAAAAGTCGACCTCATCGGCTCAGGGCAATACCGAATCGACGACCGCGACGTCGAGATACATTTTCTCGTACGAACGCTTACAACTTTTCACTAGCACGGATCTGTTTAAACACACTTTTAACGTTTTTCAAATATTCATAGAGCAATTCGAGACGTGATAATCTACAATATTTGAGTTTAGCGGTGTTATAAAGCCGTTTGCAAAACATTCGTCCCGGTAATATTCTCAATAAACTTGTTTATATTCACGACAGCATACGATGCATACGCGGGGTCCCGTTTAAAACTTATTTTTCTTATTATAAATGTGTATTGTTATAGATTTTCATTAAATAAATGAATTATAAACATCCCGAGGTTCCGACGTATAAACTTCCTCCGCGCGCAATACTATTTTTTTCATCGAATAATCGATGAAAAGTTTAGGGTCGTAAAACATTACTACCGCGAAACCTCTGTGAGGAACTAGGCATACGAATAAAAACGTGCAACTGTTTCGTATAATCGTGTAAATATTAAACGATCTTATTTATTATTTACTAGTAACTACTGCACTATAATAATATACGTAATGATGATCTAATCTTTTTTTTTTTTTAATCTATTTATGTAGTAACCAACACTTATCATTTCAATTGATCACACAAGTAAGACGAGACAGGTCTTAAATTAATTAATAATAATAATAGTAATAATAATAATAACAACAAAACAATACACATGGGTGAAAAGAAAGGGGGAGAAAAAAAAAAAAAAGATATTAAGAATAAAGTAAAAAAAAAAAAAAATACTAATAATATAGTATAACAACAACAACAACAACTACTACTATTTGTTTTTTTTTTTACTTCATCAAAACGAAAAAAAAAAAAAAAAAAAAAAAAAAAAAAATAGTAACAATATGAGAGAATTTCTCAAGAACATATCAATTGTCCTTATATAAATATATAAAATTGATTGAGCCCCACCGTAATGATACGTTGATAGCTTTTAATACATAGTAAAAGAGATGAATAATAAATAATATGCTTTCTTGTACTTTCCGAGTGTTTAGCACAACATTTAGTTGTGAACGTTTAACATTATTTATATTTATGCGTGACGTTAGGCCTCATGAACGCCGCACGTGCTTGTGCTTAAGTATTATAATTAGCTACCTATATACAGACAGAATCTATTGTGTTAAGTGTGCATAAGAGCCGACTCCTGTTCGTTATAGAAAAACTTTCAGGGCAGGGTTATAATACTTTTGAATAAATTGCGGCCCTGAAAAGGGCCTTTTTCTTGTACAATTCTTCCGAATCTCGTATAGTATGATATTGTGGTGGTAAGCAAGAGAATCCATCTCTTTTAACCGCCGAAACCGTACAGAGTGCGCCCCTGACGTTTCAAGGCGTACACCACGTCCATGGCGGTGACGGTTTTCCTTTTTGCGTGCTCCGTGTAAGTGACTGCATCGCGGATAACGTTCTCAAGAAACACCTTTAGCACGCCGCGTGTCTCTTCGTATATAAGACCGGAGATACGTTTGACGCCGCCTCTTCTGGCCAAACGACGGATGGCGGGCTTGGTGATACCCTGGATGTTGTCACGGAGTACCTTTCTATGACGCTTGGCTCCTCCTTTACCCAGACCCTTTCCACCTTTGCCACGACCGGTCATCTTGATATGCACACGCAACGACTGACAGAGATCAACTAAAAAACAGAAAAAACAGGCGCGATCACCTCGGGCTCTTATATATACTGGATTGAGGTTGGAACGGTGGAGGGGGGGGGGGGGGGGGGGGGGGGGGGGGGGGGGGGGGGGGGTGTGTGTGTTTTGTTGTGTTTTCGATCGGCGGCTTGTGTCTCGTGTGGAGTGCCAACGCAGAGCTTCCTCGCTAGTTAGTGACAGCAATACATAATTAATATTAATTACATAGATATATTATTAAACATTACAATTTAGTTTTATACACACGCAACAATTATGATAGTTATCATTATTATTTTTCTCCCTTTACAAATACATTTACGCCCATGAAGGCTTTATTCATCAGAAATTCCTGAATGAACATGTGGATAAATTGGGTGTATATATTGTATGTATGTATATATATATATATATATATATATATATATACATATATATTTTTTCTTTTAATATTACTTATGACCATTTCATCATCTGATCCTGCATAACAAGCGTGCATGTCGTCATTTATGCTTAGAGTCATTCGTGTGTGTGTATATAATTGCAGTCGATTAAAATACCCTTGTGAGGTCTCAAAGAAAAACATTCGAATTTATTGCGGCCCTGAAAAGGGCCTTTTGATGAGTCGTGTAATTATTTATTCCGCTACTCGGTCCGTTTGCGGGAAGAACGGAGGCGTTTAAGCGCGCTCGCCACGAATCCTGCGAGCAAGTTGGATGTCCTTTGGCATTATGGTTACTCGCTTGGCGTGAATAGCGCACAGGTTGGTGTCCTCGAAGAGCCCGACCAGGTAAGCCTCGCTAGCCTCCTGCAGTGCCATCACTGCGGAACTCTGGAAACGGAGATCAGTCTTGAAATCTTGAGCGATCTCGCGCACCAAACGCTGGAAAGGCAACTTGCGAATCAGCAGCTCGGTGCTCTTCTGGTAACGACGGATCTCACGAAGGGCCACCGTGCCGGGCCTGTAGCGATGGGGCTTCTTAACACCGCCGGTGGCCGGCGCGCTCTTTCGTGCCGCCTTGGTTGCCAGCTGCTTACGTGGGGCTTTGCCGCCGGTCGACTTGCGCGCGGTTTGCTTTGTACGAGCCATTTGGAGTAGGCACTGCTAACTATTTAATCGAATAATTAAAAAAAGGGGGGGGGACAGAAATGAAAAAGAGACAATCTACGAACCGTACGTTCCGGTCGACGCGACGAAGACGAATAAAAACACGCCGCGCTTTGTTCGCGTCTATATATACAATTTCTGTCGCTAGGTGTCGGAGGGGGTGCGGGGAAGTGGGAGGGGGGGAAGCCGCTGGCCTCTAGGCCGGCGCCGCGCTGCGCGCGACGCCGGCCCCCCGCGCCCGCCCGCCCGCCCGCCCGCCCGGTCGCGCCCGCGACCCGACGACCCGACGACCCGACGGCGGGGGGGCGGATGACCGCGCGTCGCGCCACAGCCCGACGACGAGCGACGACCAAAAAAAAAAAAAAAAAAAAAAAAAAAGCTCATCACACCCTCCGTCATCCATCATCCCCATATAGTTGACTCATGCTCACATGCTCACATGCTCATAATTATCATCTCATATCTCGCCATCTCGGCGGCTAACCGAAAACCTACCTCAAATCAACAAATCAACAACGCCACAGCGCCCAGAGTGCCTCGCCTCCCGCCTCCCGCCTCCCCTACCCCGTATGTACCTACCACTTACCATCTACCATCTACCACATTCATTTCTCATTCAATATTATTTATATATATTTTTTTTTTATAATCATTATTTATCTCTCTCATTCATTCATTCAATCAAACAATCAAATAAATAAATAACTATACAAATCTATCCATCTATCCATCTATGTATGTATGTATGTATGTATGTATAACTTGGGACTTGACTTTCGATACTCACTGTAATATACGAATACATATTTTTTATTTTATTTCATTTCATTTCATTTCATAGAAAACATTTTGTGGCCCTGAAAAGGGCCTTTTGCTTTTGCTTTTTATTTTTCCCATAATTATACCATGCCGATGAACGTTTACGTTTACGTTTACTTCGAGCTTGTATACTTGGTGACGGCCTTTGTTCCCTCGCTGACTGCGTGCTTCGCCAACTCGCCGGGAAGTAACAGTCTTACGGACGTTTGCACCTCCCTAGAGGTGATGGTCGACCTCTTGTTGTAGTGAGCGAGCCTGGACGCCTCGGCGGCGATGCGCTCGAAGATGTCGTTCACGAAGCTGTTCATTATCGACATCGCTTTACTCGAAATACCGGTGTCGGGGTGCACCTGCTTGAGAACCTTGTAGATGTAGATCGCGTAGCTCTCCTTCCTCTTGTGCTTCTTCTTTCTCTTGTCGGTCTTAGAGATGTTCTTCTGGGCCTTGCCAGATTTCTTGGCCGCCTTTCCGCTTGTCTTCGGCGGCATGGTGTGCTACTTTTCCTTTTCTTCAAACTTGTACCAACGAACGAACGAACGATCGGAGGGAGCGCGCGCGCGTACGGTCTCACGGTTGCGAGCGTACTGGATGACTCCGACATTTCGCGTTTTAAATTTAAAGCGGAGCCCCGCATACGTCACGCACCGTGTCGTAGTATATGATTCACCCGCAGTAACCAATCAGAGGGCGAGAGAAATGCTACCATTTCATAATTTGTATCGAATCTATTGTTATTAAATTTTTTTTTATTTTTTTTTATTTCATTTCAACGCATGAAACAAGATTATCAAATTATAATTCAATATGTTAGTGTTAGTGTTAGTATCCCACGGATCTACGTACGCGCAACATATTATATATTTAGATGTATTTGTTTACTTTGGGAAGGAACATTCTTAATTCTCGTCAATTAAAATTAACTATATAATATTATTTATTTACCATTACTAACTACTAATATTTTATTACTGTTCGCACGCGACTTGCCATGCCATCCAGTTAGACGAATTAAACACATCGTTTCATTCATATAGAGCTAGATTTTCAAAGGTATTTTTTTTTTTTAATTTTCATTTTCAGTCAATCTTATATATAATGTCTTTTTAATATAAAATAAACTTAACATGTTCGTTAGTAATGTTAATTATAGGCAAGTCACGCTTGCTCGACATCAATGCATGGGAGGAGTTAATTAATTATCGGAAAGAATAAATAAATAAATCGCCGCGTTAAGAACATGACGAGAGTCAGGCATAATAAATATATTGATTGATAGATAGATACCTATCCAATCGAAACTTATGTGCGTGTGTGTACAACTGCAACCACTACTACCTCTGTTCGTTTAGAAACTAAATTTCCATTATATTTTTATACATTGATTATAATGTATATATATATGTAAAATATATTATTGCGATATATATTGTGGCCCTGAAAAGGGCCTTTTTTTAGGTGTGTTAACGTTGTCCCCTTGTACGTCGTTCTTTTCGTCGACAGACGAAAGAAAGGAAAGCGGAGAGAGACACGCGGCTCCTAAGCCTTCTTCTCGGTCTTCTTTGGCAGGAGAACCGCCTGAATGTTAGGCAGTACACCGCCCTGTGCGATGGTCACGCCAGAGAGCAACTTGTTCAACTCCTCGTCGTTCCGTATCGCCAATTGTAAATGCCTAGGGATGATCCTAGTTTTCTTGTTGTCCCTGGCGGCGTTACCCGCCAACTCGAGAACTTCGGCGGCCAGATATTCCATCACGGCGGCGAGGTACACGGGTGCACCGGCACCGACGCGCTCGGCATAGTTGCCGTTCCTCAACAGTCTGTGAATACGCCCCACAGGAAACTGGAGACCGGCGCGATTAGAGCGAGACTTTACCTTGCCCTTTACTTTTCCACCTTTGCCGCGACCGGACATTATTGAAGTTTTGTTATTAAACTATATGAACACTAGAAAAGACACGTCCGACCGATGCGAACGTGACCGAAGCGAGAGTGCCTGTGCGACTGAACGTCATCGAAAAAAAACGCACCGGTTTTATACTTGTGTATCGTGCGTTCGAACCGAGCGACATTACGTCTAAGAAGTGGGACGGAGAGAGAGATAGAGACGGCGAGCGAGATAGACGCACACGACCAAGGAAAACTATTTACTTACATAATATTATTATATACTATTAGGTGTATGGTGTTATTGATTGTATTTGTAAACCACCAATGCATATATCATAATAATAATAATATCCATCCAAGTATTAAAAAAAAAAAAAAAAAAAAAAAAAAAAAAAACTATGTACCTACCTATGAAAGTTATCTGTCAAAACTATTATTAAGTACCTATCTGTATTCTGTATACCTGTGCGATATTAACTAGCTTTATCGGTGTTGTTTTTTATTGAGGCGAAATTTTAGGTTGATTTGAAAAGCAAACGAAAGGATAAGAAGTCGGGCGGAAACCGCGCGGGGGGGGAGAGGAGCGTTTTTTTTTTTTTTTTTTAAATATATCGTCCTGCGTGTGTGTGTGTGTGCATATATCGTACGACCGAGGCGGCTACCGCGTGAAAGGATAGCGGAAACCAGTTTTCTATTCGTGATGATATACATCGTCATCAATCTGTGGAACATCTGTTAGCCCTGAAAAGGGCTTTTTGGTTGGTAGGCACGGCGGCACACCCCGCACACACCGCCCACAGCAACACCACGAAGGCGCGAGCGAGCGGCGCGTTCACTGGGCCGTCGGCGGCGGCGGTTCGCTCGGAGCGGAGCGGAGGTGTCGTCTCTGTCGCGTCCCGTCGTTTACTTCTTCGCAGCGGAGGTCTTCTTCGCGGCCGCCTTCGACTTGGGTGTGGCCGCTGCGGCCTTCTTCGGCTTGGGCGCCTTCGGTTTCTTGGTGGGCGGCTTCGCGGTCTTCTTGGCCTTCGGCGCGGCGCCCTTGCCCTTCGGGGGGGCGGCGGCCTCCTTCGACGCGGCGGCGGCCGGCTTCTTCTTGGCTGCGGCGGCTTTCTTGTCCCTCGTCGCCGCCGAGCCGGCGGCCTTCGACTTGGACGGCGAAGCGGCCGACGCGGAAGCGGCGGCGCCCTTCTTCCCCTTCGCGGCGGCAGCGGGGGCGACCTTCTTCGACTTGCCAGAAGACGCGGTGCCGGTCTCGTCGCCGTCGGCGGCCGCCTTGCCGGCGGACCTCTTCTTGGCTCCGGCGGCCGGTTTCTTCGACGCGGACGACTTGGATTCCAACTTGAACGATCCCGATGCGCCCTTGCCTTTGGTCTGGATCAACGCACCCGATTCGACGGCGCTCTTGAGGTACTTCCTAATGAACGGCGCAAGTTTCTCGGCGTCGACTTTATATGTCGCCGTTATGTATTTCTTGATGGCCTGAAGCGACGATCCGCTGCGCTCCTTGAGCTCCGTAATCGCGTTAGTGACCATCTCTGAAGTCTTCGGGTGTGTCGGCTTGGCCTTTGGCTTTTTCGCGCCGGCCGCGGCTGCGGACGCCTTCGGTTTCTTCGCCGGCGTCGCGGGGGCCGGGGTTTCGGCTGCTACTGCTGTGTCTGCCATTTTTTTTTTTTTTTTTTTTTTTCCTCTTTAAACGAATACAAACAAACAAACAAACTACCACGAACGATTGATTAGTTTAATCCCACGGGAGAGCTGGCTGTGAGAAATACAACAACAAACGAATATGGTTACTCAAACTCGAAAGTAGATGGCGCCAGGTGAAAAGTCGACCTCATCGGCTCAGGGCAATACCGAATCGACGACCGCGACGTCGAGATACATTTTCTCGTACGAACGCTTACAACTTTTCACTAGCACGGATCTGTTTAAACACACTTTTAACGTTTTTCAAATATTCATAGAGCAATTCGAGACGTGATAATCTACAATATTTGAGTTTAGCGGTGTTATAAAGCCGTTTGCAAAACATTCGTCCCGGTAATATTCTCAATAAACTTGTTTATATTCACGACAGCATACGATGCATACGCGGGGTCCCGTTTAAAACTTATTTTTCTTATTATAAATGTGTATTGTTATAGATTTTCATTAAATAAATGAATTATAAACATCCCGAGGTTCCGACGTATAAACTTCCTCCGCGCGCAATACTATTTTTTTCATCGAATAATCGATGAAAAGTTTAGGGTCGTAAAACATTACTACCGCGAAACCTCTGTGAGGAACTAGGCATACGAATAAAAACGTGCAACTGTTTCGTATAATCGTGTAAATATTAAACGATCTTATTTATTATTTACTAGTAACTACTGCACTATAATAATATACGTAATGATGATCTAATCTTTTTTTTTTTTTAATCTATTTATGTAGTAACCAACACTTATCATTTCAATTGATCACACAAGTAAGACGAGACAGGTCTTAAATTAATTAATAATAATAATAGTAATAATAATAATAACAACAAAACAATACACATGGGTGAAAAGAAAGGGGGAGAAAAAAAAAAAAAGATATTAAGAATAAAGTAAAAAAAAAAAAAAATACTAATAATATAGTATAACAACAACAACAACAACTACTACTATTTGTTTTTTTTTTACTTCATCAAAACGAAAAAAAAAAAAAAAAAAAAAAAAAAAAATAGTAACAATATGAGAGAATTTCTCAAGAACATATCAATTGTCCTTATATAAATATATAAAATTGATTGAGCCCCACCGTAATGATACGTTGATAGCTTTTAATACATAGTAAAAGAGATGAATAATAAATAATATGCTTTCTTGTACTTTCCGAGTGTTTAGCACAACATTTAGTTGTGAACGTTTAACATTATTTATATTTATGCGTGACGTTAGGCCTCATGAACGCCGCACGTGCTTGTGCTTAAGTATTATAATTAGCTACCTATATACAGACAGAATCTATTGTGTTAAGTGTGCATAAGAGCCGACTCCTGTTCGTTATAGAAAAACTTTCAGGGCAGGGTTATAATACTTTTGAATAAATTGCGGCCCTGAAAAGGGCCTTTTTCTTGTACAATTCTTCCGAATCTCGTATAGTATGATATTGTGGTGGTAAGCAAGAGAATCCATCTCTTTTAACCGCCGAAACCGTACAGAGTGCGCCCCTGACGTTTCAAGGCGTACACCACGTCCATGGCGGTGACGGTTTTCCTTTTTGCGTGCTCCGTGTAAGTGACTGCATCGCGGATAACGTTCTCAAGAAACACCTTTAGCACGCCGCGTGTCTCTTCGTATATAAGACCGGAGATACGTTTGACGCCGCCTCTTCTGGCCAAACGACGGATGGCGGGCTTGGTGATACCCTGGATGTTGTCACGGAGTACCTTTCTATGACGCTTGGCTCCTCCTTTACCCAGACCCTTTCCACCTTTGCCACGACCGGTCATCTTGATATGCACACGCAACGACTGACAGAGATCAACTAAAAAACAGGCGCGATCACCTCGGGCTCTTATATATACTGGATTGAGGTTGGAACGGTGAGGGGGGAGGGGAGGGGAGGGGAAAGGGGGGGGGGGGGGGTGGTGTGTGTGTTTTGTTGTGTTTTCGATCGGCGGCTTGTGTCTCGTGTGGAGTGCCAACGCAGAGCTTCCTCGCTAGTTAGTGACAGCAATACATAATTAATATTAATTACATAGATATATTATTAAACATTACAATTTAGTTTTATACACACGCACCAATTATGATAGTTATCATTATTATTTTTCTCCCTTTACAAATACATTTACGCCCATGAAGGCTTTATTCATCAGAATTCCTGAATGAACATGTGGATAAATTGGTGTATATATGTATGTATGTATATATATATATATATATATATATATATATATATATTTTTTTTTTTAATATTACTTATGACCATTTCATCATCTGATCCTGCATAACAAGCGTGCATGTCGTCATTTATGCTTAGAGTCATTCGTGTGTGTGTATATAATTGCAGTCGATTAAAATACCCTTGTGAGGTCTCAAAGAAAAACATTCGAATTTATTGCGGCCCTGAAAAGGGCCTTTTGATGAGTCGTGTAATTATTTATTCCGCTACTCGGTCCGTTTGCGGGAAGAACGGAGGCGTTTAAGCGCGCTCGCCACGAATCCTGCGAGCAAGTTGGATGTCCTTTGGCATTATGGTTACTCGCTTGGCGTGAATAGCGCACAGGTTGGTGTCCTCGAAGAGCCCGACCAGGTAAGCCTCGCTAGCCTCCTGCAGTGCCATCACTGCGGAACTCTGGAAACGGAGATCAGTCTTGAAATCTTGAGCGATCTCGCGCACCAAACGCTGGAAAGGCAACTTGCGAATCAGCAGCTCGGTGCTCTTCTGGTAACGACGGATCTCACGAAGGGCCACCGTGCCGGGCCTGTAGCGATGGGGCTTCTTAACACCGCCGGTGGCCGGCGCGCTCTTTCGTGCCGCCTTGGTTGCCAGCTGCTTACGTGGGGCTTTGCCGCCGGTCGACTTGCGCGCGGTTTGCTTTGTACGAGCCATTTGGAGTAGGCACTGCTAACTATTTAATCGAATAATTAAAAAAAGGGGGGGGGACAGAAATGAAAAAGAGACAATCTACGAACCGTACGTTCCGGTCGACGCGACGAAGACGAATAAAAACACGCCGCGCTTTGTTCGCGTCTATATATACAATTTCTGTCGCTAGGTGTCGGAGGGGGTGCGGGGAAGTGGGAGGGGGGGAAGCCGCTGGCCTCTAGGCCGGCGCCGCGCTGCGCGCGACGCCGGCCCCCCGCGCCCGCCCGCCCGCCCGCCCGCCCGGTCGCGCCCGCGACCCGACGACCCGACGACCCGACGGCGGGGGGGCGGATGACCGCGCGTCGCGCCACAGCCCGACGACGAGCGACGACCAAAAAAAAAAAAAAAAAAAAAAAAAAAAGCTCATCACACCCTCCGTCATCCATCATCCCCATATAGTTGACTCATGCTCACATGCTCACATGCTCATAATTATCATCTCATATCTCGCCATCTCGGCGGCTAACCGAAAACCTACCTCAAATCAACAAATCAACAACGCCACAGCGCCCAGAGTGCCTCGCCTCCCGCCTCCCGCCTCCCCTACCCCGTATGTACCTACCACTTACCATCTACCATCTACCACATTCATTTCTCATTCAATATTATTTATATATATTTTTTTTTTATAATCATTATTTATCTCTCTCATTCATTCATTCAATCAAACAATCAAATAAATAAATAACTATACAAATCTATCCATCTATCCATCTATGTATGTATGTATGTATGTATGTATAACTTGGGACTTGACTTTCGATACTCACTGTAATATACGAATACATATTTTTTATTTTATTTCATTTCATTTCATTTCATAGAAAACATTTTGTGGCCCTGAAAAGGGCCTTTTGCTTTTGCTTTTTATTTTTCCCATAATTATACCATGCCGATGAACGTTTACGTTTACTTCGAGCTTGTATACTTGGTGACGGCCTTTGTTCCCTCGCTGACTGCGTGCTTCGCCAACTCGCCGGGAAGTAACAGTCTTACGGACGTTTGCACCTCCCTAGAGGTGATGGTCGACCTCTTGTTGTAGTGAGCGAGCCTGGACGCCTCGGCGGCGATGCGCTCGAAGATGTCGTTCACGAAGCTGTTCATTATCGACATCGCTTTACTCGAAATACCGGTGTCGGGGTGCACCTGCTTGAGAACCTTGTAGATGTAGATCGCGTAGCTCTCCTTCCTCTTGTGCTTCTTCTTTCTCTTGTCGGTCTTAGAGATGTTCTTCTGGGCCTTGCCAGATTTCTTGGCCGCCTTTCCGCTTGTCTTCGGCGGCATGGTGTGCTACTTTTCCTTTTCTTCAAACTTGTACCAACGAACGAACGAACGATCGGAGGGAGCGCGCGCGCGTACGGTCTCACGGTTGCGAGCGTACTGGATGACTCCGACATTTCGCGTTTTAAATTTAAAGCGGAGCCCCGCATACGTCACGCACCGTGTCGTAGTATATGATTCACCCGCAGTAACCAATCAGAGGGCGAGAGAAATGCTACCATTTCATAATTTGTATCGAATCTATTGTTATTAAATTTTTTTTTATTTTTTTTTATTTCATTTCAACGCATGAAACAAGATTATCAAATTATAATTCAATATGTTAGTGTTAGTGTTAGTATCCCACGGATCTACGTACGCGCAACATATTATATATTTAGATGTATTTGTTTACTTTGGGAAGGAACATTCTTAATTCTCGTCAATTAAAATTAACTATATAATATTATTTATTTACCATTACTAACTACTAATATTTTATTACTGTTCGCACGCGACTTGCCATGCCATCCAGTTAGACGAATTAAACACATCGTTTCATTCATATAGAGCTAGATTTTCAAAGGTATTTTTTTTTTTTAATTTTCATTTTCAGTCAATCTTATATATAATGTCTTTTTAATATAAAATAAACTTAACATGTTCGTTAGTAATGTTAATTATAGGCAAGTCACGCTTGCTCGACATCAATGCATGGGAGGAGTTAATTAATTATCGGAAAGAATAAATAAATAAATCGCCGCGTTAAGAACATGACGAGAGTCAGGCATAATAAATATATTGATTGATAGATAGATACCTATCCAATCGAAACTTATGTGCGTGTGTGTACAACTGCAACCACTACTACCTCTGTTCGTTTAGAAACTAAATTTCCATTATATTTTTATACATTGATTATAATGTATATATATATGTAAAATATATTATTGCGATATATATTGTGGCCCTGAAAAGGGCCTTTTTTTAGGTGTGTTAACGTTGTCCCCTTGTACGTCGTTCTTTTCGTCGACAGACGAAAGAAAGGAAAGCGGAGAGAGACACGCGGCTCCTAAGCCTTCTTCTCGGTCTTCTTTGGCAGGAGAACCGCCTGAATGTTAGGCAGTACACCGCCCTGTGCGATGGTCACGCCAGAGAGCAACTTGTTCAACTCCTCGTCGTTCCGTATCGCCAATTGTAAATGCCTAGGGATGATCCTAGTTTTCTTGTTGTCCCTGGCGGCGTTACCCGCCAACTCGAGAACTTCGGCGGCCAGATATTCCATCACGGCGGCGAGGTACACGGGTGCACCGGCACCGACGCGCTCGGCATAGTTGCCGTTCCTCAACAGTCTGTGAATACGCCCCACAGGAAACTGGAGACCGGCGCGATTAGAGCGAGACTTTACCTTGCCCTTTACTTTTCCACCTTTGCCGCGACCGGACATTATTGAAGTTTTGTTATTAAACTATATGAACACTAGAAAAGACACGTCCGACCGATGCGAACGTGACCGAAGCGAGAGTGCCTGTGCGACTGAACGTCATCGAAAAAAAACGCACCGGTTTTATACTTGTGTATCGTGCGTTCGAACCGAGCGACATTACGTCTAAGAAGTGGGACGGAGAGAGAGATAGAGACGGCGAGCGAGATAGACGCACACGACCAAGGAAAACTATTTACTTACATAATATTATTATATACTATTAGGTGTATGGTGTTATTGATTGTATTTGTAAACCACCAATGCATATATCATAATAATAATAATATCCATCCAAGTATTAAAAAAAAAAAAAAAAAAAAAAAAAAAAAAACTATGTACCTACCTATGAAAGTTATCTGTCAAAACTATTATTAAGTACCTATCTGTATTCTGTATACCTGTGCGATATTAACTAGCTTTATCGGTGTTGTTTTTTATTGAGGCGAAATTTTAGGTTGATTTGAAAAGCAAACGAAAGGATAAGAAGTCGGGCGGAAACCGCGCGGGGGGGGAGAGGAGCGTTTTTTTTTTTTTTTTTTAAATATATCGTCGTGCGTGTGTGTGTGTGTGCATATATCGTACGACCGAGGCGGCTACCGCGTGAAAGGATAGCGGAAACCAGTTTTCTATTCGTGATGATATACATCGTCATCAATCTGTGGAACATCTGTTAGCCCTGAAAAGGGCTTTTTGGTTGGTAGGCACGGCGGCACACCCCGCACACACCGCCCACAGCAACACCACGAAGGCGCGAGCGAGCGGCGCGTTCACTGGGCCGTCGGCGGCGGCGGTTCGCTCGGAGCGGAGCGGAGGTGTCGTCTCTGTCGCGTCCCGTCGTTTACTTCTTCGCAGCGGAGGTCTTCTTCGCGGCCGCCTTCGACTTGGGTGTGGCCGCTGCGGCCTTCTTCGGCTTGGGCGCTTTCGGTTTCTTGGTGGGCGGCTTCGCGGTCTTCTTGGCCTTCGGCGCGGCGCCCTTGCCCTTCGCGGGGGCGGCGGTCTTCTTCGACGCGGCGGCGGCCGGCTTCTTCTTGGCTGCGGCGGCTTTCTTGTCCCTCGTCGCCGCCGAGCCGGCGGCCTTCGACTTGGACGGCGAAGCGGCCGACGCGGAAGCGGCGGCGCCCTTCTTCCCCTTCGCGGCGGCAGCGGGGGCGACCTTCTTCGACTTGCCAGAAGACGCGGTGCCGGTCTCGTCGCCGTCGGCGGCCGCCTTGCCGGCGGACCTCTTCTTGGCTCCGGCGGCCGGTTTCTTCGACGCGGACGACTTGGATTCCAACTTGAACGATCCCGATGCGCCCTTGCCTTTGGTCTGGATCAACGCACCCGATTCGACGGCGCTCTTGAGGTACTTCCTAATGAACGGCGCAAGTTTCTCGGCGTCGACTTTATATGTCGCCGTTATGTATTTCTTGATGGCCTGAAGCGACGATCCGCTGCGCTCCTTGAGCTCCGTAATCGCGTTAGTGACCATCTCTGAAGTCTTCGGGTGTGTCGGCTTGGCCTTTGGCTTTTTCGCGCCGGCCGCGGCTGCGGACGCCTTCGGTTTCTTCGCCGGCGTCGCGGGGGCCGGGGTTTCGGCTGCTACTGCTGTGTCTGCCATTTTTTTTTTTTTTTTTTTTTTTTCCTCTTTAAACGAATACAAACAAACAAACAAACTACCACGAACGATTGATTAGTTTAATCCCACGGGAGAGCTGGCTGTGAGAAATACAACAACAAACGAATATGGTTACTCAAACTCGAAAGTAGATGGCGCCAGGTGAAAAGTCGACCTCATCGGCTCAGGGCAATACCGAATCGACGACCGCGACGTCGAGATACATTTTCTCGTACGAACGCTTACAACTTTTCACTAGCACGGATCTGTTTAAACACACTTTTAACGTTTTTCAAATATTCATAGAGCAATTCGAGACGTGATAATCTACAATATTTGAGTTTAGCGGTGTTATAAAGCCGTTTGCAAAACATTCGTCCCGGTAATATTCTCAATAAACTTGTTTATATTCACGACAGCATACGATGCATACGCGGGGTCCCGTTTAAAACTTATTTTTCTTATTATAAATGTGTATTGTTATAGATTTTCATTAAATAAATGAATTATAAACATCCCGAGGTTCCGACGTATAAACTTCCTCCGCGCGCAATACTATTTTTTTCATCGAATAATCGATGAAAAGTTTAGGGTCGTAAAACATTACTACCGCGAAACCTCTGTGAGGAACTAGGCATACGAATAAAAACGTGCAACTGTTTCGTATAATCGTGTAAATATTAAACGATCTTATTTATTATTTACTAGTAACTACTGCACTATAATAATATACGTAATGATGATCTAATCTTTTTTTTTTTTTAATCTATTTATGTAGTAACCAACACTTATCATTTCAATTGATCACACAAGTAAGACGAGACAGGTCTTAAATTAATTAATAATAATAATAGTAATAATAATAATAACAACAAAACAATACACATGGGTGAAAAGAAAGGGGGAGAAAAAAAAAAAAAGATATTAAGAATAAAGTAAAAAAAAAAAAAAATACTAATAATATAGTATAACAACAACAACAACAACTACTACTATTTGTTTTTTTTTTACTTCATCAAAACGAAAAAAAAAAAAAAAAAAAAAAAAAAAAATAGTAACAATATGAGAGAATTTCTCAAGAACATATCAATTGTCCTTATATAAATATATAAAATTGATTGAGCCCCACCGTAATGATACGTTGATAGCTTTTAATACATAGTAAAAGAGATGAATAATAAATAATATGCTTTCTTGTACTTTCCGAGTGTTTAGCACAACATTTAGTTGTGAACGTTTAACATTATTTATATTTATGCGTGACGTTAGGCCTCATGAACGCCGCACGTGCTTGTGCTTAAGTATTATAATTAGCTACCTATATACAGACAGAATCTATTGTGTTAAGTGTGCATAAGAGCCGACTCCTGTTCGTTATAGAAAAACTTTCAGGGCAGGGTTATAATACTTTTGAATAAATTGCGGCCCTGAAAAGGGCCTTTTTCTTGTACAATTCTTCCGAATCTCGTATAGTATGATATTGTGGTGGTAAGCAAGAGAATCCATCTCTTTTAACCGCCGAAACCGTACAGAGTGCGCCCCTGACGTTTCAAGGCGTACACCACGTCCATGGCGGTGACGGTTTTCCTTTTTGCGTGCTCCGTGTAAGTGACTGCATCGCGGATAACGTTCTCAAGAAACACCTTTAGCACGCCGCGTGTCTCTTCGTATATAAGACCGGAGATACGTTTGACGCCGCCTCTTCTGGCCAAACGACGGATGGCGGGCTTGGTGATACCCTGGATGTTGTCACGGAGTACCTTTCTATGACGCTTGGCTCCTCCTTTACCCAGACCCTTTCCACCTTTGCCACGACCGGTCATCTTGATATGCACACGCAACGACTGACAGAGATCAACTAAAAAACAGGCGCGATCACCTCGGGCTCTTATATATACTGGATTGAGGTTGGAACGGTGAGGGGGGAGGGGAGGGGGGGGGGGGGGGGGGGGGGGGGGGGGGTGGTGTGTGTGTTTTGTTGTGTTTTCGATCGGCGGCTTGTGTCTCGTGTGGAGTGCCAACGCAGAGCTTCCTCGCTAGTTAGTGACAGCAATACATAATTAATATTAATTACATAGATATATTATTAAACATTACAATTTAGTTTTATACACACGCACCAATTATGATAGTTATCATTATTATTTTTCTCCCTTTACAAATACATTTACGCCCATGAAGGCTTTATTCATCAGAATTCCTGAATGAACATGTGGATAAATTGGTGTATATATGTATGTATGTATATATATATATATATATATATATATATATATATATTTTTTTTTTTAATATTACTTATGACCATTTCATCATCTGATCCTGCATAACAAGCGTGCATGTCGTCATTTATGCTTAGAGTCATTCGTGTGTGTGTATATAATTGCAGTCGATTAAAATACCCTTGTGAGGTCTCAAAGAAAAACATTCGAATTTATTGCGGCCCTGAAAAGGGCCTTTTGATGAGTCGTGTAATTATTTATTCCGCTACTCGGTCCGTTTGCGGGAAGAACGGAGGCGTTTAAGCGCGCTCGCCACGAATCCTGCGAGCAAGTTGGATGTCCTTTGGCATTATGGTTACTCGCTTGGCGTGAATAGCGCACAGGTTGGTGTCCTCGAAGAGCCCGACCAGGTAAGCCTCGCTAGCCTCCTGCAGTGCCATCACTGCGGAACTCTGGAAACGGAGATCAGTCTTGAAATCTTGAGCGATCTCGCGCACCAAACGCTGGAAAGGCAACTTGCGAATCAGCAGCTCGGTGCTCTTCTGGTAACGACGGATCTCACGAAGGGCCACCGTGCCGGGCCTGTAGCGATGGGGCTTCTTAACACCGCCGGTGGCCGGCGCGCTCTTTCGTGCCGCCTTGGTTGCCAGCTGCTTACGTGGGGCTTTGCCGCCGGTCGACTTGCGCGCGGTTTGCTTTGTACGAGCCATTTGGAGTAGGCACTGCTAACTATTTAATCGAATAATTAAAAAAAGGGGGGGGGACAGAAATGAAAAAGAGACAATCTACGAACCGTACGTTCCGGTCGACGCGACGAAGACGAATAAAAACACGCCGCGCTTTGTTCGCGTCTATATATACAATTTCTGTCGCTAGGTGTCGGAGGGGGTGCGGGGAAGTGGGAGGGGGGGAAGCCGCTGGCCTCTAGGCCGGCGCCGCGCTGCGCGCGACGCCGGCCCCCCGCGCCCGCCCGCCCGCCCGCCCGCCCGGTCGCGCCCGCGACCCGACGACCCGACGACCCGACGGCGGGGGGGCGGATGACCGCGCGTCGCGCCACAGCCCGACGACGAGCGACGACCAAAAAAAAAAAAAAAAAAAAAAAAAAAGCTCATCACACCCTCCGTCATCCATCATCCCCATATAGTTGACTCATGCTCACATGCTCACATGCTCATAATTATCATCTCATATCTCGCCATCTCGGCGGCTAACCGAAAACCTACCTCAAATCAACAAATCAACAACGCCACAGCGCCCAGAGTGCCTCGCCTCCCGCCTCCCGCCTCCCCTACCCCGTATGTACCTACCACTTACCATCTACCATCTACCACATTCATTTCTCATTCAATATTATTTATATATATTTTTTTTTTATAATCATTATTTATCTCTCTCATTCATTCATTCAATCAAACAATCAAATAAATAAATAACTATACAAATCTATCCATCTATCCATCTATGTATGTATGTATGTATGTATGTATAACTTGGGACTTGACTTTCGATACTCACTGTAATATACGAATACATATTTTTTATTTTATTTCATTTCATTTCATTTCATAGAAAACATTTTGTGGCCCTGAAAAGGGCCTTTTGCTTTTGCTTTTTATTTTTCCCATAATTATACCATGCCGATGAACGTTTACGTTTACGTTTACTTCGAGCTTGTATACTTGGTGACGGCCTTTGTTCCCTCGCTGACTGCGTGCTTCGCCAACTCGCCGGGAAGTAACAGTCTTACGGACGTTTGCACCTCCCTAGAGGTGATGGTCGACCTCTTGTTGTAGTGAGCGAGCCTGGACGCCTCGGCGGCGATGCGCTCGAAGATGTCGTTCACGAAGCTGTTCATTATCGACATCGCTTTACTCGAAATACCGGTGTCGGGGTGCACCTGCTTGAGAACCTTGTAGATGTAGATCGCGTAGCTCTCCTTCCTCTTGTGCTTCTTCTTTCTCTTGTCGGTCTTAGAGATGTTCTTCTGGGCCTTGCCAGATTTCTTGGCCGCCTTTCCGCTTGTCTTCGGCGGCATGGTGTGCTACTTTTCCTTTTCTTCAAACTTGTACCAACGAACGAACGAACGATCGGAGGGAGCGCGCGCGCGTACGGTCTCACGGTTGCGAGCGTACTGGATGACTCCGACATTTCGCGTTTTAAATTTAAAGCGGAGCCCCGCATACGTCACGCACCGTGTCGTAGTATATGATTCACCCGCAGTAACCAATCAGAGGGCGAGAGAAATGCTACCATTTCATAATTTGTATCGAATCTATTGTTATTAAATTTTTTTTTATTTTTTTTTATTTCATTTCAACGCATGAAACAAGATTATCAAATTATAATTCAATATGTTAGTGTTAGTGTTAGTATCCCACGGATCTACGTACGCGCAACATATTATATATTTAGATGTATTTGTTTACTTTGGGAAGGAACATTCTTAATTCTCGTCAATTAAAATTAACTATATAATATTATTTATTTACCATTACTAACTACTAATATTTTATTACTGTTCGCACGCGACTTGCCATGCCATCCAGTTAGACGAATTAAACACATCGTTTCATTCATATAGAGCTAGATTTTCAAAGGTATTTTTTTTTTTTAATTTTCATTTTCAGTCAATCTTATATATAATGTCTTTTTAATATAAAATAAACTTAACATGTTCGTTAGTAATGTTAATTATAGGCAAGTCACGCTTGCTCGACATCAATGCATGGGAGGAGTTAATTAATTATCGGAAAGAATAAATAAATAAATCGCCGCGTTAAGAACATGACGAGAGTCAGGCATAATAAATATATTGATTGATAGATAGATACCTATCCAATCGAAACTTATGTGCGTGTGTGTACAACTGCAACCACTACTACCTCTGTTCGTTTAGAAACTAAATTTCCATTATATTTTTATACATTGATTATAATGTATATATATATGTAAAATATATTATTGCGATATATATTGTGGCCCTGAAAAGGGCCTTTTTTTAGGTGTGTTAACGTTGTCCCCTTGTACGTCGTTCTTTTCGTCGACAGACGAAAGAAAGGAAAGCGGAGAGAGACACGCGGCTCCTAAGCCTTCTTCTCGGTCTTCTTTGGCAGGAGAACCGCCTGAATGTTAGGCAGTACACCGCCCTGTGCGATGGTCACGCCAGAGAGCAACTTGTTCAACTCCTCGTCGTTCCGTATCGCCAATTGTAAATGCCTAGGGATGATCCTAGTTTTCTTGTTGTCCCTGGCGGCGTTACCCGCCAACTCGAGAACTTCGGCGGCCAGATATTCCATCACGGCGGCGAGGTACACGGGTGCACCGGCACCGACGCGCTCGGCATAGTTGCCGTTCCTCAACAGTCTGTGAATACGCCCCACAGGAAACTGGAGACCGGCGCGATTAGAGCGAGACTTTACCTTGCCCTTTACTTTTCCACCTTTGCCGCGACCGGACATTATTGAAGTTTTGTTATTAAACTATATGAACACTAGAAAAGACACGTCCGACCGATGCGAACGTGACCGAAGCGAGAGTGCCTGTGCGACTGAACGTCATCGAAAAAAAACGCACCGGTTTTATACTTGTGTATCGTGCGTTCGAACCGAGCGACATTACGTCTAAGAAGTGGGACGGAGAGAGAGATAGAGACGGCGAGCGAGATAGACGCACACGACCAAGGAAAACTATTTACTTACATAATATTATTATATACTATTAGGTGTATGGTGTTATTGATTGTATTTGTAAACCACCAATGCATATATCATAATAATAATAATATCCATCCAAGTATTAAAAAAAAAAAAAAAAAAAAAAAAAAAAAACTATGTACCTACCTATGAAAGTTATCTGTCAAAACTATTATTAAGTACCTATCTGTATTCTGTATACCTGTGCGATATTAACTAGCTTTATCGGTGTTGTTTTTTATTGAGGCGAAATTTTAGGTTGATTTGAAAAGCAAACGAAAGGATAAGAAGTCGGGCGGAAACCGCGCGGGGGGGGAGAGGAGCGTTTTTTTTTTTTTTTTTAAATATATCGTCGTGCGTGTGTGTGTGTGTGCATATATCGTACGACCGAGGCGGCTACCGCGTGAAAGGATAGCGGAAACCAGTTTTCTATTCGTGATGATATACATCGTCATCAATCTGTGGAACATCTGTTAGCCCTGAAAAGGGCTTTTTGGTTGGTAGGCACGGCGGCACACCCCGCACACACCGCCCACAGCAACACCACGAAGGCGCGAGCGAGCGGCGCGTTCACTGGGCCGTCGGCGGCGGCGGTTCGCTCGGAGCGGAGCGGAGGTGTCGTCTCTGTCGCGTCCCGTCGTTTACTTCTTCGCAGCGGAGGTCTTCTTCGCGGCCGCCTTCGACTTGGGTGTGGCCGCTGCGGCCTTCTTCGGCTTGGGCGCTTTCGGTTTCTTGGTGGGCGGCTTCGCGGTCTTCTTGGCCTTCGGCGCGGCGCCCTTGCCCTTCGCGGGGGCGGCGGTCTTCTTCGACGCGGCGGCGGCCGGCTTCTTCTTGGCTGCGGCGGCTTTCTTGTCCCTCGTCGCCGCCGAGCCGGCGGCCTTCGACTTGGACGGCGAAGCGGCCGACGCGGAAGCGGCGGCGCCCTTCTTCCCCTTCGCGGCGGCAGCGGGGGCGACCTTCTTCGACTTGCCAGAAGACGCGGTGCCGGTCTCGTCGCCGTCGGCGGCCGCCTTGCCGGCGGACCTCTTCTTGGCTCCGGCGGCCGGTTTCTTCGACGCGGACGACTTGGATTCCAACTTGAACGATCCCGATGCGCCCTTGCCTTTGGTCTGGATCAACGCACCCGATTCGACGGCGCTCTTGAGGTACTTCCTAATGAACGGCGCAAGTTTCTCGGCGTCGACTTTATATGTCGCCGTTATGTATTTCTTGATGGCCTGAAGCGACGATCCGCTGCGCTCCTTGAGCTCCGTAATCGCGTTAGTGACCATCTCTGAAGTCTTCGGGTGTGTCGGCTTGGCCTTTGGCTTTTTCGCGCCGGCCGCGGCTGCGGACGCCTTCGGTTTCTTCGCCGGCGTCGCGGGGGCCGGGGTTTCGGCTGCTACTGCTGTGTCTGCCATTTTTTTTTTTTTTTTTTTTTTTCCTCTTTAAACGAATACAAACAAACAAACAAACTACCACGAACGATTGATTAGTTTAATCCCACGGGAGAGCTGGCTGTGAGAAATACAACAACAAACGAATATGGTTACTCAAACTCGAAAGTAGATGGCGCCAGGTGAAAAGTCGACCTCATCGGCTCAGGGCAATACCGAATCGACGACCGCGACGTCGAGATACATTTTCTCGTACGAACGCTTACAACTTTTCACTAGCACGGATCTGTTTAAACACACTTTTAACGTTTTTCAAATATTCATAGAGCAATTCGAGACGTGATAATCTACAATATTTGAGTTTAGCGGTGTTATAAAGCCGTTTGCAAAACATTCGTCCCGGTAATATTCTCAATAAACTTGTTTATATTCACGACAGCATACGATGCATACGCGGGGTCCCGTTTAAAACTTATTTTTCTTATTATAAATGTGTATTGTTATAGATTTTCATTAAATAAATGAATTATAAACATCCCGAGGTTCCGACGTATAAACTTCCTCCGCGCGCAATACTATTTTTTTCATCGAATAATCGATGAAAAGTTTAGGGTCGTAAAACATTACTACCGCGAAACCTCTGTGAGGAACTAGGCATACGAATAAAAACGTGCAACTGTTTCGTATAATCGTGTAAATATTAAACGATCTTATTTATTATTTACTAGTAACTACTGCACTATAATAATATACGTAATGATGATCTAATCTTTTTTTTTTTTTAATCTATTTATGTAGTAACCAACACTTATCATTTCAATTGATCACACAAGTAAGACGAGACAGGTCTTAAATTAATTAATAATAATAATAGTAATAATAATAATAACAACAAAACAATACACATGGGTGAAAAGAAAGGGGGAGAAAAAAAAAAAAAGATATTAAGAATAAAGTAAAAAAAAAAAAAAATACTAATAATATAGTATAACAACAACAACAACAACTACTACTATTTGTTTTTTTTTTACTTCATCAAAACGAAAAAAAAAAAAAAAAAAAAAAAAAAAAATAGTAACAATATGAGAGAATTTCTCAAGAACATATCAATTGTCCTTATATAAATATATAAAATTGATTGAGCCCCACCGTAATGATACGTTGATAGCTTTTAATACATAGTAAAAGAGATGAATAATAAATAATATGCTTTCTTGTACTTTCCGAGTGTTTAGCACAACATTTAGTTGTGAACGTTTAACATTATTTATATTTATGCGTGACGTTAGGCCTCATGAACGCCGCACGTGCTTGTGCTTAAGTATTATAATTAGCTACCTATATACAGACAGAATCTATTGTGTTAAGTGTGCATAAGAGCCGACTCCTGTTCGTTATAGAAAAACTTTCAGGGCAGGGTTATAATACTTTTGAATAAATTGCGGCCCTGAAAAGGGCCTTTTTCTTGTACAATTCTTCCGAATCTCGTATAGTATGATATTGTGGTGGTAAGCAAGAGAATCCATCTCTTTTAACCGCCGAAACCGTACAGAGTGCGCCCCTGACGTTTCAAGGCGTACACCACGTCCATGGCGGTGACGGTTTTCCTTTTTGCGTGCTCCGTGTAAGTGACTGCATCGCGGATAACGTTCTCAAGAAACACCTTTAGCACGCCGCGTGTCTCTTCGTATATAAGACCGGAGATACGTTTGACGCCGCCTCTTCTGGCCAAACGACGGATGGCGGGCTTGGTGATACCCTGGATGTTGTCACGGAGTACCTTTCTATGACGCTTGGCTCCTCCTTTACCCAGACCCTTTCCACCTTTGCCACGACCGGTCATCTTGATATGCACACGCAACGACTGACAGAGATCAACTAAAAAACAGGCGCGATCACCTCGGGCTCTTATATATACTGGATTGAGGTTGGAACGGTGAGGGGGGAGGGGAGGGGAGGGGAAAGGGGGGGGGGGGGGGGGTGGTGTGTGTGTTTTGTTGTGTTTTCGATCGGCGGCTTGTGTCTCGTGTGGAGTGCCAACGCAGAGCTTCCTCGCTAGTTAGTGACAGCAATACATAATTAATATTAATTACATAGATATATTATTAAACATTACAATTTAGTTTTATACACACGCACCAATTATGATAGTTATCATTATTATTTTTCTCCCTTTACAAATACATTTACGCCCATGAAGGCTTTATTCATCAGAATTCCTGAATGAACATGTGGATAAATTGGTGTATATATGTATGTATGTATATATATATATATATATATATATATATATATATATTTTTTTTTTTAATATTACTTATGACCATTTCATCATCTGATCCTGCATAACAAGCGTGCATGTCGTCATTTATGCTTAGAGTCATTCGTGTGTGTGTATATAATTGCAGTCGATTAAAATACCCTTGTGAGGTCTCAAAGAAAAACATTCGAATTTATTGCGGCCCTGAAAAGGGCCTTTTGATGAGTCGTGTAATTATTTATTCCGCTACTCGGTCCGTTTGCGGGAAGAACGGAGGCGTTTAAGCGCGCTCGCCACGAATCCTGCGAGCAAGTTGGATGTCCTTTGGCATTATGGTTACTCGCTTGGCGTGAATAGCGCACAGGTTGGTGTCCTCGAAGAGCCCGACCAGGTAAGCCTCGCTAGCCTCCTGCAGTGCCATCACTGCGGAACTCTGGAAACGGAGATCAGTCTTGAAATCTTGAGCGATCTCGCGCACCAAACGCTGGAAAGGCAACTTGCGAATCAGCAGCTCGGTGCTCTTCTGGTAACGACGGATCTCACGAAGGGCCACCGTGCCGGGCCTGTAGCGATGGGGCTTCTTAACACCGCCGGTGGCCGGCGCGCTCTTTCGTGCCGCCTTGGTTGCCAGCTGCTTACGTGGGGCTTTGCCGCCGGTCGACTTGCGCGCGGTTTGCTTTGTACGAGCCATTTGGAGTAGGCACTGCTAACTATTTAATCGAATAATTAAAAAAAGGGGGGGGGACAGAAATGAAAAAGAGACAATCTACGAACCGTACGTTCCGGTCGACGCGACGAAGACGAATAAAAACACGCCGCGCTTTGTTCGCGTCTATATATACAATTTCTGTCGCTAGGTGTCGGAGGGGGTGCGGGGAAGTGGGAGGGGGGGAAGCCGCTGGCCTCTAGGCCGGCGCCGCGCTGCGCGCGACGCCGGCCCCCCGCGCCCGCCCGCCCGCCCGCCCGCCCGGTCGCGCCCGCGACCCGACGACCCGACGACCCGACGGCGGGGGGGCGGATGACCGCGCGTCGCGCCACAGCCCGACGACGAGCGACGACCAAAAAAAAAAAAAAAAAAAAAAAAAAAGCTCATCACACCCTCCGTCATCCATCATCCCCATATAGTTGACTCATGCTCACATGCTCACATGCTCATAATTATCATCTCATATCTCGCCATCTCGGCGGCTAACCGAAAACCTACCTCAAATCAACAAATCAACAACGCCACAGCGCCCAGAGTGCCTCGCCTCCCGCCTCCCGCCTCCCCTACCCCGTATGTACCTACCACTTACCATCTACCATCTACCACATTCATTTCTCATTCAATATTATTTATATATATTTTTTTTTTATAATCATTATTTATCTCTCTCATTCATTCATTCAATCAAACAATCAAATAAATAAATAACTATACAAATCTATCCATCTATCCATCTATGTATGTATGTATGTATGTATGTATAACTTGGGACTTGACTTTCGATACTCACTGTAATATACGAATACATATTTTTTATTTTATTTCATTTCATTTCATTTCATAGAAAACATTTTGTGGCCCTGAAAAGGGCCTTTTGCTTTTGCTTTTTATTTTTCCCATAATTATACCATGCCGATGAACGTTTACGTTTACGTTTACTTCGAGCTTGTATACTTGGTGACGGCCTTTGTTCCCTCGCTGACTGCGTGCTTCGCCAACTCGCCGGGAAGTAACAGTCTTACGGACGTTTGCACCTCCCTAGAGGTGATGGTCGACCTCTTGTTGTAGTGAGCGAGCCTGGACGCCTCGGCGGCGATGCGCTCGAAGATGTCGTTCACGAAGCTGTTCATTATCGACATCGCTTTACTCGAAATACCGGTGTCGGGGTGCACCTGCTTGAGAACCTTGTAGATGTAGATCGCGTAGCTCTCCTTCCTCTTGTGCTTCTTCTTTCTCTTGTCGGTCTTAGAGATGTTCTTCTGGGCCTTGCCAGATTTCTTGGCCGCCTTTCCGCTTGTCTTCGGCGGCATGGTGTGCTACTTTTCCTTTTCTTCAAACTTGTACCAACGAACGAACGAACGATCGGAGGGAGCGCGCGCGCGTACGGTCTCACGGTTGCGAGCGTACTGGATGACTCCGACATTTCGCGTTTTAAATTTAAAGCGGAGCCCCGCATACGTCACGCACCGTGTCGTAGTATATGATTCACCCGCAGTAACCAATCAGAGGGCGAGAGAAATGCTACCATTTCATAATTTGTATCGAATCTATTGTTATTAAATTTTTTTTTATTTTTTTTTATTTCATTTCAACGCATGAAACAAGATTATCAAATTATAATTCAATATGTTAGTGTTAGTGTTAGTATCCCACGGATCTACGTACGCGCAACATATTATATATTTAGATGTATTTGTTTACTTTGGGAAGGAACATTCTTAATTCTCGTCAATTAAAATTAACTATATAATATTATTTATTTACCATTACTAACTACTAATATTTTATTACTGTTCGCACGCGACTTGCCATGCCATCCAGTTAGACGAATTAAACACATCGTTTCATTCATATAGAGCTAGATTTTCAAAGGTATTTTTTTTTTTTAATTTTCATTTTCAGTCAATCTTATATATAATGTCTTTTTAATATAAAATAAACTTAACATGTTCGTTAGTAATGTTAATTATAGGCAAGTCACGCTTGCTCGACATCAATGCATGGGAGGAGTTAATTAATTATCGGAAAGAATAAATAAATAAATCGCCGCGTTAAGAACATGACGAGAGTCAGGCATAATAAATATATTGATTGATAGATAGATACCTATCCAATCGAAACTTATGTGCGTGTGTGTACAACTGCAACCACTACTACCTCTGTTCGTTTAGAAACTAAATTTCCATTATATTTTTATACATTGATTATAATGTATATATATATGTAAAATATATTATTGCGATATATATTGTGGCCCTGAAAAGGGCCTTTTTTTAGGTGTGTTAACGTTGTCCCCTTGTACGTCGTTCTTTTCGTCGACAGACGAAAGAAAGGAAAGCGGAGAGAGACACGCGGCTCCTAAGCCTTCTTCTCGGTCTTCTTTGGCAGGAGAACCGCCTGAATGTTAGGCAGTACACCGCCCTGTGCGATGGTCACGCCAGAGAGCAACTTGTTCAACTCCTCGTCGTTCCGTATCGCCAATTGTAAATGCCTAGGGATGATCCTAGTTTTCTTGTTGTCCCTGGCGGCGTTACCCGCCAACTCGAGAACTTCGGCGGCCAGATATTCCATCACGGCGGCGAGGTACACGGGTGCACCGGCACCGACGCGCTCGGCATAGTTGCCGTTCCTCAACAGTCTGTGAATACGCCCCACAGGAAACTGGAGACCGGCGCGATTAGAGCGAGACTTTACCTTGCCCTTTACTTTTCCACCTTTGCCGCGACCGGACATTATTGAAGTTTTGTTATTAAACTATATGAACACTAGAAAAGACACGTCCGACCGATGCGAACGTGACCGAAGCGAGAGTGCCTGTGCGACTGAACGTCATCGAAAAAAAACGCACCGGTTTTATACTTGTGTATCGTGCGTTCGAACCGAGCGACATTACGTCTAAGAAGTGGGACGGAGAGAGAGATAGAGACGGCGAGCGAGATAGACGCACACGACCAAGGAAAACTATTTACTTACATAATATTATTATATACTATTAGGTGTATGGTGTTATTGATTGTATTTGTAAACCACCAATGCATATATCATAATAATAATAATATCCATCCAAGTATTAAAAAAAAAAAAAAAAAAAAAAAAAAAAAACTATGTACCTACCTATGAAAGTTATCTGTCAAAACTATTATTAAGTACCTATCTGTATTCTGTATACCTGTGCGATATTAACTAGCTTTATCGGTGTTGTTTTTTATTGAGGCGAAATTTTAGGTTGATTTGAAAAGCAAACGAAAGGATAAGAAGTCGGGCGGAAACCGCGCGGGGGGGGAGAGGAGCGTTTTTTTTTTTTTTTTTAAATATATCGTCGTGCGTGTGTGTGTGTGTGCATATATCGTACGACCGAGGCGGCTACCGCGTGAAAGGATAGCGGAAACCAGTTTTCTATTCGTGATGATATACATCGTCATCAATCTGTGGAACATCTGTTAGCCCTGAAAAGGGCTTTTTGGTTGGTAGGCACGGCGGCACACCCCGCACACACCGCCCACAGCAACACCACGAAGGCGCGAGCGAGCGGCGCGTTCACTGGGCCGTCGGCGGCGGCGGTTCGCTCGGAGCGGAGCGGAGGTGTCGTCTCTGTCGCGTCCCGTCGTTTACTTCTTCGCAGCGGAGGTCTTCTTCGCGGCCGCCTTCGACTTGGGTGTGGCCGCTGCGGCCTTCTTCGGCTTGGGCGCTTTCGGTTTCTTGGTGGGCGGCTTCGCGGTCTTCTTGGCCTTCGGCGCGGCGCCCTTGCCCTTCGCGGGGGCGGCGGTCTTCTTCGACGCGGCGGCGGCCGGCTTCTTCTTGGCTGCGGCGGCTTTCTTGTCCCTCGTCGCCGCCGAGCCGGCGGCCTTCGACTTGGACGGCGAAGCGGCCGACGCGGAAGCGGCGGCGCCCTTCTTCCCCTTCGCGGCGGCAGCGGGGGCGACCTTCTTCGACTTGCCAGAAGACGCGGTGCCGGTCTCGTCGCCGTCGGCGGCCGCCTTGCCGGCGGACCTCTTCTTGGCTCCGGCGGCCGGTTTCTTCGACGCGGACGACTTGGATTCCAACTTGAACGATCCCGATGCGCCCTTGCCTTTGGTCTGGATCAACGCACCCGATTCGACGGCGCTCTTGAGGTACTTCCTAATGAACGGCGCAAGTTTCTCGGCGTCGACTTTATATGTCGCCGTTATGTATTTCTTGATGGCCTGAAGCGACGATCCGCTGCGCTCCTTGAGCTCCGTAATCGCGTTAGTGACCATCTCTGAAGTCTTCGGGTGTGTCGGCTTGGCCTTTGGCTTTTTCGCGCCGGCCGCGGCTGCGGACGCCTTCGGTTTCTTCGCCGGCGTCGCGGGGGCCGGGGTTTCGGCTGCTACTGCTGTGTCTGCCATTTTTTTTTTTTTTTTTTTTTTTCCTCTTTAAACGAATACAAACAAACAAACAAACTACCACGAACGATTGATTAGTTTAATCCCACGGGAGAGCTGGCTGTGAGAAATACAACAACAAACGAATATGGTTACTCAAACTCGAAAGTAGATGGCGCCAGGTGAAAAGTCGACCTCATCGGCTCAGGGCAATACCGAATCGACGACCGCGACGTCGAGATACATTTTCTCGTACGAACGCTTACAACTTTTCACTAGCACGGATCTGTTTAAACACACTTTTAACGTTTTTCAAATATTCATAGAGCAATTCGAGACGTGATAATCTACAATATTTGAGTTTAGCGGTGTTATAAAGCCGTTTGCAAAACATTCGTCCCGGTAATATTCTCAATAAACTTGTTTATATTCACGACAGCATACGATGCATACGCGGGGTCCCGTTTAAAACTTATTTTTCTTATTATAAATGTGTATTGTTATAGATTTTCATTAAATAAATGAATTATAAACATCCCGAGGTTCCGACGTATAAACTTCCTCCGCGCGCAATACTATTTTTTTCATCGAATAATCGATGAAAAGTTTAGGGTCGTAAAACATTACTACCGCGAAACCTCTGTGAGGAACTAGGCATACGAATAAAAACGTGCAACTGTTTCGTATAATCGTGTAAATATTAAACGATCTTATTTATTATTTACTAGTAACTACTGCACTATAATAATATACGTAATGATGATCTAATCTTTTTTTTTTTTTAATCTATTTATGTAGTAACCAACACTTATCATTTCAATTGATCACACAAGTAAGACGAGACAGGTCTTAAATTAATTAATAATAATAATAGTAATAATAATAATAACAACAAAACAATACACATGGGTGAAAAGAAAGGGGGAGAAAAAAAAAAAAAGATATTAAGAATAAAGTAAAAAAAAAAAAAAATACTAATAATATAGTATAACAACAACAACAACAACTACTACTATTTGTTTTTTTTTTACTTCATCAAAACGAAAAAAAAAAAAAAAAAAAAAAAAAAAAATAGTAACAATATGAGAGAATTTCTCAAGAACATATCAATTGTCCTTATATAAATATATAAAATTGATTGAGCCCCACCGTAATGATACGTTGATAGCTTTTAATACATAGTAAAAGAGATGAATAATAAATAATATGCTTTCTTGTACTTTCCGAGTGTTTAGCACAACATTTAGTTGTGAACGTTTAACATTATTTATATTTATGCGTGACGTTAGGCCTCATGAACGCCGCACGTGCTTGTGCTTAAGTATTATAATTAGCTACCTATATACAGACAGAATCTATTGTGTTAAGTGTGCATAAGAGCCGACTCCTGTTCGTTATAGAAAAACTTTCAGGGCAGGGTTATAATACTTTTGAATAAATTGCGGCCCTGAAAAGGGCCTTTTTCTTGTACAATTCTTCCGAATCTCGTATAGTATGATATTGTGGTGGTAAGCAAGAGAATCCATCTCTTTTAACCGCCGAAACCGTACAGAGTGCGCCCCTGACGTTTCAAGGCGTACACCACGTCCATGGCGGTGACGGTTTTCCTTTTTGCGTGCTCCGTGTAAGTGACTGCATCGCGGATAACGTTCTCAAGAAACACCTTTAGCACGCCGCGTGTCTCTTCGTATATAAGACCGGAGATACGTTTGACGCCGCCTCTTCTGGCCAAACGACGGATGGCGGGCTTGGTGATACCCTGGATGTTGTCACGGAGTACCTTTCTATGACGCTTGGCTCCTCCTTTACCCAGACCCTTTCCACCTTTGCCACGACCGGTCATCTTGATATGCACACGCAACGACTGACAGAGATCAACTAAAAAACAGGCGCGATCACCTCGGGCTCTTATATATACTGGATTGAGGTTGGAACGGTGAGGGGGGAGGGGAGGGGAGGGGAAAGGGGGGGGGGGGGGGGTGGTGTGTGTGTTTTGTTGTGTTTTCGATCGGCGGCTTGTGTCTCGTGTGGAGTGCCAACGCAGAGCTTCCTCGCTAGTTAGTGACAGCAATACATAATTAATATTAATTACATAGATATATTATTAAACATTACAATTTAGTTTTATACACACGCACCAATTATGATAGTTATCATTATTATTTTTCTCCCTTTACAAATACATTTACGCCCATGAAGGCTTTATTCATCAGAATTCCTGAATGAACATGTGGATAAATTGGTGTATATATGTATGTATGTATATATATATATATATATATATATATATATATATATTTTTTTTTTTAATATTACTTATGACCATTTCATCATCTGATCCTGCATAACAAGCGTGCATGTCGTCATTTATGCTTAGAGTCATTCGTGTGTGTGTATATAATTGCAGTCGATTAAAATACCCTTGTGAGGTCTCAAAGAAAAACATTCGAATTTATTGCGGCCCTGAAAAGGGCCTTTTGATGAGTCGTGTAATTATTTATTCCGCTACTCGGTCCGTTTGCGGGAAGAACGGAGGCGTTTAAGCGCGCTCGCCACGAATCCTGCGAGCAAGTTGGATGTCCTTTGGCATTATGGTTACTCGCTTGGCGTGAATAGCGCACAGGTTGGTGTCCTCGAAGAGCCCGACCAGGTAAGCCTCGCTAGCCTCCTGCAGTGCCATCACTGCGGAACTCTGGAAACGGAGATCAGTCTTGAAATCTTGAGCGATCTCGCGCACCAAACGCTGGAAAGGCAACTTGCGAATCAGCAGCTCGGTGCTCTTCTGGTAACGACGGATCTCACGAAGGGCCACCGTGCCGGGCCTGTAGCGATGGGGCTTCTTAACACCGCCGGTGGCCGGCGCGCTCTTTCGTGCCGCCTTGGTTGCCAGCTGCTTACGTGGGGCTTTGCCGCCGGTCGACTTGCGCGCGGTTTGCTTTGTACGAGCCATTTGGAGTAGGCACTGCTAACTATTTAATCGAATAATTAAAAAAAGGGGGGGGGACAGAAATGAAAAAGAGACAATCTACGAACCGTACGTTCCGGTCGACGCGACGAAGACGAATAAAAACACGCCGCGCTTTGTTCGCGTCTATATATACAATTTCTGTCGCTAGGTGTCGGAGGGGGTGCGGGGAAGTGGGAGGGGGGGAAGCCGCTGGCCTCTAGGCCGGCGCCGCGCTGCGCGCGACGCCGGCCCCCCGCGCCCGCCCGCCCGCCCGCCCGCCCGGTCGCGCCCGCGACCCGACGACCCGACGACCCGACGGCGGGGGGGCGGATGACCGCGCGTCGCGCCACAGCCCGACGACGAGCGACGACCAAAAAAAAAAAAAAAAAAAAAAAAAAAGCTCATCACACCCTCCGTCATCCATCATCCCCATATAGTTGACTCATGCTCACATGCTCACATGCTCATAATTATCATCTCATATCTCGCCATCTCGGCGGCTAACCGAAAACCTACCTCAAATCAACAAATCAACAACGCCACAGCGCCCAGAGTGCCTCGCCTCCCGCCTCCCGCCTCCCCTACCCCGTATGTACCTACCACTTACCATCTACCATCTACCACATTCATTTCTCATTCAATATTATTTATATATATTTTTTTTTTATAATCATTATTTATCTCTCTCATTCATTCATTCAATCAAACAATCAAATAAATAAATAACTATACAAATCTATCCATCTATCCATCTATGTATGTATGTATGTATGTATGTATAACTTGGGACTTGACTTTCGATACTCACTGTAATATACGAATACATATTTTTTATTTTATTTCATTTCATTTCATTTCATAGAAAACATTTTGTGGCCCTGAAAAGGGCCTTTTGCTTTTGCTTTTTATTTTTCCCATAATTATACCATGCCGATGAACGTTTACGTTTACGTTTACTTCGAGCTTGTATACTTGGTGACGGCCTTTGTTCCCTCGCTGACTGCGTGCTTCGCCAACTCGCCGGGAAGTAACAGTCTTACGGACGTTTGCACCTCCCTAGAGGTGATGGTCGACCTCTTGTTGTAGTGAGCGAGCCTGGACGCCTCGGCGGCGATGCGCTCGAAGATGTCGTTCACGAAGCTGTTCATTATCGACATCGCTTTACTCGAAATACCGGTGTCGGGGTGCACCTGCTTGAGAACCTTGTAGATGTAGATCGCGTAGCTCTCCTTCCTCTTGTGCTTCTTCTTTCTCTTGTCGGTCTTAGAGATGTTCTTCTGGGCCTTGCCAGATTTCTTGGCCGCCTTTCCGCTTGTCTTCGGCGGCATGGTGTGCTACTTTTCCTTTTCTTCAAACTTGTACCAACGAACGAACGAACGATCGGAGGGAGCGCGCGCGCGTACGGTCTCACGGTTGCGAGCGTACTGGATGACTCCGACATTTCGCGTTTTAAATTTAAAGCGGAGCCCCGCATACGTCACGCACCGTGTCGTAGTATATGATTCACCCGCAGTAACCAATCAGAGGGCGAGAGAAATGCTACCATTTCATAATTTGTATCGAATCTATTGTTATTAAATTTTTTTTTATTTTTTTTTATTTCATTTCAACGCATGAAACAAGATTATCAAATTATAATTCAATATGTTAGTGTTAGTGTTAGTATCCCACGGATCTACGTACGCGCAACATATTATATATTTAGATGTATTTGTTTACTTTGGGAAGGAACATTCTTAATTCTCGTCAATTAAAATTAACTATATAATATTATTTATTTACCATTACTAACTACTAATATTTTATTACTGTTCGCACGCGACTTGCCATGCCATCCAGTTAGACGAATTAAACACATCGTTTCATTCATATAGAGCTAGATTTTCAAAGGTATTTTTTTTTTTTAATTTTCATTTTCAGTCAATCTTATATATAATGTCTTTTTAATATAAAATAAACTTAACATGTTCGTTAGTAATGTTAATTATAGGCAAGTCACGCTTGCTCGACATCAATGCATGGGAGGAGTTAATTAATTATCGGAAAGAATAAATAAATAAATCGCCGCGTTAAGAACATGACGAGAGTCAGGCATAATAAATATATTGATTGATAGATAGATACCTATCCAATCGAAACTTATGTGCGTGTGTGTACAACTGCAACCACTACTACCTCTGTTCGTTTAGAAACTAAATTTCCATTATATTTTTATACATTGATTATAATGTATATATATATGTAAAATATATTATTGCGATATATATTGTGGCCCTGAAAAGGGCCTTTTTTTAGGTGTGTTAACGTTGTCCCCTTGTACGTCGTTCTTTTCGTCGACAGACGAAAGAAAGGAAAGCGGAGAGAGACACGCGGCTCCTAAGCCTTCTTCTCGGTCTTCTTTGGCAGGAGAACCGCCTGAATGTTAGGCAGTACACCGCCCTGTGCGATGGTCACGCCAGAGAGCAACTTGTTCAACTCCTCGTCGTTCCGTATCGCCAATTGTAAATGCCTAGGGATGATCCTAGTTTTCTTGTTGTCCCTGGCGGCGTTACCCGCCAACTCGAGAACTTCGGCGGCCAGATATTCCATCACGGCGGCGAGGTACACGGGTGCACCGGCACCGACGCGCTCGGCATAGTTGCCGTTCCTCAACAGTCTGTGAATACGCCCCACAGGAAACTGGAGACCGGCGCGATTAGAGCGAGACTTTACCTTGCCCTTTACTTTTCCACCTTTGCCGCGACCGGACATTATTGAAGTTTTGTTATTAAACTATATGAACACTAGAAAAGACACGTCCGACCGATGCGAACGTGACCGAAGCGAGAGTGCCTGTGCGACTGAACGTCATCGAAAAAAAACGCACCGGTTTTATACTTGTGTATCGTGCGTTCGAACCGAGCGACATTACGTCTAAGAAGTGGGACGGAGAGAGAGATAGAGACGGCGAGCGAGATAGACGCACACGACCAAGGAAAACTATTTACTTACATAATATTATTATATACTATTAGGTGTATGGTGTTATTGATTGTATTTGTAAACCACCAATGCATATATCATAATAATAATAATATCCATCCAAGTATTAAAAAAAAAAAAAAAAAAAAAAAAAAAAAACTATGTACCTACCTATGAAAGTTATCTGTCAAAACTATTATTAAGTACCTATCTGTATTCTGTATACCTGTGCGATATTAACTAGCTTTATCGGTGTTGTTTTTTATTGAGGCGAAATTTTAGGTTGATTTGAAAAGCAAACGAAAGGATAAGAAGTCGGGCGGAAACCGCGCGGGGGGGGAGAGGAGCGTTTTTTTTTTTTTTTTTAAATATATCGTCGTGCGTGTGTGTGTGTGTGCATATATCGTACGACCGAGGCGGCTACCGCGTGAAAGGATAGCGGAAACCAGTTTTCTATTCGTGATGATATACATCGTCATCAATCTGTGGAACATCTGTTAGCCCTGAAAAGGGCTTTTTGGTTGGTAGGCACGGCGGCACACCCCGCACACACCGCCCACAGCAACACCACGAAGGCGCGAGCGAGCGGCGCGTTCACTGGGCCGTCGGCGGCGGCGGTTCGCTCGGAGCGGAGCGGAGGTGTCGTCTCTGTCGCGTCCCGTCGTTTACTTCTTCGCAGCGGAGGTCTTCTTCGCGGCCGCCTTCGACTTGGGTGTGGCCGCTGCGGCCTTCTTCGGCTTGGGCGCTTTCGGTTTCTTGGTGGGCGGCTTCGCGGTCTTCTTGGCCTTCGGCGCGGCGCCCTTGCCCTTCGCGGGGGCGGCGGTCTTCTTCGACGCGGCGGCGGCCGGCTTCTTCTTGGCTGCGGCGGCTTTCTTGTCCCTCGTCGCCGCCGAGCCGGCGGCCTTCGACTTGGACGGCGAAGCGGCCGACGCGGAAGCGGCGGCGCCCTTCTTCCCCTTCGCGGCGGCAGCGGGGGCGACCTTCTTCGACTTGCCAGAAGACGCGGTGCCGGTCTCGTCGCCGTCGGCGGCCGCCTTGCCGGCGGACCTCTTCTTGGCTCCGGCGGCCGGTTTCTTCGACGCGGACGACTTGGATTCCAACTTGAACGATCCCGATGCGCCCTTGCCTTTGGTCTGGATCAACGCACCCGATTCGACGGCGCTCTTGAGGTACTTCCTAATGAACGGCGCAAGTTTCTCGGCGTCGACTTTATATGTCGCCGTTATGTATTTCTTGATGGCCTGAAGCGACGATCCGCTGCGCTCCTTGAGCTCCGTAATCGCGTTAGTGACCATCTCTGAAGTCTTCGGGTGTGTCGGCTTGGCCTTTGGCTTTTTCGCGCCGGCCGCGGCTGCGGACGCCTTCGGTTTCTTCGCCGGCGTCGCGGGGGCCGGGGTTTCGGCTGCTACTGCTGTGTCTGCCATTTTTTTTTTTTTTTTTTTTTTTCCTCTTTAAACGAATACAAACAAACAAACAAACTACCACGAACGATTGATTAGTTTAATCCCACGGGAGAGCTGGCTGTGAGAAATACAACAACAAACGAATATGGTTACTCAAACTCGAAAGTAGATGGCGCCAGGTGAAAAGTCGACCTCATCGGCTCAGGGCAATACCGAATCGACGACCGCGACGTCGAGATACATTTTCTCGTACGAACGCTTACAACTTTTCACTAGCACGGATCTGTTTAAACACACTTTTAACGTTTTTCAAATATTCATAGAGCAATTCGAGACGTGATAATCTACAATATTTGAGTTTAGCGGTGTTATAAAGCCGTTTGCAAAACATTCGTCCCGGTAATATTCTCAATAAACTTGTTTATATTCACGACAGCATACGATGCATACGCGGGGTCCCGTTTAAAACTTATTTTTCTTATTATAAATGTGTATTGTTATAGATTTTCATTAAATAAATGAATTATAAACATCCCGAGGTTCCGACGTATAAACTTCCTCCGCGCGCAATACTATTTTTTTCATCGAATAATCGATGAAAAGTTTAGGGTCGTAAAACATTACTACCGCGAAACCTCTGTGAGGAACTAGGCATACGAATAAAAACGTGCAACTGTTTCGTATAATCGTGTAAATATTAAACGATCTTATTTATTATTTACTAGTAACTACTGCACTATAATAATATACGTAATGATGATCTAATCTTTTTTTTTTTTTAATCTATTTATGTAGTAACCAACACTTATCATTTCAATTGATCACACAAGTAAGACGAGACAGGTCTAAAATAGTAACAATATGAGAGAATTTCTCAAGAACATATCAATTGTCCTTATATAAATATATAAAATTGATTGAGCCCCACCGTAATGATACGTTGATAGCTTTTAATACATAGTAAAAGAGATGAATAAGTCTTTACAGCGGAAAATGAATATCTTGATAAATGCACGTTTATTGAAGATACGGCCGTTAATAGAATGCTCTCGTAATATTAAGAATATCAATCGTGCGAAATTTTGCAACTTTGTATTCGCTAAAAGAAAGGCTCAGAAAGCGAATTGCCAAGAAGATTTGAACGTAAACCGAACATCCGCTGATGGCCGCTTATCTCGATCAGGCGTCTTCATTGTATTACCCGAGCCGAAGGATGGCAGCCATCTACGCTATTCAGGCC